>JANAVB010003600.1:8207530-8297530 GCA_029216955.1 Iris pallida
ATCTGTGGATGAGATTTAGATGATTGCCTGTGTTGGTTAGTTACTTTTACAGCGTAGTACGCCTAAGTGAGTCCATTAAATTGGACAGCTCACTATTAGTTGTATCAGCTGGCCATGTTATGCCAAAATCTTATATATTTGGGAGTGGAGCGTGACAGAGAATGCCTCAGGTGAAGTTGACGAAGGCGTCGATGTGAGTTGTGTTGACTTAGTTATAGTGGACCTACCTAAAGTTGTGGAGTTATTTTTATATCTTCCAGACCTTGACACGTATTATCGACACTATGAGCGAGGATGGGTTCATGATGGACACGGGCTTACGCAGTCGACTAGTTATCAATGCAAGGAGCACGTCTGACGGTGTAATAAATAGTTTAGAGAGTTCTAGCTTAGATTTAACTTGGCATATAGTTAAGAGATGTTCAGGTTGTAGTCACAACCTGTGCATTGGCATTTGGGCAGAAAGGATCATTAGTAGGCATATGGGACAACCAAATTGGTCTCCCATAGTCTTCGGATGAAACTATGGAGTTATGATTACATGTTTCTAGTGGCTCAATAACGTTGTATGTGTTATTGTGGGATTATATATGTTGTCAGTATATCAGGCAATGGTCGCTAACGCTACGCTATGTCGATTGATGATATATATCAATTTATATACGGTATCTAGCCAGGGGCTATGCCAGAGATTACTATTGAGCTTGTCCTACCCATATGTTCCAAAGTTATCCTCAAGTGCATTCACATAGATGGTTAGTACACCTTTATGTTTATACAGTATTTACATATGGCATATATTTTGTATCTTGTTACGTCCCTCTGAGGACCTGGTTCCTGCCAGATTGCAGAGTTGGTCGATATGGTGACTTGTTGGAGATAATGATGGGAACGTCGGATATTCAGGTATATTGTAGCTAGATATTTATCTTTATTTGTTAATCTTTATCCTTCTATTGCGTGTTACCTACTGTTGTAGTCTAGTTTTACAAGCTCACTCTTCTTCGAGTTTGCTCGGACATGTGTATCATAGGGCGGCAGACTATAGTACATGATGTCCATACTTACTCTATTTACTTATGTATGGATTGAGACTAGTTGACATAGCATTTGCTTAGTATATTTTTATAGCGTAGTACGTCTGGGTATGTCCATTAAATTGGAGAACATAATCCAGATCGTATTAGCTGGCATCGTCTCGTCCAGGTTTCTAGGTATTTTAAAACTGGGGCGTAACACACGGGCCGAACTCTGGCCGAGTACTAGCCTAGTTTTGTCAGGGTTCTAACAGAACTAATTTGGGCCATTTTGATGGGTTTTGGGCTATTTTGTTTATGGACTTTGAATGGAAATTTTGTGGATAGAAAGGCTGTATTTTGTGGATTGAAAATAGCTAAGCCAGTACCGATCCGATCAATCTTATAAATTTTTCTAGACTCAAATAAAGATAAAAATACAGAAGAAATATGTAAAAGTCTTGATCTTGATTCCATCAATTTTGGTTCTTAATGACAATGAGTCATTTTTTAGTAGTAGGTGCAGACTTTCTGACTTGATACCGGTAGCTGTGTATATTTTACGTATCGACCAAAGTTGACATTGATTATCAAAATTAGGTATGATCATGACTAGTGGCCCAACACATGGGTGGAGCTTCTATATCGTGGAAGTCGAAGAAGCAGACTATGCTCTCATACACTTCTATTGAATCTGAGTTCTATTCACTGGCGGCTATAGCAGATGAAGTAGAATGGCTTCGGGAGCTCATGTATGATCTTCGAATAGTTGGTGCACAGATTCTGGTGGTACCGATATACTGCAACTAAGTGACTATAGCGGTTGCATTGAATGACCTCTTCAATGGCAGTAAGAGGACTGTGCGATTAAGGCACAAGACCGTAAATGATATAATTAAATGATGAGTCATTGTCGTGGTTTATGTTCGAAGCCAGGAGAATCTGGCATATCCGTTCACCAAAGGTCTCAAGCGCTAGCTGGTCGAAGACACAGGCTTCAAGACACTCTGATATTGTATTTTTGTAATTCTACCATAAAGTTTTATGCTATTAGTTCAAAGAGAAATCTACTATGCATCTAACTTTTGGTTCAAGGAAGAACCATTGATTGGAAGAATATCAGGAATAGTGGATAATCCTTTGGAAGATTACGGGGTTACGGACCTAGAACTAATGTTGTCTACGATTTGTTCTTTGTATAGAACAAAGTCCTGTGATAGGATGGCTTGGAAGTGTTAATGAGTTCTCGGGCATTTGGAATGTCCAGCGTGCTTTACAAGAAGCACGGGTAGCACAACACTACAAAGGAGCATAGTACTCCATACTACAGTGGGGTGATACCACATGAGGTACCTAGTGAGGCTAAAGCCTCGGCTTCGGGTTAAGTCACAGCTGTGTAGCCACACATAGGCAAGTAGGCCTAATGATGTAGAACAAAGAGTAGTAGGCAGCACTATAAAGAGGCTGGGCCTCATGTTACAGTAGGGTGACACCACATGAGGTACCTATAAAGGGTAAAACCTCGGCTTTGTGAGCCATGTCACGGCGACGTAACACCGCAAGGAAGAGAAAGGTTTCATGTGGGTAGTTTGGCAGTACAAAGAGGCTGGGCCTCATGCTACAGTGGTAGGACACTACATGAGGTATAGTCTCAGCTTTGGGCCATGTCATAATGGTGTAGCACCGCAAGAAAGCGAAAGGCTTATTGCCAAGAGTCTTTGAAAGAACTCACCATGGGTGTATGGATGGAGATATAGGCCGTCTCTTGAGGAAAACCTTGTAGAAACCCAATATACACACATCAAAACCAGGCTAGCACAGGACCTTTAATATGCAGCTAGAAGCATAGTTGATGTCATTATGTAAGTGGAAAGAATTGCAGCTGTAGTGCAAAATTTAAGGTTTAGTCCATTCTCGTATCATGCTATTATTTAACCCATGCGGGAAGATTCAAGTCGTAGTGACATCTATCCTAATGCATGATGGGCAGTCACCGTGGGGAATACTCAACCCATATATAGAGAGATATGTGTGGGATTGTTGGTATTTTTGCCTTTGGAGACTAGAAAGATAGTCCTATATTGCTCACACCAAATAGTGAGTATCTCTATATAAAGCTTTCCTTGTGTTGAGATGTGCGCATGAGGTGTGGGGGGGGGGGGGGGGGTCACGTGGGTACCATGTGGGAGTGTTTTTCTAGTAGGAAAAGGGATTAACTCCTCAATGAAGTATTTATGCTTTTTGTCATGCTTATGAATTATTCCCTTAGGAACTAACCCCTGAAGGGGGTTAGCGACTTGGACTCGAAGTCTGGCTCGGGCTTGAACTCGGACTCGGGCTCAAGGACACTAAGTGACGCTTTATTGACGCACTTTGCACTTAACACTTAAACATCGGCGTATGGTGCTTTGTGCGATGTTATTGCAAGCATGGTCTCAGCGCATGCGCGGGTCCCTGCATGGATGTATGCATGGGAGCATGCGCAGGGGCTTGCAAGGGGTGCATGGCTGTGCACGTATACACGTTTACCCGTATACGTGCATCCACCTCTGTGGGGCTGTGCGCTTGTGTTGTTGCGCTGCTGCGTGCATGTAAGCCTGCGCGCCTGCGCTGTTGGGCGGTTGCATGCACAAGCGCATAGGCTGATAGGCTATTGCGCGCATGAGCGTCGTTGGCGGTTAATTAGGCTGATTGGTAGATTTGAGCGTTTATGAAAAGATTGAGTCAATTATTCAGATCCGTTTTTGTAGGAATTGAATTTAATTCAGTTATATCTTTCCAATATTCGCTTCTATCTTTTAGAAATCAGTTGGTGGCCAGGATTAGGGGTAGGGCTTCCATCCAACTCTATAAATACTCTTTTCATGCATTCTTTGAGAACTTACCTCAAAATTAAGAGACGAAGAGAGTTGTACGGTCGTTGCCTTTAGAGTCCAAAGGAGTTCGGCGAGTTTGTAAAGGAGGTTATGACGAGCGTTCTAGAAGTTCCTTTAGAACTTGTTAGTTCCTGGGAACATATCACAGTAGGACAAATCTTGCTTTGAGCAACGATGATCATCATCACCCCCAACAGAGTTGCCTTCCTCTCTTACTTCTTTCTTCTTCATCTTCGAGTGGCTTAAGAAAATTAGGAGCAAACTTATTTGTAAGAGGTCTCTGAAATCCTACAAAGTCAGAACAGGGAGCAAATTTATTTGCAAGAGGTTTCTGCGTCTGACATTTGCTATATCAGAATAAAGGACAAATTTATTTGCAAGTGATCTCTAAATTCATATCGTTATTCCGTCTAGATCTGTTTTGGGAATAACAGTTTTCACGTCAAGCAAAGTAACATAGCAAAACAAATTCCTGCACGAGGTAAGGCCATGCTAAAACCAAAGTTTCCACGCAACACAGACCCATGAAGAAAAGTCTTACAGTATGACAGCTACTTGTAGAAAACAGTTTGGGTTTTACCTCTATGGTCAAAAGTAGTGAACTCAAGTGCTTTAACAGTTCAAGACAACTTGTCCTGACGTTTCTATGGTAGTTATAGTAGGGATGTGCATCGGTCGGTGGTCGACCTATTTGGTCACAACCGAAGTCGAACTGAAGCTAGTCGGTTTGAAAATAATCAAAATCGAACCGAACCAACCAATTAGTCGGTTCGATTTTGAAACCGACCGACTTGGTTCGGTTTGGTTCGGTTCGACTTGGTCGGTTTTGATCACAGGAAAAAAAATGGACTGGCATTAATTTAGGTACTGTTGCTTATTTTGTGGTGTAGAACTTCGGTCAATCACATGAAAATATGGACTTGATCTGATTTGGAAGTAACATTGTCAATCACAGGAAAAAAAATGGACTACCATCAACTTTTGTGTGGTCTTGTATGGCTAATTTATTAACTACTGTGGAACTTCAATTGGCAAAGAAAAAGAAAAAAAGCAACAACCGCTACCAAACAACAACTCCTAGCATAAACCATTCAATTTCAAATTTCAACAGTCAGTACAATGAAGAAGATGCATATTATGGAATGAGAGTGACCTATGTCATAATTACCATACATGAAAATGTGCACAACAATTATACGTAAGAATGAGAAGAAAAGTTTTCACTTTTCTTTTCATTCACTGCTGCTTAGTCCCAATTATTTAACACTAGCCTAGTAGTCTCGGTATCCCCCACCAACCGGTCCAACCCAACCCTAATAATCTAACACTCATATAGGGTTTGGTTCGGTTCGGTTTTAATCGGTTTTGGAATAATGAAACCTTGAATCGAACCAAACCGATCGGTTTTAAAAAATGTGTAGTCGAACCAAACCGATCGAACCATCGGTTCGGTTAAAAATCGATCGGTTCGGTTTGGTTCGATTCGATTTGGTTCGATTCGATTTGGTCGGTTTGACTTAAATGTGCACAGCCCTAAGTTATAGTTTAAGACAAGTGTCTTCACTGAAATTAATATTTCAACAACTTTGATTACAGAGTAGAGATAGTCTGACGTCATATAAAATAGAGTCATGCGAAAACTATGGCAATAAGACAGACTGTTCTAGCATAAAATGAGATTTCTACATAAATCAATATTTTCGCAACAACAATTTGTTTCTACAACTAACAACAGTTTGGCTTAGGGTTTTTTATTTTATGTATGGTTGTGTGTTACTTTTTCCATTATTGATGTTACAAAGTTACAAGAGTACATCAAATAGAAGAAAAAAAAAGAAAAAAAAATATAAACATCAAAACAACAAAGAATTTTGTAATTGCTACAAACCCTACAAGACATGGCAAGGTGAGCGGCGACAGGGACGGTCTTGTTTGCACCACCACTGGAGGAATCATGGACGACTTTCCAGTATACTTATTGATCTCTTAAAAAATGAGTGGTTGGCCCCATTGTTGAAGAATGAAGGAGCTCAAGAACAATAAAGAAGCAAGGGTTTGAGAGAGATTTTAAAAGCTCTATCTTTCCTTTTTTTGTCTATATAGTAAGAGAATTGACGGTTCATAAAACGAGAAAACTTCAAATCAGCAATTAGTGTTGTTGAATGATGACGGCGTAAAATTTGTGCAGACAACGAGAAAGATTCGACAAAAAAAAAAAAAAAGAATTCCAGTGCCAAAACACATTTGATCCTGCAGATTTTAGTAGCACCAAAATTTTGTGCGTTACAGTTGCTATAATTCTGCAAGACGACTATGATGTCTAAAATTAATATTACTATATTTTCTTTCAAAGTATTTTGAATCTATGCAGATGATCGAAAACTTTGAATGAGATCTTGTAGAAGCATAGAAAAATGTCAATAAAATCTCCTTGTGTGAAAAAAATACAATTATCTGACTGAATAGCAATTTTTGCATGGGAGGCCTCCACACAAAAAATCCAATTTTGGCGTAGGAGGCCTCGGCGCTGAAATCTTATTTTAGAATGGGAAGCTCCAAAAGGAAATCCAAATTCACACGTGTGACGCTCCCACGCTAAAAATCTATTTACATTCTACGAGTAAAGACGAGGAGTAATGACTATCATTACATATCCTAAGGAGACGTACATCTTTAAAAGATACTCGTTATAGAATTCAAATAGACTGTCAAGATTACACTACCGTAATCATAATAATCTACTAGTTTGTGTAGCTGTCAGACACGTGCCCCGCTGACAGTATTTCACATGGATGCTCACGTCAGTTACGCACAAGAAGGCAGAGCGCCACTGATATTATTATTTTCTTACATGTGCAGCTTGCACAAAAATAAGAAAAATAGTACAAATTTTCATAATTTCGTATAAAAACCAACAGAGGACTATTTTTTGCTAATTGGTTATAAATAACCTTGGTTTTTGTAACCAGATCATCATGTATAGCATCTAAAGCACCTTTTTTCTATAGCACTATGTCCCCAACAACATTTGTGAGCGTCCAAGCACTTAGCAACTTCCCATCTTCGTATTGGATAATCAAAGGTGGAAAGCAATTGAGCTTTCCACCGATATACTCTCCAGATCTCTCTTGCTTGTACTTAGAATTATCTCATGATTACATACTTTGTAATAGAAATTCTTTATATTAGACAAGTAATAGCAAGTTTTTTACTTAAAGAGAACTATTCTCTCTTTTCTTTGAAAACAGTACTAAATAGCACGAATATAGTGTAGCTAGTTCAGGAACAACGACAATCAGGTAGTCAATCATCCAAAGAGTCAACATCAACAATTCCTCGATCCACTCTGTATCATGTATATCAAGTTTGGTATACGAACACTAGATACTATGCTGCCTAATACGATAGAATTATAGGGTCTATTGGTTCACACAAAATCCAACAGTTAATTCTACGAGTTTGGCAATAAATCCTTCACATCTAGGGTCAAGGGAGTAGCGCCCCTCGTAGGGGTTCAGGTACGAAGCCCCTAAAAGTTGGACAACTTTCGAATACCGAGACTAGGACAATGGTTAGGCTTTATAAAAAATATTTTGGGAAGGCAAAATGCCCACATTATGAAACGACACAAAAAACAAGGATTTATCCTAAATAAATAGCAAAAAATGCTATATTGGGTAATATAGTGTCCAGAATACTATTATGTACACAGAACCGTGTAGAACTTTATTGGACAAAAAAATGGACCTAACAGTATACAGCGAAGTATATTTGTCCTCAAACTATTGTACACATAAAACAGTATGTAGCCTTGCTGGATTCAATTGAGCCCTGAAAGTAAATTTAGCAGTATATTACGCAATATATTGTCTAGTATACTGTATCCACTGATATGGTGTAGACAAGGCTCGAACTGAGGATTTTGGGGCCCAATTTCGATTCTAGGCTTCTCTGAAGTATGCTTAACTTGTAGGGAATGCTAGAATAGGATTCCTATATCAAGTAGATAGACTAGGTGTTAGCTAAACACTTGAATATAGGCTACAGACACAAGGATTTACCCTAAATCCAAACTTAATCAAAACAAAAGCCAAAATCATGACCATGCCTCAATTTCACCACAAAAAATATTTAAAAAAAAAAGAAATTAGAGCATAAGTAATTAAGAAACAAAAAAGTTGACAAAGATAAATCACGAGAAATCAAATTATTCACAAGTACAAAAATGTACTTGCCTTGACACTAGAAAATCATCCAGTTAGGCTTCTACTCCTCATCCAGGATGTATCTTTGCCAAAGACCACAATCGTAGCCTCAAGGATGCTCCTATGCTTTAGGTCTAGCTCCTAGGTGCTAGGTGAAGAAAAGAGATGGGGAGAGAAATCCAACGGTGGATGAGAAAAATGTGGAGGGAGAGAGAGAAAGAGAATATAAAGAGAGAGAGAGAGAGAGAGAGAGAGAGAGTGTGTGTGTGTGTGACTTGGGCCATTAGATGACTTCCAAGTCACCAATCCCAGCCACCCAACCAATAGTCTCTAGAAAGAAAACCAAATCCCCAATGGGTATTTAACTTCCCATGTCAGCAAGCTGACAAGCTAACCGGGCAAAACAGCCTACAAGCACTATACTAGGTTGTATATTGTCCAATATATTGGCTGTTAAGTATCATATAGTTATTGGACTCTAGTCCTACATCGGCTAGAGACAATAATGAGAGATTAGTCCTCTCACTACAAAAATACAGTTTATTAGCGACGGATATTTCTGTTGCTATATATTATAATTTTGTCGCTAATGACATATATCGATGAGATATCGATGGATACGAGACATCGTTAGGTTAAATGTACTAAAAAAATTTGTCGGTAAGTGATCGTTGGAGCAACAGATTAGTAACTGAATTGGCGACAACAACCCACCGATGGATTAGCAACGCCATTTCTTCGTCGGTGACTCTTACGACAATTTTGCGACGTCTTGGTGACAGACTTTTGTGAGACCACGTTTACAAATTGTCCAGAAGGTTACCGATGGAAACTTTCGTTGGTAAGGCGTCAGATACGTCTTTGTGTATCAGGCAGGGGGTTACCGATGGAAATTTTTGTCGGTAACGGGTTGCTTTCCCAATTTTTTGTCGGTAGATAGTCGGTAGACCGTCAGTGTCCTATAGATAAACGTTGGTAATCAGCCGCTAGTCAATCGCTAAGGTTAATTTATTGCCAGAACAAATGATTCCTGCAATGCTCATACCTGTCAATATATATATATATATATATATATATATATATATATATATATATATATATATATATATATATATATATATATATATATATATATATATAGGAAGCGGATCAAAAGCCCCCCTTAGAAAGCCCCCCAAAAATCCCCCTCACTCTAATCCGTAATTTAAAGTTAATATTAATGTTAATATTAATGTTAATGTTAATATTAATATTAATATTAACATTAAATACTAAAATTAACATTAATATTAACATTAAAATTAATATTAACATTAAAATTAACATTAACATTAATATTAACATTAACATTAACATTAATATAAAAAAAAATTAAAAAAATTAATATTAACTTTAACATTAATATTAACATTAATATTAACATTAACATTAATATTAACATTAATATTACGAATTAGAGTGAGGGGGGTTTTTGGGGGGCTTTCTAAGGGGGGCTTTTGATCCGCTCCCATATATATATATATATATATATATATATATATATATATATATATATATATATATATATATATATATATATATATATATATATAAAATACAAATTTCCATTATATTTGTATAATACAAGTATACTACTTATTCAATAAACTTAAACACAAATATATATAAGACTGAAGGAAATAAACTCAAACACAAATATTTATACATCAAAGATTTTCTAACAACAAAGAATAGCACATTTATACAAATTGCTCAAATGACACAAAAATTCCATAAATCTATACAAAATCATCCAGTACAACATAAAATTATACAAAACACTAGCATATCAACTGCTGGTGGAGGAGGTAGAGGCGGCTGTAGGAGGTAGAGGCGGCTGCCCGTACGCATATAATTGTGTCAACACCATACTGAGGACCCGTTGTAGGTCCTGGGCAGAAAAATCGTCTGGAACAGTTGTCGGCGTGACAGGAGGCACTGTGGTTGAAGCACGAGCCTGTGTAGGAGACGCTAAGGTCGAAGCAAGAACCGATGCAGGAGATGTTGTGGTCGAAGCAGGAGTCGGTGTAGTGGTAGCAGGAATCAGACCATAAGTGTCTAGAATATGAGTCACCGGGGTCATCTGACCCTATAAGGTCACTAATATCTTTATAATCTGCTCCAAACTATAGGTGCTGGAAGTAATATTGGGCTGTGTAGTTACAGATGGAGGTGGAGGTAGAGGAGAAGCTCTGGAGTAAACGGACGACTGGGATGCCAACGATCTGGTACCGTACACAATATCGTCTTTCCCTCTACCAACAGCTTGTATCCACAAGTTTTTCCTCGCAGCCGGTGCCGGTGACTGACTAGTCCCATCACCCCCAAGGCAACTCTTACAGCAGTACTCCCTCCCTCACCGATCCGACTTTCTAAAGTCTCAAGGTCTCCTATATTTATATAGGTAAATAGATTTAGAGTTAATATTCATATTTTAGTTCCTATTAAGTATTGTTTTTAGATATTGTATGTTTTATCTTTAGTTTTTATTGCTAATTAGGGTTTTGGTTAGGATATATAGAGTTAGGACTAGCTATTTAGGTGAAATAAATATAGTAAAGTATAAAAAAGAATGTAATTAGATAGCACTGCGAAAACTTACATAGGCTTTGGTCGCCCTATCATCTACGAGCTTCCCATCCTTCTTTCGCTTATGGGTACGCTCAAAAACTTTGGAAAAGCCGACGGTGTTCGGGCCTCCACCTGTCCTGGCGCCTCCTCACACTGTAACAATTAAACAACAATTAATAACTAAACATTAAAATTAAATAATTAAAGAAATAACAAATAAGAATACTCACTATCCGTTAATAATGCTCTGAAATTGGGATCCACCCATGTGATGACCACCCTTAGCACGGGCAGCCTTCGCCTTCTCACACTTGGCCTTATTGGCCAGAGTGTCCATCTTCTTCTTCTTCATCTCCTTCCAAAATTATTCTTTCAACCACTTCTTGCGATGATCTCCAGGTAGTGTAGCCAACGCCTTCTGGTCGTCGATCATATCCCTCAACCTTTTACTGGCGACGGACTTGTAACTTCTGGATGCCTGATCTCTGTGCTTCGGCCACCAATACAACTTCTGCAAATAAAAAAAATAAAAATGAATGAGCAAATATTTAAAAAAGGTTGTAAATATTTTTGCCGGAGTGTCCATCTTCTTCTTCATCTCCTTCCAAAATTTCTCTCTTTCAACCACTCCTTGCGATGATCTCCAGGAAGTGTAGCCAACGCCTTCTGGTCGTCGATCATATCCTTCAACCTTTTACTGGCGACGGACTTGTAACTTCCGGATCGCCTGATCTCTGTGCTCCGGCCACCAATACAACTTCTGCAAATAAGAAAAAATAAAAACGAAGGAGCAAATATTTAAAAAAAGGTTGTAATTAAATATATTCCTATTTAGGCATACCCTTAGCATATCTAGCCAAATAAATCGTCTATCAAGTGGGATGTCCCCGAAGTTCAGATAAGGACTATAAAACTAACGATGCATCAAGTCACCCAAATTTCTACCAGCATGGAGCGAAAAGAACCGATAAAATAAGTAAACAATGTACCATTAGAAAATAAAAAAAATATGAATAAATGTGTATTCTAACAATTATATACTTATGTCGCTCCATCGGTCCATATCTCGGATCGAGTAATGCTAGCTGACCGCTCTGGTAGAGTAGGGGTCCACAAATTCTGGTCGATGTGTGTACACTCCATGGTCCACCACTAGGCCAGGATATGGATTTGCCCTAGTATGAGCGACATGTGCAGTCTCCGGTGTAGAAGTTGGATCAATCGAACCAGGGGTAGCACCCGTAGGAGTAGATACTGAGAGAATATCAAGACTAGCTCCGCCTACCAATGAACGAGTGAACGGCGGAGATAAGCCATCATCATCAATAAATTCATCCTCGCTAACTCCTATGCGATCTGTGTAATGCCTGTTGTTCGTATTACATATTTTGGAAATACGTGTACGTATTTTTATATTATTCCTTGTTTAGTTTTCTTGGCTTGGATTAACTCTCGGGTTGGGTTGGCTTGGTTTGGCCGGCTGGTTGCTTGGTCCAATCATGGACCAAGATGAACCCCCTACCTACCACCACCCATGATATTTATTTCCCCACCAACCTTCTCTCTCCTCCATAACTCTCATTTATTTCTTCTTCTTCTTCTTCTTCCTTCCTCTCCACAACTCCCCAACCCTTAGGCAAGTGCAACTTGCTTCCACAAGAGAACTCATTTTTATGGTTTCATTAGCTTCTCCTCATGATTCTAAACCACATTAGAACTTGTCATTTTCCATTTTGAGGCCTTAATTAATGTAGATCTAGAGTTTTGCTATGTTCGGATTTTGGTGTTTTGATCTATCAAACTTGCTTGTTTTCAAGTTTTTATGGTTCCATGTTGTAGATAATTTTATTCTACCCAATTTTGACCCTTAGAAAGTTGGATTCGGACTTGTTTTGACCAAGTTATGAGCATTTGGAGTTTTGGGTTCCATCCTTGGAGTTCTTGCTGTTCTTGCCATTTGGAGAAGACAGTGAACAGTGAGCTAGCTTTTTAGCTTAAGCCGCTGAGCTGTACGCTGCTCTTTATCGAGCGTACGCTAGCCTTCGTACGCTGCTGTTTAGCGAGCGTACGCTAGCCTTCGTACGCTGCTGTTTAGCGAGCGTACGCTAGCCTTCGTACGCTGCTCTTTAGCGAGCGTACGCTAGCCTGTGTACGCTGCTCTTTAGCGAGCGTACGCTAGCCTTCGTACGCTGCTCTTTAGCGAGCGTACGCTCACCTTGATACGCTGCCTGTTGGTAGCGTGTCTTGAGCATACGCTAGCTTAAGTGAGCAAGGCGTACGCTGGCTCCTTTCGTACGCTAGCTTGAGCGTACGCTGACCTGTAGTTCGAGCGTGCCTTTGTGTACGCTGACCCTTGTGTACGCTTCCCATTGGAAGTGTATGGACCCTTTGGTACGCTGGCTTGAGCGTACACTTGCCTAACTTGTCACCCTGGTTCAACCTGAGAGCTTGTGACCCCCCCCCATACGCTGCCTTTTGGGAGCGTATGCTTACCTGAGCGTATGGCCTTTGGCAGACTTGATCTTATATTAGCTTGTCAGTTTGGTTTTATTTTCCTTATCCTGGATCTTCTATAGCCCTGTATATTGATATTTATTTAGATATTTTACGTCCATTTTATATTCTTACGCCTTTTGACCTGAACTTGATAATCCCCGAATTTACTTGATATGCTTGGAATTGATAATTGAGCACGACCTGATAGTGACCCGTAGTGGTGCACTCCTGACATGAGTAACCTGACATGACCTGATAGTGGCCCGTCGTGGTGCACTCCTGACAAGTACACTTGACATGATAAACCTGACATGTTATATCTTGATAAGCTGTTGCGACGGCTACCTGACATGACATGACTTGACAAGAATGAACATCCTGGACACCGTGGGTGATTGTGCTTGTACAAATAAACCAGTCCTGTCTTGCATCATGTCTAGGAGGGGACTCCTGAGTACCACGGTCAGGAGTACCTACTGAAATGGACTAAGGTTAACAACTAGATTAATACATTAGCCATGAAGAGATTTTCCAGCTACAGGCAATCCCGTTACCTGGGCGCGCTTGGGATCTGTAGCCTACCGTCGAGTATGGCACATTTCCAGCACACTGTCATGTGTTGCACCCTTCAAGCCACTTAAGGGTACATACGTTTCCTGGACGGTGTACCCACCTGAATTCAACCCCTAATTTCGACCTGGGTAACCTGGATGGTCTGCAGGGCTTGTGGCTGTGGAATAATCTTACTGCATCTTGTTAGTAACTAGGACTGTGATAACCCTAGTTAGTTAAAGTATCAAGCCGTAGGTCTTGCTTGGCCATGAATGATTGGATGGAGCCTAACAAGTCTAGTCTTGCCCTGATCTTGTTCCAGACTGTTACATGACCAGCATGCTTGTATTTATTTTCTCGATAAATGGTGAGAAACCAAGCTCCGTTCAGACGAAGGGTTACAACCCCGATCCTTGTTTGGTTTACGGGTTGTAACCTAGCTATCTGAATAGTTCCATGGTTATCTCGTCGTATATCATCCTGGCATATTTTTTTCTTATTCCAGTTTTACCAGTTATTTATATTTCCTGTCTTTTATTATATTATTTATATTCCTGTGCTGATTGCGGGTTTTAGTTCTTAAGTGAAGCCCCTTTGTGGCACTTGCTCTTTCTGGGGTCTGACCCAGCTGGTTTTGTGTGGCCAGATTTTGGAGCAGCTCTAGAGGATCTACCGATCTTCCAGCCAGATGGTGGCCACTAGACGGAACCCTGGCAACGAGTGGGTTATCTTTGGCTCTTCCGCTCTATTGTGAAAATATTCTTTTGAGGCGTTTAGCCGACGAGCACCTGTTTAGCTCGATTGTACTTTTATTTACTGTCTGCCTACGGGCTGTAACATGATTAACAGATCCTAGGTTTGATCATGTATGACTAAACTCTTGCTAGTCCTGACTTTTTGTACGACTAGCTTCATGATCAGCTGAATATGTAATATTTGGGACGCCTTATCATTGTATATTTAATGATCATACATCTTGTAACATTTACTTACTTGCTTGTGATTGAGACAATAGGCTTGTTCATGACCATAGGAGACTGTTGGCTTGTAGTAAACCCTCATGTATCTAGACAGCCGTGACCGTATAGCGAGATGGAATCCATTTCATATACGTAGCTGGCTATGTCTGCCCCCGCTCTCCAGTATTCTGGTTCTGGGGCGTGACATGGTTTAAGTGGTGGCCCATGCAGGTCTTGTAAATCAAGATATGTGAGGGTTTTCCGAATAGATGTCTCAATCAGTATTCGTCCTTGATCTCTGCTTGTATCTTCTGAACCCCTGGATTCTTGTCCTGATCATATGCTTGTATCGTTGATCTGTCCTGGTCCTTCCTTATTGTTTCATATGTCGTCTTCTTCAGCGGCATAGTACCTGACCCGGCCGATCAGCAAGGCGGAGCACCTCCCGCGGACCAGCAGCAACCTGGAGACCAAGCCCAGCATTTCGGAGTAGCCTCCAGAGTCGAGCCTATTGGAGAAGAGCCCCCAGTTCGGCCAGTTCAGCCTGCCGAACCTGATGATGGCACATTGGTAGGACTCGTCAGGACCTTGATAGCTTCTCAAGATCGTCGTGGAGATACCTTGCAACAGGCAGTGACGGATGCTTTGACCAGAGGAGGTCATCAGGGTAACAGCGCGGCCAACAGCTTCAAGCGCTTGAACCCTCCCTTCTTCGACGGTAGTAAAGATGCTATCGCGGCAGATGCATGGCTTCAGGACACAGAGGTGGTTCTAGAAGCAGCCAGGACCCCAGAGAACGAGAAGGTAGCCGTGGTGCGCCTGCAGTTGTTAGATCTTGCCCGCAGCTGGTGGGCGGCGCAGGCCGTTGGGTTAGTGGCACCCATTGCTTGGGCAGTATTCCGAGAGAGATTCCAGACCAAGTATTTCGATGCCGTGGCTCGGTACGATCTACAGACCCGGTTCACTAATCTGAAGCAAGGAGGCAGGACGGTCGACGGATATACGGCCGAGTTTTCCAGACTCAGTCGGTTTGCTCCCACTTTGGTGGCAACCGAGTATGATAGAGCCCAGCGGTTCTAGCAGGGACTTCACTTGGAGATCTTGTTGGCGGTCGAGCAGTTTGAGCATCAGACTTTTGATGCAGTCTTGAGAGCAGCCCGGAGGCATGAGTACACCTCCCAGAGGATTGTGGATAGGACCGGAGGTCGGAAGAGATCTCACGGCCAGATGAATCAGTCTTCAGCACCGGCCCCGGCAGCCAGGGCTTTGACTATTGGAGTTCCGAGGCAAGCGGCCTCAGTGACGTCGGTTCAGCATTCCACTCCGACGCACCCTCAGCAGCAGCAGAAGCAGAAGCAGTCTTCCGCAGTGGGTTGTTCTCATTGTGGGAAGCCAGGCCATGTGGTGGCAGAATGTCGCAGGGCACAGGGATTGTGTCTGGTTTGTGGAGCACCAGACCATAGGGTTGGATCTTGTCCAAACAGGGGTGGTTCATCCTCGTCCAACCTTTCTAGCTCTTCGGTGAGAGGACCCGCACCGGTCCAGCAGCAACAGCAGCAGTACCCATTGCCGAGGCCCTTGCCGCCTCAGACCCAAGAGTTCCAGCAGCAGAACCCCCAGCAGTATGCACAAGCCCAGGCCTTGAGTCAGAATAGGCAGCGAGGATATCAGCAGAGGGGACCAGCACCCCGAGGGCATGGTCAGGCCATGATGATGACCGTGGAGGAAGGATTGGCACCAGGTGAGGTAGTGGCAGGTACTATTCTCGTCAACTCCTTTCCAGCTTCAGCTTTATTTGATTCTGGTGCATCGCATTCTTTTATGTCTGCACGATTCGCGACACGGGTAGGATTGGAGCCCGAGTCATTATCAGTAAGGCTCAATATACTTACTGGTAACGGACTTGTGGGAGTAGATAGAGTGTTTTCCTCGTGTCGGATCGCAGTTAGCGGTAGAGAGTTCCCCGCTAGATTGATAGAGTTCCCGATGGCCGATTATGATGTGGTCTTAGGGATGGATTGGTTGAGGAACCAGTATGCTAGGATAGACTGCCATATTGGTAGGGTTGTTTTTAGCATTCCAGGAGAGCCAGAGTTTTCTTTCTCCCGAGGCGAAGTTGAACCTTCTCCTCCGATATTGCGGATGGCAGTAGCAGCAGTTCAGTTGCCCAGGATAGTGGATGAGTTTTCAGATGTTTTTTCGGAGGAGCTTCCAGGTATGCCTCCGGAGCGGGAGATCGAGTTCACTATAGACTTGATTCCCGGGACAGCCCCAGTGTCAGAGAGAGTCTACAGGATGGCGCCATCAGAGTTGGAGATCTTGTACAAGATGATTGAAGAACTTCGAGCCAAGGGATTCATTCGTGCTAGTGGATCGCCTTGGGGAGCCCCGATGCTTCTTGTGAAAAAGAAGGATGGTACGTCCAGGTTATGTGTTGATTATCGTACCATGAACTCAGTGACAATCAAGAACAGATACCCTCTCCCGATGATAGATGACTTGTTTGATCAACTCAAAGGGGCATCAGTATTCTCGAAGATTGATTTGCGCTCAGGTTATCATCAGATCAGAGTCAGAGAGCAGGACATCCCGAAGACAACTTTTAGATCGAGATATGGGCATTGGGAGTTCCTTGTTATGCCTTTTGGGGCAACCAATGTGCCGGCAGTATTCATGGACCTCATGAATCGTATCTTCATGCCTTACTTGGATCAGTTTGTGATTGTGTTCTTGGATGACATTCTGGTCTACAGCAAGAGTGAGGCGGAGCATGAGCAGCATCTCCGTATAGTTCTTCAGATCCTCAGAGAGCACCAGTTATATGCCAAGTTCAGTAAATGCGAGTTCTGGCTCGATCGTATTTCGTACTTGGGTCATATCATCACTCGAGGAGGAGTAGAAGTGGATCCCCAGAAGATTGTGGCTATTGAGTCATGGCCAGTGCCCAGCACAGTTGCAGAGGTTCGTAGTTTTCTCGGGTTGGCCGGCTACTACCGGCGGTTTGTTTCGGACTTTGCTCGGATATCAGCACCATTGACGCAGTTGACCCGCAAGGATGCACAGTTTGCTTGGACGGCAGAGTGTCAGAGTTCTTTTGAGCAGTTGAAGCGAGGCCTGATAACAGCTCCTATTCTCACGCTTCCAGATGGAACCAGAGGATTCTCAGTGTATTGTGATGCTTCAGGCAGAGGTTTAGGATGTGTTCTGATGCAGCATGGGAAGGTAATAGCTTATGCGTCACGACAACTTCGTGATCATGAGAGGAATTACCCAACCCATGATTTGGAGCTGGCAGCAGTAGTGTTTGCACTTAAGTTGTGGAGGCACTATTTGTATGGAGATAGGGTGGAGATTTTCACCGACCACAAGAGTCTGAAGTATGTTTTCACCCAGAAGGATCTTAACATGCGTCAGAGGAGATGGTTGGAGCTTCTTGTGGATTATGATGTTAACTTGCAGTATCATCCCGGGAAGGCCAATGTTGTTGCAGATGCTTTGAGCAGAAGAGCCGGAGTTTATTTCCTAACAGCGCAACCAGAGCTGTTAGCAGATCTTCAGAAGATGGGTATAGAAGTTGTTCTCCTTCCAGTGTAGCATTGATGGCCAGTATGCGAGTTCAATCCACTATAGTCGAGAGGATCCGGATGGCGCAGTCAACAGATTCCAAGCTTCAGCGACTCAGAGCAGAGTGTGAGGCAGGACGAAGACCAGAGTTATGTATTCATGAGGATGGTACACTTAGGCATGGTAAGTGTCTTTGTGTACCCAGCGGAGATATCAGGCAGGAGATCATGTCAGAAGCTCACAGTTCTCAGTATTCCATCCATCCTGGCAGTACGAAGATGTACCGTGATATCCGTCAGCACTTCTGGTGGAATGGCATGAAGCGGGAGATAGCTCGGTTTGTCTCTCGGTGTTTGGTTTGTCAACAAGTCAAGGCTGAACATCAGAGACCGGCTGGACTTCTTCAGCCCTTGCCGATTCCAGAATGGAAGTGGGAGCATGTGACCATGGATTTCGTGACTGGATTACCTAGATCCCCAGCTGGTAGAGATGCTATTTGGGTTATAGTTGACCGGCTCACGAAAGTGGCTCACTTTCTTCCATTCAGAGTTGGTCAGTCGACGGCTCAGTTAGCAGAGATGTATCTCAGGCAGATCGTCAGATTGTACGGTGTGCCAGTCAGTATCACCTCGGATCGAGATTCAAGATTTATGTCGCACTTTTGGCGTAGCTTGCAAAAGAGTTTAGGGACTCATCTCCAGTTCAGTTCAGCATATCACCCGCAGACAGATGGCCAGTCGGAGCGCACGATCCAGACTCTTGAAGACATGTTGCGGTCTTGCACACTTGACTTCGATGGTTCATGGGAAGATCATTTGCACCTGGTGGAATTCTCATACAACAATAGTTTTCAGGCCAGTATCCAGATGGCACCGTTCGAGGCACTATATGGTAGGAAGTGCAGATCCCCGTTAGCCTGGGATGATGTTGGAGAGAGGCAGATGCTTGGTCCAGAAATGATTGCCCAGACAGTTGAAGTGGTCAGGCGAGTCAGAGATCATCTTCGAGTTGCCCAAGATCGCCAGCGCCATTGGGCCGATTCTCATCGGCGCCCTCTCGAGTTCTCGGTCGGCGATCATGTATTCTTGAGAATTTTGCCTAACCGTGGCGTCATTCATTTCGACGTGCGGGAAAAGCTTAGTCCTAGGTATATAGGACCGTTCGACATTCTGGAGCGAGTAGGAGATGTATCCTATCGTCTCGCTCTTTCGCCGTCGCTAAGCGAGGTGCATGACGTGTTCCATGTATCCTAATTACGACGATACATCCCGGACCCGA
The DNA here is from genome assembly GCA_029216955.1 of Iris pallida. NCBI lineage: Eukaryota > Viridiplantae > Streptophyta > Magnoliopsida > Asparagales > Iridaceae > Iris > Iris pallida. The sequence continues at coordinate 8,227,087 of JANAVB010003600.1, forward strand.
GCCACATCCTGGATCATTCGGAATTGGTTGTTGGTACCAACCTTTCGTATGAGGAGAGGCCCGTGTCTATATTGGACCGAGAGAGAAGATCCTCAAGAATAAGACTATCAAGTTAGTCCAAGTTGCTTGGGGTCATCACTCTTTGGGGGAGTCAACGTGGGAGCGTGAGGATGATATCCGATCATGATATCCCGACTTGTTTGACTCGTGAGGTATAATATCTTTCTTATGCCTCATGCCTTCGATTCCTTGCTTGAATGAGTGATTGTCTGCCTAGTTATAGCTTGTATGTGATTAATGTAGCTTGTCATTGCTCCTCTAGCCTCTTGATTAAATTCCGAGGACAGAATTCTTTTAAGGTGGGTAGAGTTGTAATGCCTGTTGTTCGTATTACGTATTTTGGAAATACGTGTACGTATTTTTGTATTGTTCCTTGTTTAGTTTTCTTGGCTTGGTTTAACTCTCGGGTTGGGTTGGGTTGGCTTGGTTTGGCCGGCTGGTTGCTTGGTCCAATCATGGACCAAGATGAACCCCCTACCTACCATCACCCATGATATTTATTTCCCCACCAACCTTCTCTCTCCTCCATAACTCTCATTTATTTCTTCTTCTTCTTCTTCCTTCCTCTCCACAACTCCCCAACCCTTAGGCAAGTGCAACTTGCTTCCACAAGAGAACTCATTTTTGTGGTTTCATTAGATTCTCCTCATGATTCTAAACCATATTAGAACTTGTCATTTTCTATTTTGAGGCCTTAATTCTTGTAGATCTAGAGTTTTGCTATGTTCGGATTTTGGTATTTTGATCTATCAAACTTGCTTGTTTTCAAGTTTTTATGGTTCCATGTTGTAGATAATTTTATTCTACCCAATTTTGACCCTTGAAAAGTTGGATTCGGACTTGTTTTGACCAAGTTATGAGCATTTGGAGTTTTGGGTTCCATCCTTGGAGTTCTTGCTGTTCTTGCCATTTGGAGAAGACTGTGAACAGTGAGCTAGCTTTTTAGCTTAAGCCGCTGAGCTGTACGCTGCTCTTTAGCGAGCGTACGCTAGCCTTCGTACGCTGCTGTTTAGTGAGCGTACGCTAGCCTTCGTACGCTGCTGTTTAGCGAGCGTACGCTAGCCTTCGTACGCTGCTGTTTAGCGAGCGTACGCTAGCCTTCGTACGCTGCTCTTTAGCGAGCGTACGCTAGCCTTCGTACGCTGCTCTTTAGCGAGCGTACGCTAGCCTGTGTACGCTGCTCTTTAGCGAGCGTACGCTAGCCTTCGTACGCTGCTCTTTAGCGAGCGTACGCTCACCTTGATACGCTGCCTGTTGGTAGCGTGTCTTGAGCATACGCTAGCTTAAGTGAGCAAGGCATACGCTGGCTCCTTTCGTACGCTAGCTTGAGCGTACGCTGACCTGTAGTTCGAGCGTGCCTTTGTGTACGCTGACCCTTGCGTACGCTTCCCATTGGAAGTGTATGGACCCTTTGGTACGCTGGCTTGAGCGTACGCTTGCCTAACTTGTCACCCTGGTTCAACCCGAGAGCTTGTGACCCCCCCATACGCTGCCTTTTGGGAGCGTATGCTTACCTGAGCGTATGGCCTTTGGCAGACTTGATCTTATATTAGCTTGTCAGTTTGGTTTTATTTTCCTTATCATGGATCTTCTATAGCCCTGTATATTGATATTTATTTAGATATTTTACGTCCATTTTATATTCTTACGCCTTTTGACCTGAACTTGATAATCCCCGAATTTACTTGATATGCTTCGAATTGATAATTGAGCACGACCTGATAGTGACCCGTAGTGGTGCACTCCTGACATGAGTAACCTGACATGACCTGATAGTGGCCCGTCGTGGTGCACTCCTGGCAAGTACACTTGACATGATAAACCTGACATGTTATATCTTGATAAGCTGTTACGACGGCTACCTGACATGACATGACTTGACAAGAATGAACATCCTGGACACCGTGGGTGATTGTGCTTGTACAAATAAACCAGTCCTGTCTTGCATCATGTCTAGGAGGGGACTCCTGAGTACCACGGTCAGGAGTACCTACTGAAATGGACTAAGGTTAACAACTAGATTAATACATTAGCCATGAAGAGATTTCCCAGCTACAGGCAATCCCGTTACCTGGGCGCGCTTGGGATCTGTAGCCTGCCGTCGAGTAGGGCACATTTCCAGCACATTGTTATGTGTTGCACCCTTCAAGCCACTTAAGGGTACATGCGTTTCCTGGACGGTGTACCCACCTGAATTCAACCCCTAATTTCGACCTGGGTAACCTGGATGGTCTGCAGGGCTTGTGGCTGTGGAATAATCTCACTGCATCTTGTTAGTAACTAGGACTGTGATAACCCTAGTTAGTTAAAGTATCAAGCCGTAGGTCTTGCTTGGCCATGAATGATTGGATGGAGCCTAACAAGTCTAGTCTTGTCCTGATCTTGTTCCAGACTGTTACATGACCAGCATGCTTGTATTTATTTTCTTGATAAATGGTGAGAAACCAAGCTCCGTTCAGACGAAGGATTACAACCCCGATCCTTGTTTGGTTTACGGGTTGTAACCTAGCTATCTGAATAGTTCCATGGTTATCTCGTCGTATATCATCCTGGCATGTTTTTTTCTTATTTCCAGTTTTACCAGTTATTTATATTTCCTGTCTTTTATTATATTATTTATATTCCTGTGCTGATTGCGGGTTTTAGTTCTTAAGTGAAGCCCCTTTGTGGCACTTGCTCTTTCTGGGGTCTAACCCAGCTGGTTTTGTGTGGCCAGATTTTGGAGCAGCTCTAGAGGATCTACCGATCTTCAAGCCAGATGGTGGCCACTAGACGGAACCCTGGCAACGAGTGGGTTATCTTTGGCTCTCCCGTTCTATTGTGAAAATATTCTTTTGAGGCGTTTAGCCGACGAGCACCTGTTTAGCTCGATTGTACTTTTATTTACTGTCTGCCTACGGGCTGTAACATGATTAACAGATCCTAGGGTTGATCATGTATGACTAAACTCTTGCTAGTCCTGACTTTTGTACGACTAACTTCATGATCAGCTGAATATGTAATATTTGGGACACCTTATCATTGTATATTTAATGATCATACATCTTGTAACATTTACTTACTTGCTTGTGATTGAGACAATAGGCTTGTTCATGACCATAGGAGACTGTTGGCTTGTAGTAAACCCTCATGTATCTAGACAGCCGTGACCGTATAGCGAGATGGAATCCATTTCATATACGTAGCTGGCTATGTCTGCCCCCGCTCTCCAGTATTCTGGTTCTGGGCGTGACAATCTGCAACTGGAGTAGTTGGAGGAGGAAGAGGGCGGGATGAAGATCCTCGACGTCGTCCAAAGCCTCGTCCCACCATATGCAAATCTGAAAGAAATAGAAAATAGTATGATGATACAAATAATAAATGCAAATCTAATAAAAATAAAAATAAAAATAAAAATAAAAATAAAAAATGGTGTGATGATACTCAGAAAGTAATAATGTGATGTGATGAAAAAAATACTACCACCATGTCATGATACTAATGATAATAGTTTTATGAAATAAATAATACGTACTAATCTTCTTCATCTTTCGATTCATCTTCTGATTCATCTTCATCTTCCAGATTATCTTCATCTTCTACTTCTTCATTTTCACTATCACTTTCACCTTCACCTTCATCTTTTAAATCTTCTTCCTCATCCGATATGTCCATTTCAGAGTCCTCTACATGAGGTATTCGTCAACTATATCATCCTCTATAGTAACGTCAATCTCTATATCGTCAACACCGGCCAAACTCATATATATTGGTTAAGGCATGACTACCTCATCTTCCTGGTATGCTAGATCGCCAATATTATATGTGTTTCTTATTTTAGTTTTGCATACAGCCCACTAATCACGAGTAGTGCACCATCGACTAGGATAACTCGTATAGTACACTTGAACCGTTTGACTAGCCAACACAAATGGTTTGAAACCTCTATATCTTTTTTTATATTTTATATCAACAAATACAAACTGTTTTTCAATTCTCCATCCTTGCTTGGGTGTTGTGTCGAACCAATCACATTTAAACAGCATAATTTTGGTATCAAAAGAGTAATCCAGCTCTACGATATCTCTTAGAATACCGTAGTAGTCAAATTCTGAATTGGCATCATAGATAGAACTCCTCACACAAACTCTGGAATTCTTTGTATAATTAGCCTCCTCATCAACAAATAAGTGATTTTTAGGCTTATCAGTGGTTCTAAATTTGAAAATGGTATATCCATCCCAACACTTTGCCCTCTTGCTTGGTCCGATAGCTAGTGCTCGAAGTCTTTCATTCTACAACTGTGTACCAGAACAAAAAAAAATCTAAAACATCACGTATCATAACGTCATTAGATAAAGCTTGGTCAAATTATTGAATATAGAATGGTTAATGATTTTAGTCCTTACATAATTATGGAACCACGACAGAAATTTTCTATCAACCTCTCTAGCAAGATCATCATCATCAATTTTAGGTCTCTCCATTTTTATCTCAGCTCTAAAAGTACTGTGGTAATAACGAGAAAAGTTAGAGAACTTATTTTACAAGTATAAATAAAAGTAAAATATATAGCAAAATTTTGTCGCTTACTTCTCAATATCTTCCATCTCCTTTATACCACTATTTAGACATATATGTTGGGAAAGAAACGCAGAAACCTTTCCCCAAACCGAAGAGTACCTGCGAGAGGACCGAGCAATACAACGTACGAACCCAAAAATAATCACACAAAAAATAATCCACGCAGACACAGAGAATTTTTTACGTGGAAACCCTTGCGGAAAAAAACCACGGGACGATCGGAGTCCAACCCTGAGAAGCCTCCACTAATGGAATAGAAGAATTACACCCTCTATAAACTCCTCCCGATCCAAATCGGATCCCCACAACACTCAGAGATAAGAACAATGATTACAAGGCTACGAAGAGCGAGAACGACGAGTAGAGATTACCCGAACACGATCTCCTTCGAACAGCGACCTTCAATCCTCCGTCTTCTTCTCCGAAGTTGTAATGGCACTCTTGCCTCCTTCTCTCTCCAAAAGTTGTGTTTACTTGCGATATGTTGCACACTGAATTAGGGTTGAGAAATCTCAATATAACTCCCTAATCCCGCAACCAACCTGGACCGTTGGATTAGATCCAATGATGAAAACTCATCCAGAAATCTGCTTCAGCCCCCGACGACACAGAGTTCGGCCAGAACTCTGTGTGGGGCAACCAGCACCTACTGGCCAAACCCTGGAACGGCCAGACCGAGTTCGGCCAGAACTCGGCCTGGGACCGAGTTCGGCCCGAACTCGGATCCCCTGCTTCCAGCAGCTCCAGCAGCAGCAGCAACTCCGTCGCCTACTTCCCGAGCTTCTCCGACATCGGACGGCGCTCGTCGCACTCCGGGGTCTTCTCCACATAGGTTGGGAACCCCTCCCACTCCAACAAATCTCCTCCTTCACAACTATGGGGAGGACATCGTCATCCCGACGACCTGCCTGCAGTACTCAAACTTCCCCCTTGGTAGAATCTTCGTGAACATATCAGCTCCGTTGTCATCTGTATGCACCTTCTCAAGCTCCGCGTCCTTCTTCTCAACCACATCCCGTATCCAATGATACCGGGTCTCGATGTGCTTGGACCGGCTATGAAACGTCTGATTCTTCACAAGGTGGATAGCACTCTGACTGTCGCAAAGCAAAGTATACTGCTCTTGCTTCAGTCGCATTTCCTGCAGCAGCTTCTTCATCCACAACAGCTCCTTGCAAGCCTCCGTCGCCGCAATGTACTCTACCTCTGTCGTCGACAAGGCAACACACTTCTGCAACCGCGACTGCCACGACACCGCTCCTCCTGCAAACATCATCACGTAGCCCGAAGTCGATCGCCTCGTGTCTACATCTCCAGCCATATCAGCGTCGGTATACCCAACCAGCTTCGGCTCGTCACCACCAAAGGAAAGTCTCCAACCAGCAGTGCCCTGAAGATATCGTAGAATCTACTTGACCGCACTCCAATGTACCCTTCCAGGATTTGAAAGACACCTGCTAACCGTACCAACTGCATGAGCAATATCTGGTCTCGTATACACCATAGCATACATAAGGCTTTCCACGGCTGAGGTATATGGAACTCGCTCCATATCTTTTTTTTCGTCCTCGGTAGATGGACACTGTTCCTCAGTGAGCTTAAAGTGAGCCGCGAGGGGGGAACTCACTTTCTTCGACCCGTCCATTCCGAAACGCTGAAGTACCCGGTGAATGTACTTCTTTTGGGACAAGTGTAGCAGCTTGGACTCTCTCTCTCGACTGATCTCCATCCCAAGAATAGTCTTCGCTGCACCCAAATCCTTCATAGAGAAGGCCGCGCCCAGTTGGCGCTTCAACTCCGCTATCCTAGTGGCATTCCGACCCACTAATAGTATATCATCAACATAGAGCAACAAAATGATGAAATCATTATCGGCAAAATACCTCACAAATGCACAATGATCCGACGTCATCCGTGCATAACCATGCTCCCCCATAAACGACTCGAACTTTCTGTACTACTGCCTCGGAGCCTGCTTCAGACCATACAAGCTCTTCCTCAACCGGCAGACCAAATGTGACTTGTCCTTCTCGCAGAATCCCTCTGGCTGCTCCATGTACAACTCCTCCTCAAGATTACCGTGGAGGAATGTCGTCTTTACGTCCATCTGCTCGACCTCCAAGTCGAAACTGGCTGCTAATGCTAGCACCAACCGAATAGACGAATGCTTGACGACAGGCGAAAATATTTCATCATAATCCACGCCTTTCCGCTGACCGTAGCCCTTAACTACCAGCCTCGCTTTGTATCGAGGGCGAGTAGCATCATTCGTCTGCTTCACTCTGAACACCCATCGATTCTTCAAAGCCTTCTTGCCCTTTGGCAACCGCACCAGATCATAAGTAGAATTGGTGTGCAAGGAACTCATCTCCTCCTGCATAGCCACCATCCACTCCTGCCTGTGTTCGTCTTCCATAGCCTCTGCGAAACTTTCGGGCTCTCCCCCGTCAGTCAATAGCAGATACTCATCCGGTGAGTATCTCGTAGATGGTCGACGATCCCTGTCACTCCTTCTCAGTGGAGCCACTGGTGCTGGCTGTATACCGACAGCCTCCTCCCCTTCAGGAACTACCTCTCCGGCATGCTCATCCTCCTGAGGGACACCCTGACCACCATCAGCAGGCTGATGATCAAGGTTGGGAGCAACTCCATGTACCGGCTCCCCCATAACTGGATCCTCGGCGATGTCCTCTGGAAACTGCTCGAAGCGAAATGACTCTAACTCAGGCAATTCCTCAGCCTCAGAAGGCGTCTCGGAATCCTGAGTGTTGGTCATGGTCTGATCCTCGACGAACACCACGTCCCTGCTTCTGTAGAGCTTTCCTTCCACTGGATCGTAGAGTCTATAGCCAAACTCATCCCAACCATAGCCGACAAAGACGTATTGCCTCGTCTTTGGCTCAAGTTTGGTCCTCTCGTCCTTCGGTACATGCACGAAGGCTTTACAACCAAACGCCCGCAGGTGACTGTATGACGGCTCTTTGCCGTACCATACTTTGTCAGGCACATCATCCTGCAAAGGAGCACTAGGAGACAAATTAATAATATAAGCAGTTGTGAGAAGAGCCTCACCCCAATAACTGCCCGGCAAGTTTGCTTCTGACAGCAAACACCGCACCCTCTCCATCAGTGTCCTGTTCATGCGCTCCGCTATACCATTGAGCTGAGGTGTCTTTGGCGGAGTCTTCTAGTGTCGTATCCCTTGCTCTCTGCAATACACATCAAAGGGACCGATGTATTCGCCGCCATTGTCGGACCGAACACACAACAACTTCTTGCCCGTCTCTCTTTCAACAGAGGCCTGAAACTCCTTGAAAGTAGGCAGCACCTGATCCTTGGTCTTTAAGGCATAGACCCAAACCTTCCTGGAACAGTCACCAATAAAAGTCACAAAGTAAGAAGCACCACCAAGAGATTTTACCTTCATAGGACCGCAGACATCCGAGTGAATCAACTCGAGCAACGCCGGCTTCCTCGAACTTGGGTGACTTTAGAAAGACACCCTATTTTGCTTCCCAGCTAAACAGTGCGTGCACTTCTCCAACTTTGTAGACCTGAGCCCCGGAATCACTTTCCTGTTCACCAAGTAGCTCATCCCCTTCTCGCTGATATGGCCGAGCCGCCTGTGCCACAACTCGGTAGACGCATCACTGACTGCGTTCACCTCATGTGCCCCCTCTGCGCTCCTCTCCATATAGTAGAGACCGGACTTCTTGCTTCCTCTGGCAATCACCATCGAACCTCTGGAAAGCTTCCACTGACTATTCCCGAAGAGACTGAAGAATCCCTTATCATCCAACCTTCCAACCGACACCAGGTTGAAACGGATATCAGGGACATGACGAACATCCTTGAGAACAAGAACCGCACCCGTCTTCGTTCTCAAATGCACATCTCCAACGGCAACCGCCTTCGACACATCTCCGTTGCCCATCTTCAACACGCCACAGTCGCCTGTCGTGTAAGTGGCAAACAGTGCCCTGTTGTGAGATACATGTGCTGAAGTCCCTGAGTCCACCAGCCAAGAATTGTCATTGCAGACGAGGTTAGTAATGACCTCATCACCTACGACGATCACATCGCCTCCATGCACCGAGGCCGCCGCTATAGTGTTCTCTTCTTGCTTCCCCTTGTCGCCCTTCTTCTCTCTCTTCCAAGCGAAACAATTTCGCTTGATATGGCCCTTCTTACCGCAATGGTAACACTCTGAGTCCTCGTAACGACCCTTGGACTTCCCCCGGCTCTTGTCTCTGCCACCACCTGGACCCCTGCTTTTGCCCCTTCCGCGGCTCTCTGAAACAAGTGCCTCTGAGTGATGGGATATAGATGAAGTGCCCTGAGAACGTCTCCGCATCTCTTCATTCAATACCCCGCTCTTGGCAAACTCCAGACTGACCACGCCCTCTGGAGCAGAAGCGATCATAGATACTCGTACGGTCTCCCACGAGTCTGGCAATGTACACAGCAGCCATAGTCCCTGAACTTCGTCGTCGAACTTGACTCCCATAGAAGATAGCTGGTCAACCACGCCCTGGAACTCACTCAAGTGATCCGAAATAGACACCCCATCCTTGTACCGCAGACCCATCATCGTTCGGATCAGGAACAACTTGTTTACCCCGGTCTTCTTCGCATACAAGGATTCCAGCTTATCCCACAACGTCTTCGCGTGCCCAATATTGGCAACGTGATTGTACACGTTCTCATCAACAAACTGCCTTATGTACCCACACACCTGTATGTGCTCGAATGTCCAGTCCTCCTCGGATTTATCACTGGGCCTCTCGGATGCAAATACGGGTAGATGCAGCTTCTTGACAAATAGCAAATCTTTCATCTTGCTCCGCCAATAATGATAGTTTGTGCCATTAAGGTTCACCATGCGCACCGGCTTCGCGTCCATCTCTCCTCTCTGGTTCCTCTGTCAACTCCTGATACCCTTTGAACCCAAAGCTCTGATACCACTCTGTTGGGAAAGAAACGCGGAAACCTTTCCCCAAACCGGAGAGTACCTGCGAGAGGACCGAGCAATACAATGCACGAACCCAAAAACAATCACACAAAAAACAATCCACACAGACACAGAGAATTTTTTACGTGGAAACCCTTGCGGGAAAAAACCACGGGACGATCGGAGTCCAACCCTGAGAAGCCTCCACTAATGGAATAGAAGAATTACACCCTCTACAAACTCCTCCCGATCCAAATCGGATCCCCACAACACTCAGAGATAAGAACAATGATTACAAGGCTACGAAGAGCGAGAACGACGAGTAGAGATTACCCGAACACGATCTCCTTCGAACAGCGACCTTCAATCCTCCGTCTTCTTCTCCGAAGTTGTAATGGCACTCTTGCCTCCTTCTCTCTCCAAAAGTTGTGTTTACTTGCGATATATTGCACACTGAATTAGGGTTGAGAAATCTCAATATAACTCCATAATCCCGCAACCAACCTGGACCGTTGGATTAGATCCAATGATAAAAACTCATCCAGAAATCCGCTTCAGCCCCCGACGACACAGAGTTCGGCCAGAACTCTGTGTGGGACAACCAGCACCTACTGGCCAAACCCTGGAACGGCCAGACCGAGTTTGGCCAGAACTCTGCCTGGGACCGAGTTCGGCCCGAACTCGGATCCCCTGCTTCCAGCAGCTCCAGCAGCAGCAGCAGCAACTCCGTCGCCTACTTCCCGAGCTTCTCCGACATCGGACGGCGCTCGTCGCACTCCGGGGTCTTCTCCATATAGGTTGGGAACCCCTCCCACTCCAACAATATATACCCATGAGCGGCTTCAGACTCATCGTCCTCCAACCACTATAATTTAGAAGCACTTGTAGGTTGCCACCAACATTGAAGATAGTGCGGATTGTACTATTCGATGCATCGACCTCACCTTCATCATTCTTTGGTGCTCTATTCTGGTTTGTTCTAACATGGGTATCGAATTAGATTGAGCAGAAGTTTGAGACCTCCTCGATGATATATGATTCGCATATCAAAACTTCTACATGAGCCTTATTCTTCTTCAGGTGACGTAGATATATATAAATAATATATTGAATATTAGAATTGTTTGAATAAAAATATTATTAGTAGTAGCTAATTAATTATTTTATACCTCTCAAATGGATACATCCATCGATAATAGACATGAGCATCGATACGTGCTGCGTATCCAAGATGAATCGGCAAATGTTCCATACTATCAAAAAAATCGACGGGAACACCCTTTCTAACTTGCACAATGTCAATACAATCTTCTCCTCAAGTTTCAACATATGTTGCACCGTCAACTTGCTTGAACACAAATCTCTAAAGAATATAGATAACTCGACCAGTGGAGTCCATACTTGAGAAGGCAGCATATCTCCCAGAGCGAAGGGAAGTAAAAGCTCTATGAACACGTGGCAATCATGATTCTTCATCGCTATCAGCTTGCGTTCAATGAGATCGACACATCTCGCCAAGTTCGACACGTAACTGTCAGAAAATCTCAACTTTGAAATCCAGTTGCATATTATCAATTTATCATCCCTACTCAATGTAAATAGTGCTGAAGGCTTGACCCAATTACCATTGGATCTTCGTGTTAGATGCAACTCAGGGCGCATGTAAATAATATTCAAGTCCTTTCTTGCTTTAGGATTGTCTTTCATTTCCCTTAATATCCATCATCGTATTGAAGATGTTATCGAATACGTTTTTCTAAATATGCATGACATCAAGATTGTGTCTTATGAGTTGTCCTTCCAATAAGGTAAGTCCCAAAGATACTCCGCTTCGTCCAATTATGGCTATATCTGAATCCTTCTAAGTGATGGCCTGATCTCAGATCTTCAATTATAGTCGGCAATTCCTTTACCTCTTTCCAAACTGCATCTCCTGTTAATCTCAACAAGGGAGGAGATAATTCTTGTTTACCAGCTCTAAAGGCATATTTGTTCCTTCTCCACAGATGCAACGCGGGATGGAACTGACAGCGATAATAAAAAAAATAAGCTTTTCCTCTATTCTGAGGGCAGAATGCCTTACTCTTTTCCATACATATCGAACAAGAGATAATACCATGAGTACTCCACCCCGATAACATCATGTATGCTGGAAAATCATTGATGGTCCTCATGAGCATCGCTCTCATATGAAAGTTCTGCTCCATCGATATATCATACATCTGAACGCCGAACTGCCACAATTGTTTCAACTCATCCACCAACGGTTGCAAGTAGATATTGATGTTCTTCTTTAGATTTCTTGGACCAAGTATGACAAGTGTCAAGGACATATAAGAAGTCTTCATGCAATTCCACGGTGGTAGATTGTAAGGGGTTAAAATCATCCGCCAACAAGAGTACTGAGATCCCGATTGTCCGAAAGGAGTGAATCCATCAGAATATAAAGTCAATCGATCATTCCTAGGCTCCACAGGAAATCCAGGATGACATCACTCAAAATGCTTCCATGCCTCTCCATCGAAAGGATGAGATAATTCTCCTTCATCCATCTTTCGTTTTTGCTATACCATGTCATATGTTGTACAGTATTTGCAGACATATACATCCTCTGCCTCTTTGTGATTGATAAAAACTGCATATATTTGTAGGGGCACAACCATGCTCGTTCAGTTAATTTTTTTGTCCCGAATCGGCTTGTACCGGTCGTGACAAAAAATGTATCTATTTTTATCATTATTCTCTTTGTAGTACAACATGAAACCGTTTTGACAATAATCTATCTTTGCGTAGCCTAATCCGAGTTTCCTTATCATCATCTTTGATTTGCAATAGTTTTCTGGCAAGTCCTTCGATCCTTTTGGCAACAACTCTCTAACAAACTAAATAATCCAGTCGTAGCATTTCTGCGGTAAGTTAAAATTAGATTTGAAGTTCAATAGCCACATCACCACAGGCAGGACAGAATGAGAATCATAATCCAGGTATAACGGAGTATTGGCATGCTTGAACATATCATAGATCTCCTCTGCATCAGGATTCGGATCCTCTGGATCAAAACTTGGACCGGCCGCATCAAATACCAACTCAAGTACCAAGTTTCGATGTTGATATTCGAAGTGATCTCCGAGAGTGGACTCTCCAACTCCGTATTAAAGGAGGACTTGTATTACGGAACCAAAGGTTCTTCTTGAGTCGTCCACTCGTTATAATTTGGAACGAAACCTTCTTGTAGAGGTGCTCTCTTACGAGATCAACCTCTTTGAATGGTATACTATTACATTTGACAAAAGGATATTTTATGAGCCTCTCTTCCATAAAATAAGGTTGGCTACTGGCATATCTTAGAAATTCATCGACGCCCGCCTTGAAATCATTCGTCAAACTAATTTTGCTCTCATGTCGTCGATTGTACATCCATGAACGGTCAACTAAGTATCGACTCATTATGGAAACCAATTCTGCAAGTACGTACCATATATATTGTAAAAATAGGTATCAAAAAATAATAAGTAATTAAGTACCTAATTATAATAACCAACGTTAACGGTATCGGTATCAAAATCGGTATCAGACCATTTCTATGAGTATCCGTATCAGACGTATCAGATTGGTAATGATCATATCGGATTGGTATCGACCGTATTGGATTGGTATCGTCCTATTCGATAGGTATCAGCCATATCAGATCAGTATCGGCCGTATCCGATAGGTATCGGCCATATCGGATCGGTATCGGCCGTTCGGATAGGTATCGGTCATATCGGATCGGTTTAGGCCGATACCAAACTATGTTAATAACTAATTATTATTCAAAATCCTTTGTATATTATAGTATTGACAACCCTAGAACACCATCATAGAGTTAAAATATATTTCAAGTAGTAATCAAAAAATATTTAGATATTATAATCCAATATTAACAGATTCGAAATCTTAACATCCGAAAAAATATTCGGATATCTGAATCCAATATCACGAATTTTGAATAATATCTGAAAACCCAAAACCCTAGATAGTGTCTTGAATTCAAAACCCTAGCTACTCGATTGTGTCTGTATTCGTGTCTAAACCCTAGCTAGAGCCATAATGCATCCAAAAACAAGTATATAAATATATGTTATAGATATTTTCGTGTCCGTATCCAACACATCATGTCTGTATTTGTATGTGATACAATGTTTCTGCCTGTGTCCATGTCTGTGTCCAAGAAAATTCATACTATATACAACCCCCAATCCCAATGCCAAAGAGGGTTAGGTTTAATTACATGAGGCAAAGGAGGAGGAGGAGGAGGAGTTTGCAAGTTCGCCGGAGAGGGTCAGGTCGTTGAAGAGGGGGTTCGGTCGCCGGAGAGGGGGTCGGGTTACCAGAGAGGAGGTCAAGTCGACAAAGAGGGTGGGCGAAGAGGGACGGGGGTCGGGTTGGGGGGAAATATAATTTGGTTAAATTTTAGAATGAGGATAGTGGATGGTTACTGCCCCAGTTTTAGTCGTAGCGAGCGACGAAAAGTTTTCGCCGGTATTCTGTCGGTATGTCATTACTGACAGATTAGTGACATATGTAGCGACGCATTTTTATAACTAATTTTATATAAATTATTAGTCGCTAGTATGTTGCTAGTCCGTAGGTATATACCGATAGAATTTGTTTCGTCGCTAGTATCCGTCGATATTCAACAGTATTTTTGTAGTGTCTCATATATATATATATATATATATATATATATATATATATATATATATATATATATATATATATATATATATATATATATATACTTCCTCACTTTGTAGTGAGGAAGTATATATATACTTCCTCACTTTATTCATTTCTTTCTACATTGTATCAGAACCGAAAACCCTAAACCTAGTTATCCCCCTATCCCTCTCTCGTGCCCCCACCCCTTCCCACTGCCTCCACCGCCACCCACCCACTGCTCGTCGTCCAATGCCTCCCTGTCTCCACCAAAACTAAGCCGCTCACCCTATCTTAACCCACTACGGCCTCCACCGCCACCAGCCAATGCCTCCACCACCTGAACTCCATCATCACTCCCTCGTCGCCCACTGTCTCTACTTCCTCCCCCGCTGCCCATGTGCCTGATCAGCCCGATAAGCCCCTCTTCATCCCTTCTGACCCCCCTTCAACCTATTGTCTAATATATTATCGAATATATGGTTGGCATAGAAAATCCTAAATTTTGGACATTTTTAGAGGTATCCAGTCTATGCACGTGTCCTAGTATGGGTTTACGACAATACCCATGATCTATCTAGGGGTCTAGCGTAGTTTTCCATATAATTCTCTTTCAAAAATCCAAATCCAAATCAATTACATAAGTCACTTAATCAATTTTTGACATGTCAATTACCTCACAGGCAATCTATCTATACGGCTCTCGAACTCTCAAAGAAAATAATAACCAGAATACATGGATCCTATATCGAAAGCGGGTACAAGCAATACAAGTCTAGGATACCGTATTGGAACTAGATACAGGATAATATAAAGATATAGGATACGGATAAAATACTCGTAGAAATATGGAAAAACAGAAACGAGGAGTGACAATCTCCAAAGTAGATGACAAGACAAATCCAACTAGAATCCGTGGACACAATACATAAAATTAGTCTTAGGAACAAACCTGCTAAATTAGATAAGTTAAAAGAAAATAAACTAAACTATTGATACTAGATATCCCTTGAAGTATTTTATCCTACTAAATTTGAATCTGATATAGGAATATAGTGAGTAGGTTATTTGTCCTCGCCTATGGTTGTCAAGGATAATCAGTCAATCAAGATTTGAGCAAAGTATTATATTTTATAAAGGTTATACTTTTACAATATGTCATGACCCGCACCCTGTTTAGGGGCACGAGGACGTGGGTACGTCCAGCCTACGCCGTAGAGTCGGTGGTAGAACGCTGTATAGGTCGTCTACAATATCTATCAACTAATAATATAAATCATATAACCTGTCATCTCCGTACGGTGGAATAATATAACATCTCAACTATATAATCTCAATCACAAAAGGAAGATAGAGTATGATACAAAAAAGGATAATAAAAAAGATAACTGAAATAAGAGTAAAGTTATTGTTTGCCATAAAAAAAATCAATGACAGGTATTACAGAACACTGAAATTGATTGCAAACTCGCTTGTACAAAGGAAAGCCTAGAAAGAAATCCTAGGAGACAATCTAAGTACAATTATTTAGTTTTGATTCTGGGGGGTGACGGTGGAGGCTCAGGAAAGTGCTATCAACTCTGCCTTACTCCGTGGACTATCTGATACAGTCTCTAGCTCGTGAAGAAATTGCTTTTCTCTTGAAGGTTGCCAGCCTTTGCAGGGGTGTGGCACCCTACTATTTATAATAGAATGTATTTTGAGCCGCATAGACGGCTTGCGGCTACGTGGCTGACTAGCACGTGAAGACCCGCTCTTGGGCTGCCATCTGACAATTTTTTGGGATTTTGTTACAGCAAATCTAGGTAGTTAAGGACTTGGTCAATTTGCCACATGTCCCGTTGCGTATGGTTTTCTCAGTCTTCGATCATGTGGGGTCGTATGAGACTCATGCGGCTTGGATCACAGTTACTCGTGGTTGCATGAAGTTTGGAAACTTTGGGGCCGCATAAGCTGAGCCACATGAGGTTCATGCGGCTTGGATGACACTCTTATGGCCGCATGGAGGCGTACGAACCCTGCTTTTGGGCGACGTCTCAATTCTTATCTTTTTTGTCGAAGTATCAGAAATGTCATATTTTGTCAGGACTTGTCAGCTTTATCAGTCCAACTGCTCCTCTTGGCCGCATATCTTCCTTTTACAGCTGTTTGTCGACGGTCCGCATATGTCATTGAACAGTCATGCGGCTTTCCTTCATGCGGACCTGTTTATCCTAAAGTACCTATGCGGTAATTTGTAATCCGCATGAACCCCATATTTTTAATGCTTCTATAAGACCCCCTTCAAAGTTTTCAAATTACAAATTTGGAATACTTTGAATAAGAAGCATGAAAATATGTCAAGCCATAGGGAGTCTTCAAGTTGCAGGAAGTTGTTTTTGAACTGCAAAGAGATCTTGAGTCACAGAGAAATACTGAGCCGGAGGAAGATCCTGAGTCGCAGAACAAATCTTGAGTCGCAAGGACGTTTCGAGCCGCAGAGAGTCAGCCAGCTGTCACTGCTGCATTTAATTCTCCTGACTCGGTTGTGGATCTATTTTTCGAGATGAAGCTGACGGCTACAGGGGATAAAGTTCCTAAATGTTGACTTTATCTTTAATGATCTCGAAAACCGAAGAGACACTCGACAGTTACCAGGGATAAAGTCCCCAAACGTTGTCCCTATCTTTAATGATCCCGAGAATCGAAGAGTCTCTCTTCAGCAACTCTAGAAATAGGAGTTGTTCAGAGAGAAATTTTCCTCTTTCACCATCTCCTCCTTTGACTTCATCATACTTTCTGCTATGGCTCCAAAAGCTTCTAAGTCGATTGGTACGGCGGCCAAAGGGAAGAGACTTGCTTCTCTGTTGAGAGTGGCAGATAATCCTTCCATTTATGGTGAACAGACGATGACTGAAATTTCAAATGGCCATAGCGCATATTTTCATGCACGAGCCTGTCATATACTGTCTCTGCTATAAACCTGGTCGATGTATGCCCTATCTCGTCTGGACCACATGTGTTCTGTACGATAGGGCCGTATGGACTGGGCCGCATAACTGCTGCTCATTCGAACTTGAACCGCCTGAGTGCCTAAAGGTGGATCTGTATGGATTTTTCATGACTAAGCCGCATAGGTGCCGCATGAGGACTTTATGATCGGGCCGTATGAATTTTTCATGACTGAGCCGCATTGAGCCGCATGATAATGACTGAGCCGTATAAATGCTGCATGAGTAATTCATGACTTTGGGGCTGTATGTTTTGGCTGGGCCGCATAACTGGCTAGGCCGCATAACATAGTTCTTTATTTTCTCGGTGCTAAACCCCTTTTCCCCTGTTTCTGTAGGGATATGGCTAGCAAACTTCTTCAGGACCGATGTCGGCGATGGAGTGAAAATACAACATTCTGGCACCTGCATCAGACAGCTCAAAACTTCTCATGCCTTGGAAGAGTTTTCCCTACGCCTTTTTGGCATATACATCAAACAACTCAGGACTCTTCATGCTTCAGAAGAGTTTTCCCCAGGTGGTAGGAAGAGCCTTTATACCTCGAAGAGTTGGACGGTGGTCAGGCGTCGTTATAAATGTCCTGCCCTCACGACTCTCCAAGTAGGCGAAACCACCATCAGGGACCATATTTTGAAGGTATGGTCCCTTGGGGGAGCGGGGCTATGGCATCCACAATACAGAGGAGAGGATAGCATGCTATATTTACCCTCCTCCCGGCAGCTCCTTGGAGATTCAACAGTATTGTTTGTTTCTCAGCAGTGAAACATGACTTCCTTCGAGGGCGACAAAACTGCTTGAAGACGAAGCACTGTCAATCTCAACTGTGTATTGCCAGATTTTCCATTTCTTTGCTGTCGATGTAGTCCTATGAATGTAACTGATCTTGAATAAGCAGAGTATGTTCATTCTATTTTATTTGTGGTATTTTATGGTGCTTGTACTAGGGGGCCTAATACAATATTTATATTTGATAAAGGACATCTCACTGGGGGATTTTTGGGGACCTATTGCCCTTTTGTGCATCTGGAAATACGAGCAAATAGATTTGAATGATATTTTGTGGACCTACTACTCTTTGGTACACTGATGGTGCGAGTAATAGATTAGAATAACTTTTGTGGACTCATTACCCTTTTTGTGTACTGGCGATGCGAGTACGGATAATAAGTGGAGAGGAAACCAACATATTTACTCAGAGGTAATGAGGACGTGGTAAATACGAGTCAAAACAAAGCCTTCCTACTCAGAGGTAATGAGGACATGGTAGGGGTAGGCATAATATAGGTACACAGAACAACTCAGAGGTGCTATCAACGTGGAAGTTCTATATATTGGGTGATTTGCTTGTGATGGACGGGAAAACAACTCAGAGGTAATATAGACATGGTTGTTTTTCTCCGTTGGAGAATTTTGTGGACCTATTATCCTTTTTGTGCACTGACAATGCGAGTAATAGATTAGGATAAGTTGTATGGACCTATTACCCTTCTACGCACTGGTGGTGCGGGTAATAGATTTTGAGACAAAAGCTATGACCAAAAAGTTCATAGATATGACCAAGAAATGAGATATGGATTCATTCGGAGTAGTCAGAGAGTAAGTTCAGTGGTACCTGAGGGTACGTAGCTCAACAATCTGGGAGATTTGAAGTCAGAGTGTAAGTTCAGCGATACCTGAGGGTATGTAACTCACAATCCGAGAGATAGTTGGAAGGTGTCGTTTAGATATAGTATTTCTTGAGGAACTTGTCGTTGATGGGCTTCATGAGCAAGTCTTTATTTTGTTTTGCAAGACGATACGCACCGTTGGAGAATACGGTCTCAATGACGAACGGACCCTCCCACTTAGGCTAGAATTTGCTAGGGGTCTTGTGAGTGATGACCATTCGTTTACGAATGGCCAAGACGAGATGTCCAACTTGGAATATTCTCTGCTTGACTTTCTTGTTAAAAGCTCGAGAGATGCGTGCTTGATAGAGCTCTATGCTTTGTTGGGCTTGTAAACGCTTCTCATCTAATGCTTCTAACTCTTGTAGCCGTCGGCGATAGTTATCGTCCGTCGTTAACCGGTAGGTGAGGGCCACTCGAAGTGAGGGGATCTGAGTTTCCAATGGAAGGACTGCCTCGCTCCCGTAAACCAAGGAGAACGGTGTATTTCCTATAGCCGTCAGAATTATCGTCCGATACATCCATAAACACTCACCAAGTTTTTTATTCCAGTCGCGCTTGTTTGCAGACACGAACTTTTTGAGAAGCTTGATTATGGTTTTATTGAATGCTTCAGCCAGACCATTGGTCGAAGGGTTGTATGCTGTCGAGGCCATGTTCTGAATTCAATTCTTATCACAAAATCGATAGAAAGTATGGCTTGCGAACTGCAGACCATTGTCGTGGATAATCCTTCGGGACAGTCCAAAACGGTAGATGACGTAATGTTTTATGAAGCTAATCACGTTCGATGTCTTGACCTCTGCCAACGGAACAGCTTCTGCCCATTTGGAAAAGTAATCGGTGATTGCAAGTATGAACCGATGCCCTCTAGACGACGACGGGGTAATTGGCCCAATGATGTCCATTCTCCATTCTTCGAATGGCCAAGAGGCCACTGTCGGGTGCAAGAATTTAGATGGTAGATGTATAAAATCTGCATGGATTTGGCAAGCCTTGTATTTCTTTACATAATCAACTGTATCTGCGACCATTGTGGGCCAGTAACAACCCATCCAGCTAAGACGATCTTGTAATTTCGGGCCAGGTTGGTGAGCTCCACAAGTACCGTCATGAGCTTCACGTAGGGCTTCTTTGGCTTCTAAATTTGACAGGCATCTTAGTAGTAGCCCATCGTAGGATCGCTGATATAACATTTTTGTCTCTGTATCGTAGAAGAATCTGAGGGAGCGTCTTCTGATTGAGGTAGCTTCCTTCAAATTCTCTGGCAGAATTCCATAGGCCGCAAAGTCGATGAGCAGACGTCTCCAGTCTTGTATGTCGTTGGTTATCTGGGTCGAGCAACTCATACCCAGTTGAAGATTGTTTCTGGGGCAGACCAGTTCATGGCCTATTATGTCAACTAGATGATGAGTGTTATTTGGGAGTGCCAAGGAAGCAGCGAGACCTGCCAGGGCATCAGCTTCGATATTTTGAAGCCTAGGAACGTGCTCTATAAAGAACCCCTCCAAGGTTGTAATGATGGCAATTACTGTCTGATAATAGGGAATCAGGTCCTTATTGCGAACCTCGTATGAACCCCGGATCTGGTTAACAACCAACTGCGAGTCACCATATGCTTCCAGGTATATGATCCCCACTTCTTTTGTGAGTTGGAGTCCAATGACTAGAGCACTATATTCGGCTACGTTGTTTGAATAAGGTTCTGTAAGAGAATACGCCCGATTGACTACTAGTCCGGAGGGAGAAATTAATACCACCCCGACTCCAGCAACGATATCACCTCGTGGTCCCGTTCTTCAAGTACCGTCGAAGAACATGTGCCAAATAGCGTCGTGCGAAGTCATATTCGAGGCAACGACTTCAACAAAATTTTTTTCATAAATTCTGGCTATTTCTGAGCCTGGATGGGCTGCTAAGAAGTCAGCCAGGGCTTGACCTTTGATAGCCTTCTGCGGAACAAAGACCATGTCGTATGGAGATAACAGTATCGCCCAGGTGGCTAGACGAGAACTGAATGCGTCTGGCTTGGTCATGAGAACCCTAAGGGGATTAACTCGTGAAACAACATGGATGGTCTGCCCTGTCACATAGTGTCGTATTTTCTGAATAGCGAACACTAGGGCAAGGCACTCCTTCTCTACGGTAGTGTACCTATGTTCTGGTCCTACCATCATTCGGCTGAGATAGTAAATGGCTTGTTCATGTCCCACATCATTATTCTATGCTAGCAGAGCACCGAGGGGGTGTTCCATTGCCCGTACATAGAGCAGGAAGGGCTTTCCGACGACCGGAGCTACCAGAACTGGCAGATTCATCACGTACTCCTTAATATCATCAAAGGCGCGCTGACATTACTCGTTCTATACAAAAGAGACACCTTTTCTCATGAGTTGAGTGAAGGGTTGGCATTGCCCTGAGAGGTTAGATATAAACCTCTTGATATAGGCTAGTCTTTCCTGAAGGCCGCGGAGTTCACGGAGATTCTTTGGTGGATTCATCTCTATGTTTGCTTTTGTTTTGTCGGGATCTATGTGAATGCCCCGGGAAGTATTGACAAAGCCCAAGCTCCGCTGGACACCCCCAGAAAAGACTTGGTGGGATTCATTTTCAGGTTGTGTGCCCGCATGAGGGCGAACACTGTTCTCAAATTATGTAAATGATCATTTTTGGTGCGGCTCTTGACGGCGATGTCGTCTACGTAACACTCCACCGTCTTGCGCAAATGATCTCTGAAGATGACACTCATAGCCCGTTGATGGTAGCACCGACGCTCTTCAGGCCAAAGGGCATGACCGTATAACAATATCCGCCGATCGACGTTCAGAATGATGTATGCTTCTCATCATCAGAAGCCATCTTGATTTGATTGTACCCTGAAAAGCCATCCATAAAGGACATGCGCTCGAAGCCACACGTATTATCGATCATTATATCGGTGATCGGAAGAAGAAATTCATCATTGGGCATGCCGCATTCAGATTGTGGAAATCGATGCAGATTTAGATTTTCTCATTCTTCTTGATGACTGGCACTACGTTGGCTACCCAGTCTGGGTGCTGCTCTTCACGGATGAAACCGCTAGCTATAAGCTTGTTCACTTCCGCTTCGATGGAATTCATGATGTCTGGACGAAATTGTCGCTGTTGTTGCTTGACTGGTTTTGCGTCCGGATAAATGTTACACGTATGGAGTGCAATCTCGGGGTTTAGCCCTGACATGTCTTTATAGCTCCAGGCAAAGACGTCGATGTATTCTCAGACGAGTTGTAACAACGACTCCTGCTCGTCGACTGTCAGACTTTTACTAACGAAGATTAGCTTTGGAGAGGACTCATCGCCGAGGTTAACTTGTATAACCTTATATTCGGTGGGAGGATCGCGAAGTTCAAAGCGTTTCTCCCATTGTGCATCTAGTTGCTGGACCCACAGCTCCAACTCAAGTGGTTCAAGTAGGTCTTCGTCTTTTTTTTCGATATCAACAGATGTCATATTGGCAGATAATGTCTGTCTGAATATATCTCCAATACTGCTATCGGAGTTGTAAATGGGTGACTCAGATGAATGAGAGTGCCACTCGCATTCTTCGTCAGAACTTTTGGACGTTGTTGGTGGAGTAACATACCCGAGGCCACGTCTGGATTTATGATAATGATCCTGAGGCTTCCCTGCCGGTGCCGGCGGCTGTAGAGGAAGTCGTCGACCACTGCCGTAATTCAGACCCGGGGCAGCCTCCATGTCGTACCCCCACTTTTGTATGAAGTACTTGGCTTGAGGACTATACAAGTAGAGCAGTAGTCTTCCAGCGTCGAGTTCGAGGTCGAACTCTTGTGGCGTGAAAGATTGGGGACCTTCTTTTTGGCCAAATATCATTGTGTGATCCCATCCTCTTTTGTCTGGGACCGGAAAGTAAGCACCTTTTATAGGAGCAAGTCGATTCGGAGTACGGATGGTTGCCACATGTGTGTGCAGGCTCACGTCTAGACAATCCCGTGCAACATACGTTAGATTAGGCTTATCATACTCAGAATACTCTAACGGCAGCATCTTATTGATGAAATAAGAAATTTTATCCATGGGGATTACATCATCAGGAGAGGGGCTATCCGCCTGTGCAACCACATATTTGGCGAGTTCTTCGTCCTCGTTGGCTACCCCCTGCGAGCTTAGAGGTCAGGATGCTGTCTTGGGCAGCTTGACCACCAGGGGTTCTGCTTGAGGTATTGATTTGCCTGAGAGTGTTGGATTGACACTTGGCTGCTGATTCGTCTTGGAAAGATGGATGACAATGGGCTCAGCAACGAACTTTGTGTCTTCTGGTCGCCTTGGAGTAGATTTTGGTAATCGAATTACCATCGGTGTTGCAGAGGGCCTTGCATCTTCCTGTTGCCTTTGATTGGTCTTTGGCATCTGGATCACCATTGGTCCTATGACAGGTTTTGGCTCTTGGTTGGATCTCGGGAGACGGATGACCATTGGTTCCAACTGCGCAGGTGTGGCAGGAGAACCGAGCACCTCATTATGCAAGATTGCGACAAGGGGTACGGCCCTGCCCGGTTTGTGGGCTTGGAGACGAATTCTTAAGGGTTCTTCTGGCCCTATGATGGCTTCCGGCTTGTCCGTTATATGTTTCTTGGATTCGTCATATAGAAAAGCCTCGGAAGAGTAATAAGCTTCAACCCCTTTGAAGGGATCAATGTCAACGAATTCGGTCTTCACGGAATCGTGCTTACTGATATATTTGAAATACTAGTGAAGGGTGGATGGCACGATCATATAGTCATGTATCCACGGACGTCCCAGAAGGATGTTGTAGGAGGTGTCTGCATCTATGACGTAGCAGGTAACTTCCGTCTTCAGGCCGCTAATCTGGCACTTCAACTAGATCTTCCCTAGGAGATAGCTTCTCCTTGAGTTAAAACTGCTAACGGCAGTATTGGTTGCTGCTAGCCGATGCATAGGAATGCCAAGAAGTTGGAGCAGACTTTTGGGATGATGCTTATTGACGAGCCAGGGTCAATATGCATCCGATCCACCTTGATGTCGCCTATGTATCCAGTGTAGTACAAGGGGCGATCATGCAAATTGGACTTGATCAACATGTCCTGTGGAGTAAATATGATGTTGGGCATTGCATCTGTGCTATCGCCGCCCTGTAGATCTACTGGCGGGTCTTCCTCTGGAGGCTTGACCTGAGCTATGTAGGCATCCGCATTCTGGAGTGCTTCGCTTAATGCGACACGGAGATCCTTGGAGAGCCTTAGGAGCTCGTATAATGACAACTTTGTTGGCGTATTAGCCAATTGTGCTAATATGTCGAAGTTGTAAGGTCTCTCTTGTCCCTGAGGTATATCATTGCGGAGTGGCCTGTCGAAGTGGGTCTCCCTTGTCTTGAACTTATCCGCCAGTGGAGGCTGAGGCCTTGGAACATCATAGGGAGGCAACGTTGTCGACTGAGGATCTTCAGCTGGACTCTCCCGTGCGGGCTGGACTTGTGCTCCCGACCGGGTAACAACATCTACAGCTTCTTCAACTGCGGCTGAAATTGTGTGGCAGGCTCTAGACTTCCTGTCCTTCTTCTTGTTGGTAGAAGATGACACCCCCTGGGTAACTTCGGGCACCAAGTCTGGATGCACCCACATGATCTCTCCTCGCGATATGGTGAGATGTACTAATCCAGAAGTTTGGCTCCGGGCGAGTGAAAGATTAGTAACCTCCATCGTTGCCCGAGGGACAGATATGACTCCGTCTGGAGTGCTTGTTGGAGGAAAGTCGCCGAACTGAATAGATACCATGTTCGTCGCCACGATAACCTCTTCAAAACCTATCGACAGAGCTTTTGAGTTGATAAGACTTTGAATGTACCGCTTCAATTGGAAACAATCAAGAGTGGCATGATGGACATAGCGGTAGAAGTGACAGTATTTTGGATCCTCTATTTCTGCTGCTCGGGGCTCACGTCTTGGTGGAGGGAGCTAAATCCTACCCCCTTGCAGGAGCATGTCGAAGATAGATTTGACATGACTATCTTCAAATGAGTAGTTGATCTTGGGCCACGAACCTTACGCCTATTTTTGTTCGGGCTTCTGAGTTGCATCAGTGACCATGGCCTGTTTGCCCTTACTGTCCCGGTTAGTGGTGGTGCCACTGTTGTTGTTGCTGGAGGTTGACCCAGGACGTCTGCCCTTATCTTCTCCATCTGGGATGTATAGTCCCAACTGGCGAGCCTTCTTTAATTTTGCTTCTGCGTTGGTAGCACTTATGATGAAGGTCGTCGAATCTCTAAACTGATCGTGACCCATCCATAGGCTAATTGCTGGAAGCAGCTTCTTCTGGCAGATTTCAATCAAGGAGCTCTCGGAATTGCCTTAGGGGGCAATCTCATTGCGGTTTGGCGGAACCGCTTGATATAGTTCCTTGTGAGCTCTCTCTCTTCCTGAACGATGTCCATGAGAGATGACATCGTTACATCATGCCCCACTTCATAGAATTTCTCCAGGAACATGTGCTTGAAGCCGTCAAAAGAGTGAATGTAGTTGTCGGGAAGGTTTTGGTACCAGTCGAACGTGATCCCCTCCAATGCTCCGATGAATAGTTGCGTGAGGATGGCATCACTATACGGCAAGTGGTCGGTTGTGACTTCAAAGTAGGTCATGTGCCGACTAGCAGAGGTCTTTCCATCATAAAAATCGATATGGAACAACTTGTACCGCGGTAGAAAAGGCACATCTCTCCATGCAACGGGGTATGGCTACCGTATTTTGAGATCTCGAGAGGAGTCTTGTAACACCCAGTTTTCCAGAAGAGGGTAAATTTGAAATTTTGTAATTATAATTATTATTTAATGATATTTATTTCATATTATAATTTTTAGTGAATTTTAATTATTTTTAAACTATTTAAATTCATGACTTGTGATTTTGGGTGTTTTGCTAGTGAACAGTAGAGACTGCCTACCCTAGAGCCTAGCCATGTGATTAGGGTATTTTTGACATTTTTAGGATTATTTGGATTTATTATAATTTATTTGAATTTATGGGAATTTTTAGAATTTATTTTGGAATTGTTTGAATGATGGTTGACTAGGTTGACTTTGACTAACAATGACCTTGGTAGGCTAACCTAGAAGCTAACCCTAGTTGTGATTGGACTTGGTTAGGTCAAGTAACCCTAGTTAGACTAGAGTTGACCTATGGTTTGGTTATTTGACTCAAGTTAGGATTTAAGTCATAAGCCATGACTTGTGGTTGCACCTTAATCAATAACTTAGCCTTAAAAGCCCATAGGCCCACACCACTAGCCAAACCCTATCCCTAACAAGTCTTGGCCAGCCACATAACCCTCATTGGGAATCCCTCCCTATAAGTATCCTCTTAGAAATTAGGGCTAGCCTCTTAGGAAGAACAAAGCTTTAGAAAGAGGTATTTCTCAACTTCAAAAATCCATAGCAATTCCATTTTATCTCCTTTTTCCCTCCAATCAATTGCATTAGATCCTAATTTTCGTTTTCTTGCTGTTTGTGGTGTTCAACCTCAGCTTTGGGGCAATTTGGAGAAGTTTGCTAGCAAGAGGAACCCCTCCCCCCCATTTGAGGCTTTTCTTGCATTTTGACACCAATAGGTAAATCAATGTAAACAACATTAAAATTCTAGTTTCTTTGCATATAGACCTAGCCCTAAGTGTCCTGGTCCTGTAGGTATGCCTAGACCTAGGTTTTGTGTCCATTTCGTGTCCTAAATGGACACGTATCAGTCCCTTCCTATAGGTGTTTGATGAAATGTCCCAATGGACATTTCGACTTGATTTTCAAATTGTGTTTGAATAGGATTACTCGTTTTTAGGTCGCTTAGGATTTTCCACACGACTGAGCTTGTATTTGTGTCATGTCGTGTCGAGATCAGGACACGAACATGCTGTTCTGACACGGTGTACATTGCCCTGCTACTCGGTGGCAATTACTCACTAGACACGCAACTAGGACATGGGAATTTCGACACACAGGTTGGGGCTGACACTGACACGAGGCTCCCCAAGTTTCACGAGTCCTCGTGTCGTGTCGGGCACGTATTCGTGTGTGCATTGATCCCGCACTGTGTGCACACGCGCAGTTTTGCCTCGCTGATACGCACAAATTGACACGACACGGGCACACATGGATACGATGCAGGCTGTGGGGCACGTTCCCCTATCCTAGGCGAACCTACAGCCACGGGCACGTGTCCTAATTCGTGTCGTGTCGTGTCCACGAACACAGTGAACACGTGCACGATGATTGCTGTCCAGTTTTGTATTATTTTGTGTTCTCTGTGTTCATTCAGTTAATTAATGTTTAAATACATGTTTAAATTGGCTAAATTGATCCTAATTATAATGTATAAACTATATTAGATTAGCTTATATGATTGGGTTGGGTTTAATGTGGAAGGATGGTTCGAATTGGGTCGATTGGCATGTTAGCTAATATCATTTGTCTGATACATGGTTTTTCTATTTCCTAAACTTTAATTCACAGTTGTTTTGTAATATTTTCTCACTGTTTAATATCCCTACATGACTGTTAATATATGTGAATAAAATATTTTGATTCAATTTGGTTTTATGATGTGTTAATGGGAATTTGGACATGGGGTTCGAATAGGTGAACTGAAAAATATTTTTTGCCTTTTTTTTGAACTGATTTTTCCTTTCGAAAACTATTGTGTTCTAATACCTGAGTTCCCTCATTCATGTTAACTGAGATTTTCATTCCCAATTACCTGAAATGAATCCCTGAAACCTGGAATTGGTTTTCATTCCTCTCCTTAAGCTTTTTATTGAATGTCAATTTATAAACCTGAGAATTAATCACCCTCATGAACACACACCCTGCCATGTACACTTTTACTCACACACACATGCCCTTAACACCACTAAATCAGTCCACTAATGTTCAGCCCCCTTTGCCTTATGTTTAGCCATGTTGAATTCAAATTGGTGTGCATTAGTTGTTGGTTGATTGAATGATGGGTGATTACTAAATTCCTGTCAACAGAGAACTGATTTTTCTTTCCTTAAGCATTGTAGGTTAACTCCCATTCAATTTATTGGTTCATTGAGTTATACTAAAATCTGAGCATTGAAGCCCTGTTTTTTGGACACACACACAAACCAAAAACCTGAGAACTAGCCTAGGTTGATACCTCTAGACACACAAGCATTGGCTTGGGTTTTGTTGATGTATAGTTGACTAGTGTTGCTTCTCAGTTCTTCACTGAGAATTATTTGTTAGTTTTAGTTTGTTATGAAAACTGAATTACACCTGAAATCTGAGAGTAATTTCACCATGCCATTTGCACTTTTACACCATGTAGACACATTGCAAATAACTGAGTTGATAAACCTGAAAACTTGAGATTTTCCTTTGTGTATAACTGAGCATCGCACTGTTTTTCTCTTCCTATTTCATCCACACACACACACACATTCAAACTGTACTCAGGTCCTTTTTTTACCTGTCATATTTTTTTTTTCAATGATTGTTAAACCCTGGGACACTACACACACACACACATACACAAGTTCACATATATGCTAACATTCATTTTCTGTCACCTGGACACACACACAACTGTCACTTGGCTTCCTAATTCTGGAATAACCTGAGAATAATTGACACGCACTCCTAAACCTGTAATTGACATATACACACACACATTTTCTTGACATATATATATATTTTCCCTCATCCATATTAGCCATGTATTAGATGCATACACTGCCCCATGGTACTGCATTTATTCCTTCTATGTTCAGGCTTTTGAGCCTTTCATATTGTCCATGCACCACACACTACCATAGCACACATGCCACTGTCTTCACACACACATATGTGTAATGTTTTCCCCAATCCCTCTCTATGTCTATATATATATGCATATATATATATATATATATATAATATAACCTAGTGTGAAATGCAATGTATTATAATGTAGCCTATATATATGTGTATGATAACTATATTAACTTAGTATAATATACAATATATGTGAAATATGTGATATAGCCCATATGGCCTATAGGCTATATTTATGGCTTAAAGCCTATATGTATGGCATGTGTACACCAATGAATGTGTGTGGTTGGGTTGTATAGCCTAGATTTGATGTGTACTTGCTAGGATAGTCTTGGTTAGGCTTAGTAAGACTTGTCTGGGTTAGGTTGACCTAGTTTGACTAGTGTAGTTGACTGGAGTTGACCAAGAGTTGACTTTGGCCTAGATTGACCTAGAATCATGTAGAATGCATAGTAGGACTTCATTATATCATTTTAGACTTGTTGTGACCTGTGTTGTTCTGATTAGGAGCCAGACACCTCTTCTCGGACAGTACATTTCATCCGGACACTCAGATACAGGCGAGTACATTCTCTGATCATTTCATACCCTACTTAGAATTATTTTCTGCATTAAATTACTTTACTTGATACTGTCACGTTGATCACACGGATTAGTACAATATGGATCCCTCCCTGAGATGTTATCCCTTCAGGGAGCATCGGGGTACTCTATGTTCTGTGTGTTTCACTTACATGGCGTATCACTATGCTTCTTTGGTTCTTTGATCACTTGTGATATGTATTCTCATATCACAGAGTCTTCTTTGAATCCTTATTCCATTTATTGGGTCTATCAGAATCTCTATTTATGGGACTACTATGTACCACCCTTTGGGGGCTTATCACCCTTTGGGGGCATATCACCCTTTGGGGGCTTACCACCCTTCGGGGACTGTTACATAGAATCATAACATAACCTGGTTGGATCCTTGTGTATTAATTGGGGGTATGGGGGAGTATAAATAGCCATGTGGACAATTTCAAAGTAGAATAGCCATGTACGCCTCTTTAGTATAGCCATGTACAAATCAAGCAGTTTACATGTCGACTTTGTACTCTAAATCACTAGTCACTAGTAGCTCTCTTCTTATAGTAGATATTTCTATTACAGTTCTCTTTCTGTTTACATACTGCATTTCTTCAGTATCTATATCTTACTTTACTGCATGATTATATTTTCTAACCTGCTATGAACTGTTGAGATGTATTGTGCTTGCTCCTGTCCTGACTGGACCTATTGAAAATATTACAGAGGACGAGGAGGAGGCCTGTGAGGATACCTTCTTTGGGACAGCTCTAGCTGACGGCTTTACCCTACTGCCTAGACTAGTTTAGTTAGGCCTTATCTTATTTTTATGTTGTCTTGAGACTGTTTAGCTAGACTTTACTTCTGTTCAGAGATGTTGAGTTGTATATATTCTTTCATATTCAGTAGCTGAGACATGTACTCTGGATATTTGCTGGCATATTATCTTAGACTATTCTATCTTCTGTATTTTCTTGAGTTCTATATCTTATCGTGTTTTCTTCTTCCTTAGTTGTGATTTAGTTCATTTACTGCTATGTCACCCCTATTCGGGGAGTATAAACTGCTTAGTATTATATTGCTAGATGTATGTTGACCTAGGACAGCGTTCTACCGCCGACACTGCGACGTAGGCTGGGCGTTGTGACGTTTTCGTACCCTCACAGTGGGTGCGGGTCGTGACACGTTTTTAGTGGTGGCCCATGCAGGTCGAGTTTATGTAGTGGTATTCGAACTAGAGTATCACTACAGCCTGCAGTAGGATTAGGATATATATATTTTGAAGGTACTCAATCACAGTTAGGATTCCTTGAAAGATTCCTGGGACGACCCTTGAGAATCTTATTTAAACTTCAATTTGAATCATTTCCCTTATTTTGTTGCTCTCACTCCTTGATTATTGAATTTGATTTTGTTGGATCGTTGTTGATTTGATTTTCCTATCGAAATGAATTTTTATGGCCTGAGTTACGATATTTTTCTGATAACATATGTCGACGGGAATACAGGGATGGTAAAACGCCTACTTGATTATGGAGCTTGTAGTTTATCGCAGCCATATTAGCTGGCGTAGCGAAAACATAGAGACCTGACTTCGGATGTACGTATCTTGGTTATGAGATTTGGAATTTCTTGCAGCTATACTAGTCAGCATAGCGAGAATTCCAGACGACATGATTATAGAGGTGCATGCCCCAGTTATGGGACCTATCGTTTGTCGCAGCCTTGCTTACTGGCATGGCGAGGACTCTGAGTAACATAATTTTGGACAGACGCATATGATTATCAGATTATATCCTGAGAAGTTTTTTAAACATATCATCTCTATCGTACCCTTCTGTTATTATAAATTGTTTTCCATTATCAAATAATTTAGGAGTAGAGATATTTTAGCTTTATAGAGCTTATGCATATGTAGTTCTTTCTTAGTGTGACGATTTGATGACTTGTGATTAGGCCCTTATCTTAGGAATGATAGTATAGTCTGGCTTTAAATAGTGATTCTTGTAGCTGGTTCTTCTTTGTTTATATTTACTAGTTTTTTTTATATGGAATGATAGACTGCCTTACAGCCTTGATGATTGTTGTTTTCTTTATCCTTTCCAGTATGGCACCCATGATCCGAGCCCGTCGCCTGAGAGCAGCTGCAGCTACTGAGAGTGTGCCTCTACCTCATACTGTTCAGGAGGTAGCGATCCCTCTATCTGATCAGGGGGTGGTGGCACCTCCTGCCATTGAGGAGATGGTGGTAGCCTCGCCAGAGAGTCTTTCTTCATCTCCTGTCGTTCAGGAAAGAGCTGCGGATTTGCCTGAGACCGAGAGCATTTCCCTACCCCTTGGGATGGTACTCCCTACTGTACCACCCGGAGGTTTGTTACTTGACGCAGCCCAGATGTTTGGATATTTCCAAGAGAGGCTGTTGGAGTCACAGAGAGTTCATGAGGAGGCCATTAGGGAGCAAATCCAGAGGTTGCTACGTCTGTGGGACTCTGTGCTTCCAGGAGGAGAGCCTAGCTCCAAGAGGGCGAGGAGCAGTACCCAGTCCTACCCAGAGTTTGAGGAGTACCCATATATCCAGCCTATATCATCATACCCAGCCCAGTCTCCTGTCCAACAGAGGCCAGCTGAGCCAGAGCCTATCTGTGCCTACTACAAGAAGTCTGGACACAAGTGGAACAACTGTAGAAAGGGACTAGGATTGTGCCTATTCTATGGTTCAGCTGCACACTGGGTGCAGCACTGCCCTGATATACCTGCCCCAACCAGGGCCCTGCTTCCAGGAGGGAGTTCTGGTTCTCAGACCTAGCTAGAGGTGAGTTTGACCTAACCTTAGTATCCCTTTTTGTGAATATTTGATGCATCCCTTGCTTGTATGTTTTGATACCTTGTGATAGCCTAGTACTGTAGCATGATTGGTGTAACTAGATGAGACCCGGACTGATATTACATGCCATGACCCCATAGGTTACACTTTCCAACTGTATGATTTAAGATAGATTTCTGAGACTATGATTGCTGGGGGCTTAACCTAGAAAAGGGTGCGATCATCTTAATTTCGAGGACGAAATTTTTATAAGGTGGGTAGGATTGTAACACCCAGTTTTCCAGAAGAGGGTAAATTTGAAATTTTGTAATTATAATTATTATTTAATGATATTTATTTCATATTATGATTTTTAGTGAATTTTAATTATTTTTAAACTATTTAAATTCATGACTTGTGATTTTTGGTGTTTTGCTAGTGAACAGTAGAGACTGCCTACCCTAGAGCCTAGCCATGTGATTAGGGTATTTTTGACATTTTTAGGATTATTTGGATTTATTATAATTTATTTGAATTTATGGGAATTTTTAGAATTTATTTTGGAATTGTTTGAATGAGGGTTGACTAGGTTGACTTTGACTAACAATTATCTTGGTAGGCTAACCTAGAAGCTAAGCCTAATTGTGTTTGGACTTGGTTAGGTCAAGTAACCCTAGTTAGACTAGAGTTGACCTATGGTTTGGTTATTTGACTCAAGTTAGGATTTAAGTCATAAGCCATGACTTGTGGTTGCACCTTAATCAATAACTTAGCCTTAAAAGCCCATAGGCCCGCACCACTAGCCAAACCCTAACCCTAACAAGTCTTGGCCAGCCACATAACCCTCATTGGGAATATCTCCCTATAAGTATCCTCTTAGAAATTAGGGCTAGCCTCTTAGGAAGAACAAAGCTTTAGAAAGAGGTATTTCTCAACTTCAAAAATCTATAGTAATTCCATTTTATCTCCTTTTTCCCTCCAATCAATTGCATTAGATCCTAATTTTTGTTTTCTTGCTGTTTGTGGTGTTCAACCTCAGCTTTGGGGCAATTTGGAGAAGTTTGCTAGCAAGAGGAACCCCCCCCATTTGAGGCTTTTCTTACATTTTGACACCAATAGGTAAATCAATGTAAACACCATTAAAATTCTAGTTTTTTTGCATGTAGACCTAGCCCTAAGTGTCCTGGTCCTGTAGGTATGCCTAGACCTAGGTTTTGTGTCCATTTCGTGTCCTAAATGGACACGTATCAGTCCCTTCCTATAGGTGTTTGATGAAATGTCCCAATGGACATTTCGACTTGATTTTCAAATTGTGTTTGAATAGGATTACTCGTTTTTAGGTCGCTTAGGATTTTCCACACGACTGAGCTTGTATTTGTGTCGTGTCGTGTCAAGATCTGGACACGAACACGCTGTTCAGACACGGTGCACATTGCCCTGCTACTCGGGGGCAATTACTCACTAGACACGCCACTAAGACACGGGAATTTTGACACACAGGTCGGGGCTGACACTGACACGAGGCTCCCCAAGTTTCATGAGTCCTTGTATCGTGTCGAACACGCATTCGTATGTGCATTGATCCCGCACTGTGTGCACACGCGCAGTTTTGCCTCGCTGATACGCACGAATTGACACGACACGGGCACACATGGACACGATGCAGGCTGTGGGGCACGTTCCCCTATCCTAGGCGAACCTACAGCCATGGGCACGTGTCCTAATTTGTGTCGTGTCGTGTCCACGAACACAGTGAACACGTGCACGATGATTGCTGTCCAGTTTTGTATTATTTTGTGTTCTCTGTGTTTATTCAGTTGTTTAATATTTAAATACATGTTTAAATTGGCTAAATTGATCCTAATTATAATGTATAAACTATATTAGATTAGCTTACATGATTGGGTTGGGTTTAATGTGGAAGGATGGTTCGAATTGGGTCGATTGGCATGTTAGCTGATATCATTTGTCTGATACATGGTTTTTCCATTTCCTAAACTTTAATTCACAGTTGTTTTGTAATGTTTTCTCACTGTTTAATATCCCCACATGACTGTTAATATATGTGAATGAAATATTTCGATTCAATTTGGTTTTATGATGTGTTAATGGGAATTTGGACATGGGGTTCGAATAGGTGAACTGAAAAATATTTCCTGCCTTTTTTTTGAACTGATTTTTCATTTCGAAAACTATTGTGTTCTAATACCTGAGTTCCCTCATTCATGTTAACTGAGATTTTTATTCCCAATTACCTGAAATAAATCCCTGAAACCTGGAATTGGTTTCCATTCCTCTCCTTAAGCTTTTTATTGAATGTCAATTTGTAAACCTGAGAATTAATCACCCTCATGAACACACACCCTGCCATGTACACTTTCACTCACACACACATGCCCTTAACACCACTAAATCAGTCCACCAATGTTCAGCCCCCTTTGCCTTATGTTTAGCCATGTTGAATTCAAATTGGTGTGCATTAGTTGTTGGTTAATTGAATGATGGGTGATTACTAAATTCCTGTCAACAAAGAACTGATTTTCTTTCCTTAAGCATTGTAGGTTAACTCCCATTCAATTTATCGGCTCATTGAGTTATACTAAAACCTGAGCATTGAAGCCCTGTTTTCTGGACACACACACAAACCAAAAACCTGAGAACTAGCCTAGGTTGATACCTCTAGACACACAAGCATTGGCTTGGGTTTTGTTGATGTATAGTTGACTAGTGTTGCTTCTCAGTTCTTCACTGAGAACTGTTTGTTAGTTTAAGTTTGTTATGAAAACTGAATTACACCCGAAATCTGAGAGTGATTTCACCATGCCATTTGCACTTTTACACCATGTAGACACATTGCAAATAACTGAGTTGATAAACCTGAAAACTTGAGATTTTCCTTCGTGTATAACTGAGCATCGCACTGTTTTTCTCTTCCTATTTCATCCATACACACACACATTCAAACTGTACTCAGGTCCTCTTTTTACCTGTCATATTTTTTTCTTCAATGATTGTTAAACCCTGGGACACTACACACACACACACATACACAAGTTCACATATATGCTAACACTCATTTCCTGTCACCTGGACACACACACAACTGTCATTTGGCTTCCTAACTCTGGAATAACCTGAGAATAATTAACACACACTCCTAAACCTGTAATTGACATATACACACACACACACATTTTCTTGATATATATATATATATATTTTCCCTCATCCATATTAGCCATGTATTAGATGCATACACTGCCCCATGGTACTGCATTCATTCCTTCTATGTTCAGGCTTTTGAGCCTTTCATATTGTCCATGCACCACACACTACCATAGCACACATGCCACTGTCTTCACACACACATATGTGTAATATTTTCCCCAATCCCTCTCTATGTCTATATATATATGCTTATATATATAATATATAACCTAGTGTGAAATACAATGTAATATAATGTAGCCTATATATATATATGTGTATGATAACTATATTAACTTAGTATAATATACAATATGTGTGAAATATGTGATATAGCCCATATGGCCTATAGGCTATATTTATGGCTTAAAGCCTATGTGTATGGCATGTGTACACTAATGAATGTGTGTGGTTGGGTTGTATAGCCTAGATTTGATGTGTACTTGCTAGGATAGTCTTGGTTAGGCTTAGTAAGACTTGTCTGGGTTAGGTTGACCTAGTTTGACTAGTATAGTTGACTGGAGTTGACCAAGAGTTAACTTTGGCCTCGATTGACCTAGAATCATGTAGAATTCATAGTAGGACTTCATTATATCATTTTAGACTTGTTGTGACCTGTGCTGTTCTGATTAGGAGCCAGACACCTCTCATCGGACAGTACATTTCATCCGGACACTCAGATACAGGCGAGTACATTCTCTGATCATTTCATATCCTGCTTAGAATTATTTCTGCATTAAATTACTTTACTTGATACTGTCACGTTGATCACACGGATTAGTACAATATGGATCCCTCCCTGAGATGTTATCCCTTCAGGGAGCATCGGGGTACTCTATGTTCTGTGCGTTTCACTTACATGGCGTATCACTATGCTTCTTTGGTTCTTTGATCACTTGTGATATGTATTCTCATATCACAGAGTCTTCTTTGAATCCTTATCCCATTTATTGGGTCTATCAGAATCCCCATTTATGGGACTACTATGTACCACCCTTTGGGGGCTTATCACCCTTTGGTGGCTTATCACCCTTTGGGGGAATATCACCCTTTGGGGGCTTACCACCCTTCGGGGGCTGTTACATAGAATCATAACATAACCTGGTTGGATCCTTGTGTATTAATTGGGGGTACAGGGGAGTATAAATAGCCATGTGAACAATTCCAAAGTAGAATAGCCATGTACGCCTCTTTAGTATAGCCATGTACAAATCAAGCCGTTCACATATCGACTTTATACTCTAAATCACTAGTCACTGGTAGCTCTCTACTTATAGTAGATATTTCTATTACAGTTCTCTCTCTGTTTATATAATGCATTTCTTCAGTATCTATATCTTACTTTACTGCATAATTATATTTTCTAACCTGCTATGAACTGTTGAGATGTATTGTGCTCGCTCCTGTCCTATCTGGACCTGTTGAAAATATTACAGAGGACGAGGAAGAGGCCTGTGAGGATACCTTCTTCGGGACAGCTCTAGCTGACGGCTTTACCCTACTGCCTAGACTAGTTTAGTTAGGCCTTATCTTATTTTTATGTTGTCTTGAGACTGTTTAGCTAGACTTTACTTCTGTTCAGAGATGTTGAGTTGTATATATTCTTTCATATTCAGTAGCTGAGACATGTACTCTGGATATTTGCTGGGATATTATCTTAGACTATTCTATCTTCTGTATTTCCTTGAGTTCTATATCTTATCGTGTTTTCTTCTTCCTTAGTTGTGATTGAGTTCATTTACTGCTATGTCATCCCCATTCGGGGAGTATAAACTGCTTAGTATTATATTGCTAGATGTATGTTGACCTAGGACAGCGTTCTACCGCCGACACTGCGGCGTAGGCTGGGCGTTGTGACGTCCTCGTACCCTTACAGTGGGTGCGGGTCGTGACAAGTCTCGAGCATTGAACATTGCTCGAAGCTCCTGGACATCCCTCCTTGCCTTCTTGGCTTCATCTGCAGCTGAAGAAACGGATGGTGCCACGGGATCATCACCCAAAGGAGGGGTGGTCGTGTTGGAGTCCGCATTGACTACGGGTCCCAAGCTTGTTTGTCCGGACGTCCTTGCTGGTTGAGATGGCAAGGCAACTTTGATCTCGTCCACAGACTTGACCAAGGACAGGAGCATGGCTTCCGGCACTTCTAGCCGTTGTCGGTCGGAAGGCGCTTCATGATCGTTGTCAGTCATAAAGACTGTTCTCATGTGGGTAGAGGTAGAGGGGATTGTGGCAGAGGTACTCTCTGTGTCGTATTCTTGTATAGAGAAATCGTCAGGGAATGTCGAAATATCATCTTCATCCGACTCGGAAGGGGTGCTACCCCTGTGCAGGAAGCCGCATCGTCTTGGTGAGGATGGTTGCCCTCAGGGAAATCTGATTCTGTTACAGAGTTCTGGGGGATCTCCATCCCCTGTGTGTGCTCTTGGTACACCGGGTTGTCGCATACACTAAGGGGACTGCTACCCCTAGCTTCATCTACTCTCAAGGAGGCCGAAGGTGCACCCCCGAGTGCCGGAAGCTTCTTTTTGGATCGAGTGCCAAAATAGACACCCCCTGTGGTTGATGGGAACCCCCCGGATAAGGGTCTCCTTGCAATATTGGCCGAGATGGCCGGGCTGGAAGAGCCCGTCTTCTTTCCTCCCTTGCCAGGAGGAACTTTTTGAGTTGAATTACAGAAGGCGAAAGGAAACTCCTCGTCCCCTGGAATTTGGATATGTGCTGGCTGCTGCAGTCGCTAGAAAATTGACTGCCGATCTTCAGGTGCTGCTGATTTATCGCAGCAGCAGTTGATGATGACTTGGGTGCAACGACGCCCCGAGAGGGACTTATTGCATGCTGGCGCTGTCGTCTTGCGTTTGTGAGTAATTACGTCACGTAAGTCGGTAGGAAGCTGCTCTACCTTTACACCAAACTTGTGAACTCAGGGATCCCGAGCGCACAGATGCTTAGGCATCATGTTTACTCCCTGATTCGTGGCTAGTAAAAGCACATGCTATGGATCTTTAGAGGGTGACTTTAAAGACCTACCCTGTCCGTTAGCCTGTGGGACTGAACGCGGGTGGTTCTGTACAACTTTTTGTCAAGAGCCCGTGTAACAGTCAACGGGGCCTACTGACCGTCAGCAACTTAGGCAATTGACTGGGCTGGTTGGGCCCGCACTGCCCTAGACTTTTTTGACTTAGCACCCAAAGGCGCGTAGTAAAAGGAGTCCAGATTGATATATCCCGCATCTTTAGTGAGCCGCATGGCATCGGGCCCGCATGAGAGGCGATCGAACACAGAGCTTCTGACAGGGCCGCATGAGACGTCCCGTTTGAGGACAGGATTGGTCGTCGCATGGACCATCTTTCTGCGGCTAACATTGGCTGCCGTATGGATCATTTTCCTGCGGCCACAGTTGGCTGCCGCATGAGTCGTCAGCCTGCGGTCAGAGTTGGCTGCCGTATGGACAGACTGTCGATCTCTTCTATGTGGCTTCTTCTTTGTCCGCATGGAGTTCCCTTGTGCCCTCAAAAAGTCAGCATCGTAGTATTTTTCTCTGCTTATTTTGGGGACAGTGGGGTCCTCTGCGGTCGAAAGCAAAGCCGCAGGAGAGCCTTAGTCACCGTCTTGGGCTGCAGAAGGAGCTTCTTTGAGAACTTGGTCGGGGGCAACAGTTTTGAACACCGACGCCTTGCGAGTCCTCTTTGGGTTAGCTCGCTTCTAAGACGGGCTAGCGCTCCCTTCTGAGAGAAATTCTTCAAAGGCTTGTTGGTCGAAGCGAACCACAAGCATTTGCTGCGTAGAGCCGAACTTGGATGCGTCAGATTGTGTCACCAACTTCTCATCGAAAGAGAAGAAAGTCCCCAGCAGAGTTACCATCGTATTTGCCAAAAAAAATAAAAGACAGGTATTACAGAACAATAAAATTGATTACAAACTCGCTTGTAAAAAGGAAAGCCTAGAAATAAATCTTAGGAGACAATCTAAGTACAATTATTTAGTTTTGATTCGGGGGGGTGACGGTGGAGGCTCGGGAAAGTGTTATCAACTCTGCCTTACTCCGTGGACTATTTGATACAGTCTCTAGTTCGTGAAGAAATTTCTTTTCTCTTGAAGGTT
Organism: Iris pallida; assembly: GCA_029216955.1. Taxonomy (NCBI): domain Eukaryota; kingdom Viridiplantae; phylum Streptophyta; class Magnoliopsida; order Asparagales; family Iridaceae; genus Iris; species Iris pallida. The sequence continues at coordinate 8,266,529 of JANAVB010003600.1, forward strand.
GCCAGCCTTTGCAGGGGTGTGGCACCCTGCTATTTATAATAGGATGTATTTTGAGCCGCATAGACAGATTGCGGCCACGTGGCTAATTAGCATGCGAAGACCCGCTCTTGGGCTGCCATCTGTCGATTTGTTGGGATTTTGTTGCAGAAAATCTGGGTAGTTAAGGACTTGGTCAATTTGCTACATGTTCCGTTGCATATGGTTTTCTCAGTCTTTAATCATATGGGGTCGCATGAGACTCATGCGGCTTGGATCACAGTTACTTTTGGTTGCATGAAGTTTAGAAACTTTGGGGCCGCATAAGCTGAGTCGCATGAGGTTCATGTGGCTTGGATGACACTCTTTTGGCCGCATGGAGGCGTACGAACCCTGCTTTTGGATGACATCTCACGTCTTATCTTTCTTGTCGAAGTGTCAGAACTGTCATATTTTGCCAGGACTTGTCAGCTTTATCAGTCTAACTGCTCATCTTGGTCGCATATCTTCCTTTTACAGCTGTTTGTCGACGGGCCGCATATGTCATTGAACAGTCGTGCATCTTTCCTTCATGCAGACCTGTTTGACCCGAAGTACCAATGCAATAATTTGTAATCCGCATGAACCCCCTATTTTTTCATGCTTCTACAAGACCCCCTTCAAAGTTTTCAAATTACAATTTTGGAATACTTTGAATAAGAAGCATGAAAATATGTCAAGCCATAGGGAGTCTTCAAGTTGCAGGAAGTTGTTTTTGACTGCAAAGAGATCTTGAGTTGCAGAGAAATATTGAGCCGCAGGGAGATCCTGAGTCGTAGAAAAAATCTTGAGTCACAGTGATGCTTCGAGTCGCAGAGAGTCTGCCAGCTGTCACTGCTGTATTTAATTCTCCTGACTCGGTTGTGGATCTATTTTTCGAGATGAAGCCGACGGTTACTGGGGATAAAGTTCCCAAACGTCGACTTTATCTTTAATGATCTCGAAAACCGAAGAGATGCTCGACGGTTACTAGGGATATAGTCCCCAAACGTCGTCTCTATCCTTAAGAGTCTCTCTTCAGCAACTCTATAAATAGGAGTCATTCAGAGAGAGATTTTCCTCTTTCACCTTCTCCTCCTTTGACTTTATTATACTTTCTGCTATGGCTCCAAAAGCTTCTAAGTCGATTGGTGCGGCGGCCAAAGGGAAGGGACTTGCTTCTCCGATGAGAGCGGCAGACATTCCTTTCATTCATGGTGAGCAGACGATGACTGAAATTTCAAATGGCTATAGCGCATATTTTAATGCGCGTGCCTGTCATATACTGCCTCGGCTATAAACCTGGTCGATGTATGCCCTATCACGTCTAGAACACATGTGTTCTGTACGATAGGGTCGCTTGGACTGGGCCGCATAACTACTGCTCATTCGAACTTGAACCGCCTGAGTGCCTAAAGGTGGATCTGTATGGATTTTCCATGACTAAGCCGTATAGGTGCCGCATGAGCACTTTATGATCGAGCACTGAGCCACATTGAGCCGCATGATAATGACTGAGCCGTATAAATGCTACATGAGTACTTCATGACTTTGGGGCTATATGTTTTGGCTCGGCCGCATAACTGTCTAGGCCGCATAACTGGCCTCACGGCTCTCCAAGTAGGTGAAACCACCATCAGGGACCATGTTTTAAAGGTATGGTCCCTTGGGGGAGCGGGGCTAAGGTATCTGCAATACGGAGGGGAGGATAGCATGCTATATTTATCCTCCTTCCGGCAGCTCCTTGGAGATTCAACAGCTTTGTTTGCTTCTCAGCAGTAAAACATGACTTCCTTCGAGGGCGACAAAAATGTTTGAAGACGAAGCGCTGTCAATCCTAACTATTTATTGCCCGATTTTTCCTTTCTTTGTTGTCGATGTAGTCTTATGAATGTAACTGATCTTGAATAAGCAGAGTATGTTCACTCCATTTTATTTGTGGTATTTTGTGGTGCTTGTACTAGGGGGCCTAATACAACATTTATATTTAATAAAGGACATCCTACTGGAGGATTTTTGTGGACCTATTGCCCTTTTGTGCATCTGGAAATGCGAGCAAATAGATTTGAATGATATTTTGTGGACCTACTACTCTTTGGTACACTGATGGTGCGAATAATAGATTAGAATAACTTTTGTGGATTCATTACCCTTTTTGTGTACTGGCGATGCGAGTACGGATAATAAGTGGAGAGGAAACCAACATATTTACTCAGAGGTAATGAGGACGTGGTAAATACGGGTCAAAACAAAGCCTTCCTACTCAGTGGTAATAAGGACATGGTAGGGGTAGGCATAATAGAGGTACACAAAACAACTCAGAGGTGCTATCAACGTGGAAGTTCTATGTATTGGGTGATTTGCTTGTGATGGACGAAAAAACAACTCAGAGGTAATATGGACATGGTTGTTTTTCCCCGTTAGGGAATTTTGTGGACCTATTACGCTTTTTGTGTACTGACAGTGCGAGTAGTTGTGAAACCCGTAACTTTCAGATAATTATTTATAATTTTTTTTAGCTAATATAATTAATTATTAGTTTAGGAAAATGCATTTTTAGAAAAAATTATTAATTCTGGAAATTTTAGTCAAAACCCGTAAATTCAATTCTGTTGTTTTTCTAAATTATTAAAATTGCGTGTTTGTTAAATTAATATTTTACCCGATTATTATTAATAGAAAATTATTAATTTTAAAATAAATAAAACATGGATTTTTGTTTTGTCTTGACCCAGACCCGAACTCGTTTCCACTCCCAAAACCCGGTTCGAAATTAATTTCAAAATTGAATTTGGTTTCGTATAAATCATAAGTTAAATATTTGGAACTTTTTCCTTATTAAAAATCCATTCATTTTTAACTCACCCATAGGAATGGATTATTTCCATTCACTATACTTTCACTTCATTTCTAAACAGCACCCTTTCCATTCATTCTCTCTTTCTCATTTACTTAAAGGAAAAGGAAAAGAAAATTTTTTCTTTACTGACCTGATGGCCGAGCGGCCCTTTCCCTTCCAGCGTGGACGGCCGCCGCCGACCATTGCTTTCCGAAACCGTCGGGCACCCCCTCCTCTTCCCTTTCCGGTAACTCCCGTTCACCATTTCCTATTTAAACCCTCCTTCTATCTCTCACCACACCAGAGGAAGAGCACCACCATAACCCTTTCCCACTCAAACCCTAGCCGAGCCGACGTTCTCCGGCGAGATCCCCGACCCGACGCGGCTCAGCCCTCAAGGCCGAAGCCCTCGCCGCCGGTCCCCGCGAGCCCAGGCGCCGCCCCAGACCGCACCCTATCCGGCGACCCTCCCCGGCGCCCTCCGCATCCGCCTCTTCGGCGCTAGCTCCCCGAGCGGCCCCGTCACTGCTGTCCCCAGTGCCCCTTTCGGCCCGCTTCCCGGCGTCGATCCCGATCCGTGTGCTGTCCGTCGCAGCAACCCCTAGTTCGTTCTGAACGTTGTGTCGGTCCAGCATCTTCCAGTGCCCGATTTGCTGTTCCGAGTCTGAGGCTACACTTCAGATTCCGTCAGTTTTGGGTAACCTCTGTTAATCACAGTAGTTCGTCCCCTGTCTTGGTCTGTGATGATAATTTGGTCCACGAATTTCTTCGAAAATTCGGTTTTCGGCTACGTTTTTGGTTTCGGAAATTTTGGAACCATTTGTTCTGTGATATTTGGTTCTGCGAATGGTTTGTTGGTTTCGGTTTTCCGAAAACTCTTCGGAAAGAGTTCTGTGGATTTTTTCTGGAAGAAGGTCTTGTGATTTTCATATAAATTTTGATTTCGGAATTTCTGAACATTTTTCGGAAGGGTTCTGTACAGTTTGGTTTTGGAAATTCCGAGGTTGTGGTTTCTCGGAATTTCCGAACTTTTCTTCGGAAAGGTTCTGGGAATTTTTGATGATTGTTTAGTTTCGGATTTTTTCGAGAACTATTTTCTGGTACCATATTTAGTTTTTGTGGTGTTTGAATTCCGATTTCTATTTCGGGTTTTCCGAACATTTTCGAACATGATCAGTGAATTTGATTTCATATATATATGGTGATGGAATTAATTTACGGGTTATTTTCCTGGTTTGGGATATTGTTGGCGCATTTTCCCAGTTTTGGGTTATCCCGAAAATAGAGGGAATGCTGTTGAAATTTTCTATAAAATTTAATTATATAATTTTAAAATGGTTTTCGGAAAAGAATATTATTTTGGACTTTTGGACGACGACCGTAATTGGTCAATGGGCCCTGGCTAAGTGCAAACGAAACCGGTTTCGCCCGGACGTTGAGGCATTAGCCTATATGACGATTGGACCAAAAATCTGAGACTCACTATTATAATTATTTTAATTTAAATTATTAGTTTATTTATAATTAATTTGTAGGAAGATTACAGGACTAACAAGTTTTCTTCTTATTTTAATTCATTGGTCTGTAAGGGTATAAGCCCATTTACTTTTCTGCAAATTTGTAATAATTAGTAATTATAGTTTTGGATTTTTCTGGTTATTGTTCAGACGCGTAATTTAGGGTAAATAACTATAGAAATTTTAGAAATTCACGTTATTTCTCATTTAATAAGAAAAATGTATTTTTATATATAAATATAAATACCAAGTTTTCTGAATAAATTGATAAATGCAAGTTTTCCCAGAATTAAATATAAATTGATGTTTCTTAATTTGCAACGCACTAATAATCGCGTTTTGGTTGTGTTAGCTAAATAAAGACTAAAATTGACTAGGACACAACTAGAGATTGCAACTAATATAGCATCATTGGCGACTTTGGTTTTCTGAGACAAAGTTTCCCGAATGTAGGATTTCAAGGAAGAACCTGAATTTCCATTCCGACGTATCGATCCGTCCTGTCAAATCAATTTGAGGCAAGTACATTTTTGTGGTAGATTACAATTAGTTAATAATTGTTTTAATGCAAATTTAAACCACGATACAACACGAAACTCTCTTTGAGAGCATTGACTGTAACTACTGTAACTATTGGGGACTGGGGGAGTAGTGTAGTGAATATGACCAAACCCAAATTAGTATAACTGAATGTATTAGCTTACCCCTCAAACACACGGGGATAAGCCATACCATATCACTAGGATATTACTGTAACAAACCCAATCCGGTCATATTCATTGCCTATTCATATCATACTGTTTTAACTGCTGGAAAACTATTTACTTCAAATTGTTTAAAAGTGCTTAATTCCATTATTAATTACAATTGTTAAAATATCATAAATTTGTACTTTGCTCCCTCCTGACTGGAGACTATATTTTTAGGTCCTATTGAGGATGCAGAGCTACTGATTAGTAGCTACTATGACCCTGAGCTATACCCTGCTGTGCTTCCTGAGGATGGCGTACCTGATGATGATGTTGCTTCTTTTTAGATGTTATTTTCCAGTTTGATAGTTTTGTCTAAAAACAATGTTATTTCAGTTGGTGGTTTTAAGATTGTACTTTGTACTGAACAAGTTTTAATTTATCGAATAAAGAATTGTGGCAAATTAGTTTGAGTTGTTGATTACCTGCATATGGAAGATACAGCTTACGGCCGCCGTCTCAACAATGGTGCAGGCTGGGCATAATCTGATTCGACCCAAGTAATTGGGACCGGGTCGTGACATGTTTTTAGTGGTGGCCCATGCAGGTCAAATCAACAACTTAGGAAAACCTATCTAGAGACAATTAGAACACTAGAACATTGATTTGTCACAATAATAGGTCCGAATTATATATGTAAATATTTTTGTTTGATTATAGATTGGTAGGCTACCTTGCTTATGTTTATATCCTAAACCTTCCAGAGAATGGCCACTGACAAGACCAATCCTGCTGGCGATGGGGTATCTTCACCCTATCATACCCCACCACCTCAACCAAGTCCGGATCCGACACCTCGGCAGCTGGCCGACCGTTCCCATAATACAACGGCGGATCCATCATCTTTCCAGACGGAGATGCAGCCCTCTGTGGTGATACCTACTCCAGCTGCCCCACCGGTACCTGTGGACCCCACCGACCTCATAGGTCTGCTAAGAGGAGTGCTAGAAGCCCAGAGAACTCAAGCTGAAGCTCATCGCGAGCAGGCGGCGATTATGAGAGAAGGCATAGAAAATGCCCATAGCGTGGCAATGGCTGCACTGGAGAGAGGAGAAGCAGCTCAACAGGAACCAAGGCCTGCCAAGGTAAACATAAATCTAAGGATTAATTTATGTCACGCCCCAGAACCAGAATACTGGCGAGCGGGGGCAGACATAGCCAGCTACGTAAATAGAAGTGTAACCCACCTCGCTATACGGTCACGGCTGTCTAGGATACATGAGGGTTTATCTACAAGCCAGCAGTCTCTTAAGGTCATGAACAGCCTATTGTCTCAATCACAAGCAAGTAAGTAAAAGTTACAAGATGTATGATCATTAAATATACAATAGTAAGGCGTCCCAAACATTACATATTCTGCTGATCATGAAGCTAGTCGTTACAAAATGTTAGGACTAGCAAGAGTTTAGTCATACATGATCAACCCTAGGATCTGTCAATCATGTTACAGCCCGTAGGCAGACAGTAAGTAAAGTGCAATCGAGCTAACAGGTGCTCGTCGGCTAAACGCCTTAAAAGAATATTTTTACAATAAAGTGGAAGATCAAAAATAAACCCACTCGTTGCCAGGGTTCCGTCTAGTGGCCACCATCTGGCTGGAAGGTCGGTAGAACCTCTGGAGCTGCTCCGAATCTGGCCACACAAAACCAGCTGGGTCAGACCCCAGAAAGAGCAAGTGCCACAAAGGAGGCTTCACTTAGGAACTAAAACCAGCAATCAGCACAAGAGTATAAATAAGGTAAGAACAGGAAATAAAGAAAATACATCAGGATGATATACGACGAGATAACCATGGAACTATTCAGATAACCAGGTTACAACCCGTAAACCAAACAAGGACCGGGGTTGTAACCCTTCGTCTGAACAGAACTTGGAATTCTCACCATTTATTGGTAAAATAAATACAAGCATTCTGGTCATGCAGTAATCTGGAGCAGGGTCAAGGCAAGACTAGACTGGTTAGACTCCATCCAATCATTTCACGGCCAAGCAAGAATTATGGCTTGATACTTTAACTAACTAGGGTTGTCACAAGCCTAATTACTAACAAGATGCAGTAAGATTATTCCACAGCCACAAGCCCTACAGACCATCCAGGTTACCCAGGTCGAAAGATTAGGGTTGAATTCAGGTGGGTACATCGTCCAGGAAATGCATGTACCCTTAAGTAGCTTGAAGGGTGCAACACATGACAGTGTGCTGGAAATGTGCCCTACTCGACGACAGGCTACAGATCCCAGGCGCGCCCAGGTAACGGGATTGCCTGTAGCTGGAAAATCTCTTCATGACTACTGTGTAATTCTAGTTATTAACCTTAATCCATTTTAGTGAGTACTCTTGACCGTGGTACTCAGGAGTCCCATCCTAGACATGATGCAAGACAGGACTGGATTATTTGTACAAGCACAATCGCCCACGGTGTCCAGGTAATTTATACAGGTCATGTCATGCCAGGTAGCCGTCGCAACAGCTATTCGAGAAAATCATGTCAGGTATACTTGTCAGAAGTGCGCCACGACGGGCCACTATCATGTCATGCCAGGTCACTTATCAGGAGTGTACCACTACGGGTCACTATCGTGTTATGCTAGTTCCTTGTCATACCATGTCATGTACAATAGTCATTCCAAACATATTAAGTAAAATCAAGTTCATGACAAAAGGCGTAAGGATATAAAATGGGCGTAAAATATCAATAGACAGGGCTATAGCAGAGTCATGCGGTTAAGGCATATGCATCCAAGAAGGGATCTCATGCGGCTGGGGAGGGAGTCGGGTTCAATCGGCTCAGGGTCCAAAGCTCATGCGGCTCACGGGGTAGGGGCACATACGGCTAGCGGGAAACGGGTGCGCATGCAGCTGAAGGGGCAGGAACCTATGCGGCTGGGAGTGGGACTAGCTCCCATACGACAAGCGGAAAAGGGAGGTTTCATGCGGCTAGGATGAATTGGACTCATGCGGCCGAAAAAGGCAAGACACATGCGGTCAGCGGAAAGGGTACTCATGCGGCTGGCGGGGATGGGTCCATGCGGCCGGTTGACCAATCAGGTACATGCGGCTGGGAAGGAGCAACCCATGCGGCTGCAGGAGGAAAGGGTGCCATACGCGGCCACAGATAGACAGAGTCCATGCGGCTGCAGGGCAAGGGGGTGCATGCGGCTGAGTGGGGAAAAGTCCATGCGGCCAAGAATGAGACTCAGCCTATGCGGCTACGAGTCTCATGCGGCTGGATCACTTGCCGCCTGAATTTCCATGCGGTCAAGTCAAGTCTAAGCACAGATCGTCTTCTCCAACTTTCAGAGAGGAAGAACACCATGAACCCATGCTTCCAAGCTTCATAAAATCATTATCCGGAGTCCAAATCCGAACTTCCATAGGTCAAAATAGGGTAGAACAAAATTCTCAACAACATAAAACCATCAAAACTTAGAAATAACAAGATTAAATAGATCAAAACCCAAGAATTCCAAAAAATAAGTAATCTTAGATCTACAAGAATCTAGCCATGGAAAGTGGAAATGCCAAGTACTAAAGTGTGTTAAAATATTGTAAGGAAAAGAATGAAGCAATAAAATTGAAGTTCCTCCATGAAGCAAGTTGCACTCGCCTAGACCTCACTCTCTTGGTAGGTACAGAAGTAAATGGAAGAAGAAGAAGAGGTTAATGAAGAGAGAGAATAAAGAGGGGCTAATAAATGGGGATGGTGGTGGTAGGTAGGGGGTTCACCCCTTGGTTCTTGATGAACCAAGGCAACCAAATCTAGCCGAACCAAACCAACCCCAAGGAGACCAAGCCAAACCAAACCAAGGAGATATACAAATACAAGATAAAATTCGTATACATATTCCAAATACGTAATACGAACACAAGCATTACAATTTATGTAATATTAAGGCCATTTAAATTAATGGGAATCATATTGCCAAGGTGGGCGATATTGAAAGTTTCAAGAAGCAGAACCCTCGACCCTTCAAGGGAACCGAGGGAATCGTCTATGCTGATGAATGGCTCGATAGTATGGAGCGTCTCCTAAGCGTCGCTCGACTTCCAGAAGACCTCAAGGCTGAAGCAGTGGGACTCCAACTGCAAAGTGTGCAAGCACCTGGTATCGAAATGAACCCCGACTCCAGGATAGGCAGCTTGACTGGGACACCTTCAAGAGGTTGTTCAAGAGAAAGTTCTTCCCAACATCAGAGTTGCGGGAGATGGAGAGGCAATTTCAGAACCTGAAGCAAGGAAATATGACTGTTGGAGAATATGCGACAGAATTTGACCAACTCAGCCGTTTTGCCAAGAACCTGGTGGCTGACCCTGAAGACCATGCTGAAAGATTTAGACATGGGCTGAGAGAGGAGATCCGCACCCATGTGATCTCGGGCGGTGCTAAGACCTATGAAAAGATCCTGGAGCGAGCTCAAGATATAGAGAAGAGCCAATCCGCTCGCTTAAAGAGGGATTATCCTGGAACTAACAACTTTCAGGATAATCAGAAGAGGCCCAACAACAACAACAACAACAACAACCGGCCTTTCCACCACCAGCAGCAAAACCAACAGGCAAGGAACAATGATAGGGCACCTCAGAGGCAGATCCCTGTCTGCGACTATTGCAAAAGGCCGGGGCATCAAGCAAATATCTACAGAAAGAGACTAGGACATTGCCTAGTCTGTGGGTCTTCCACCCACCAAGTGAAGGACTGCCCCTCGACGGCACACCGGACTGGAGCAACTCAACAGAAAGGTCCTCTGCCCACTCAGCAACAACATTTTGGGCAGCATCAATAGAAGACTGGGCGAGCTTTTGCCCTAGCAGCAGAGGAACAAGAGCCAGAGCAGGAACCTACAGCTGATGTCATCGCAGGTTTCATTTATGTGTATTCCTATCCTGCCTTAGCTTTATTTGATTCATGAGCATCACATAGTTTTATATCCACAAAATTTATCTCTGCACACCACATAGATACGGGCTTTAGCAAGAAGATATATAGAGTCATGACCGGTGGAGGACCCCTACCTATCACTGAGACCTGTAATTGCCCTATCACCATATCAGGCCACCAATTCATAGCACCTTTTCTTGTGATGCCCTTACCCAATTATGATATAGTCCTAGGGATGGACTGGTTGAGTAAGCAGCATGTGCTGATAGACTATCACAGGGGATGTGTAGTCTTCAGCCCACCTGGAGAGCCGGAGTTTGAAATCTCTCGAACTCCGGAGGATATGGAGTGTGTTACCTACACCTCTATCACAGAAGAACCCGGACCTCCCCATCCTATCATAGCAGAATTTATGGATGTCTTCCCTGATAGTCTTCCTGGGTTACCCCCAGACCGAGACATAGAGTTCACCATTGACCTAGTCCCCGGTTCAACCCCTATTTCTAAGGGATGATACAGAGTCAATACAAAGGAGGCCAAGAAGATGAAGGATCAGATCAATTAACTGAAGGCTTTGGGATTTATCCGAGACGGAGCTTCACCCTGGGGAGCACCTATCTTGTTTGTACCCAAGAAGGACGGAACTGTGAGGATGTGCATCGACTACCGGGCGCTGAACAATATCGCCATCAAGAACAAGTACCCTCTGCCCCGGATCGATGACCTGTTTGATCAACTCAGTGGAGCCAAGGTGTTCTCGAAGATTGACCTCAGATCCGGCTACCATCAGATCAAGGTCAGGAAGGAGGACATTCCTAAGACGGCATTCAACACCAAGTATGGGCAGTTTGAATTCTTGGTCATGCCGTTTGGACTGACGAATGCTCCTGCTGTATTCATGAACCTTATGAATAAGGTTTTCCATGAATACCTAGATCAGTTTATCGTTGTCTTCATCGATGACATTCTGATCTATTCGAAGACTGAAGAGGAGCATGAGGAGCATCTCAGGAAAGTTCTGGGAACTTTGAGAAAAGAGAAGTTATATGGTAAGCTATCCAAATGTGAATTCTTTCTAGACAAGGTGGATTTTCTTGGCCATGTTGTCACAGGAGAAGGAATTTCGGTGGACCCTAAGAAGATAGCTGCTGTTGAGAAGTGGTCTACCCCAAGCTTAATTGCTGAGATCAGAAGTTTCTTGGCTTGGCTGGCTACTACCGAAAGTTTGTGAAGGATTTTGTCAAGATTGCTGAACCAATGACGAAGCTCACTCGGAAGAATGAAGAGTTCATCTGGACGGAAGATTGCCAGACGGTATTTGAGGAGCTGAAGAAGAGGCTTGCCACTGCACCAATCCTTACGCTACCCGCAGGAACCGGTGGTTTCTCAATTTATAGTGATGCCTCTGGAAAAGGACTGGATTGCGTTCTTCAACAAAATGGGAAAGTGATTGCTTACGCATCTAGGCAATTACGGACTCATGAGAAGAATTATCCCACACATGACCTAGAGCTTGCTGCAGTCATCTTTGTATTGAAGCTATGGAAGAATTATCTCTATGGAGAGAGAGTGGAAATATATACAGACCACAAAAGTCTGAAATATGTTTTTACTCAGAAGGAACTAAACATGAGACAAAGAAGGTGGCTGGAACTGATGAAGGATTTTGCCATCGACCTGCAGTACCATCCGGGTAAGGCTAATGTGGTTGCAGATACACTTAGTCGATACCCAGTGGCGATATTTTTGACCAAGGAGCGGCACTTGTTGGAGGACATAGAGAAGCTTGGTCTGGAGATTGTACTGCCTGAGGAGAAGATGAAGGAACTGGGGCGAGAAGCTGATGTACCTGGAGCTGACTCAACCATGATGCAGTTGCAATTGCGTTCAAGTCTGATGGACAAAGTCAAGGAGACACAATTCCAAGACGAGACGCTTTGCAAACTCAGAGATGAAGTGCTGGCAGAAACACTTGAAGGTTTCTCTATCACCAGTGATGGAGCATTGAAGAATGGTACGAGGCTGTGTTTACCATCTGGTGAATTGAGGAATGAGCTGATGCAAGAAGCACACCAGTCGCAGTATTCTATACATCCTAGAGCTAATAAGATGTATCGGGATATGCGTACCATCGTTTGGTGGTATGGAATGAAGAAGGATGTATCCAGATTTGTGGCTAGATGCTTGATTTGCTAACAAGTGAAGGCTAGCAGACAGAGACCCGCAGGACTTCTAGAGCCGCTGGACATTCCTGAGTGGAAGTGGGAGCATATAACAATGGACTTTGTGTCAGGATTGCCTCGATCCCAAGGAGGAAAGGACGCCATTTGGGTTATTGTAGACCGACTGACTAAGTCAGCTCACTTTATTCCCTTCAAGGTTGGTGTATCCACCGAGAAGTTGGCGGCACTGTACATGCGGCACATCTACCGGATTCATGGAGTACCGGTAAGTATTGTATCTGACCGAGATACTAGATTTACCTCACATTTTTGGAAGAGTTCGCATGACAGCTTGGGAACAAAACTGAAGTTCAGTACAGCCTATCATCCCCAAACTGACGAACAATCTGAGAGGACCATCCAGACGCTAGAGGACATGCTGAGATCTTGCGTCTTGGAATTTGGAGGGTCTTGGGAAGACCACTTGCATTTAGTGGAATTCTCTTAGAACAACAGTTACCAAGCTAGCATTGGTACGACCCCATTTGAAGCTCTTTATGGACGTCGTTGCCGCACTCCACTTGCATGGGACGACGTATGAGAAAGAGTACTACTAGGACCAGAAATGGTGACTGACGCAGCAGTGAAGGTGAAGGTAATTAGAGATAAACTCAGGATTGCTCAAGACAGGCAGAAGCATTGGGCAGATAGCAGTCGTCGACCACTGGAATTTGAAGAAGGAGATAGTATCTTTGTGAAGATTTCTCCTACCAGAGGAACTATCCGATTTGGCAGAGCTGGGAAGCTGAGTCCCAGATATATCGGACCATTTGAAGTTTTGAGCCGAATTGGTGAAGTAGCGTATCGGTTAGCTCTACCAGCTAATCTTGAGGGCGTGCACAACGTCTTCTACGTTTCGCAGCTTAGATGCTACATCCCGGATCCGAGTCATATTCTGGACCATTCGGAGCTGGAGATTGGACCGAGTCTTACAGTACTAGAGAAGCCAGTGGCAATTTTGGACAGAGGCGAGAAGAGGACCAGGACTTCAGTGACTCCCATAGTCAGAGTTATGTGGAGGCACGATTCCCCAGGCGAGTCTACCTGGGAGCGAGAGGATGAGATACGGGAGCAGTACCCGTACTTGTTTGAGACCTAAGGTAATTTCTAACTCTATCCTTTAAATTTCGAGGATGAAATTTTCCAAGGAGGGAAGGTTGTGAAACCCGTAACTTTCAGATAATTATTTATAATTTTTTTTAGCTAATATAATTAATTATTAGTTTAGGAAAATGCATTTTTAGAAAAAATTATTAATTCTGGAAATTTTAGTCAAAACCCGTAAATTCAATTCTGTTGTTTTTCTAAATTATTAAAATTGCGTGTTTGTTAAATTAATATTTTACCCGATTATTATTAATAGAAAATTATTAATTTTAAAATAAATAAAACATGGATTTTTGTTTTGTCTTGACCCAGACCCGAACTCGTTTCCACTCCCAAAACCCGGTTCGGAATTAATTTCGAAATTGAATTTGGTTTCGTATAAATCATAAGTTAAATATTTGGAACTTTTTCCTTATTAAAAATCCATTCATTTTTAACTCACCCATAGGAATGGATTATTTCCATTCACTATACTTTCACTTCATTTTTAAACAGCATACTTTCCATTCATTCTCTCTTTCTCATTTACTTAAAGGAAAAGGAAAAGAAAATTTTTTCTTTACTGACATGATGGCCGAACGACCCTTCCCCTTCCAGCGTGGACGGCCGCCGTCGACCTTTGCTTTCCGAAACCGTCGGGCACCCCCTCCTCTTCCCTTTCCGGTAACTCCCGTTCACCATTTCCTATTTAAACCCTCCTTCCATCTCTCACCACACCAGAGGAAGAGCACCACCACCACTATAACCCTTTCCCACTCAAACCCTAGCCGAGCCGACGTTCTCCGACGAGATCCCCGACCCGACGCAGCTCAGCCCTCAAGGCCGAACCCCTCGTCGCCGGTCCCCGCGAGCCCAGGCGCCGCCCCAGACCGCGCCCTATCCGGCGACCCTCCCCGGCGCCCTCCGCGTCCGCCTCTTCGACGATAGCTCCCCGAGCGGCCCCGTCACTGCTGTCCCCAGCGCCCCTTTCGGCCCGCTTCCCGGCGTCGATCCCGATCCGTGTGCTGTCCGCCGCAGCAACCCCTAGTTCGTTCTGAACGTTGTGCCGGTCCAGCATCTTCCAGTGCCCGATTTGCTGTTCCGAGTCTGAGGCTACACTTCAGATTCCGTCAGTTTTGGGTAACCTCTGTTAATCACAGTAGTTCGTCCCCTGTCTTGGTCTGTGATGATAATTTGGTCCACAAATTTCTTCGGAAATTCAGTTTTCGGCTACGTTTTTGGTTTCGGAAATTTTGGAACCATTTGTTCTGTGATATTTGGTTCTGCGAATGGTTTGTTGGTTTCGGTTTTCCGAAAACTCTTCGGAAAGAGTTCTGTGGATTTCTTTTGGAAGAAGGTCCTATGATTTTCTTATAAATTTTGATTTCAGAATTTTTGAACATTTTTCGGAAGGGTTCTATACAGTTTGGTTTGGAAATTCCGAGGTTGTGGTTTCTCGGAATTCCCGAACTTTTCTTCGGAAAGGTTCTGGGAATTTTTTATGATTGTTTAGTTTCGGATTTTTCCGAGAACTATTTTCTGGTACCATATTTAGTTTTTGTGGTGTTTGAATTCCGATTTCTATTTCCGGTTTTCCGAACATTTTCGAACGTGATCAGTGAATTTGATTTCATATATATATGGTGATGGAATTAATTTACGGGTTATTTCCCTGGTTTGGGATATTGTTGGCGCATTTTCCCAGTTTTGGGTTATCCCGAAAATAGAGGGAATGCTGCCAAAATTTTCTATAAAATTTAATTATATAATTTTAAAATAGTTTTTGGAAAAGAATATTATTTTGGACTTTTGGGCGACGACCGTAATTGGTCAATGGGCCCTGGCTAAGTGCAAACGAAACCAGTTTCGTCCGGACGTTGAGGCATTAGCCTATATGACGATTGGACCAAAAATCTGAGACTCACTATTATAATTATTTTAATTTAAATTATTAGTTTATTTATAATTAATTTGTAGGAAGATTACAGGACTAACAAGTTTTCTTCTTATTTTAAGTCATTGGTCTGTAAGGGTATAAGCCCATTTACTTTTCTGTAAATTTGTAATAATTAGTAATTATAGTTTTGGATTTTTCTGGTTATTGTTCAGACGCCTAATTTAGGGTAAATAACTATAGAAATTTTAGAAATTCACGTTATTTCTCATTTAATAAAAAATATATATTTTTATATATAAATATAAATACCAAGTTTTCCGAATAAATTGATAAATGCAAGTTTTCCCAGAATTAAATATAAATTGATGTTTCTTAATTTGCAACGCACTAATAATTGCGTTTTGGTTGTGTTAGCTAAATAAAGACTAAAATTGACTAGGACACAACTAGAGATTGCAACTAATATAGCATCATTGGCGACTTTGGTTTTTTGAGACAAAGTTTCCCGAATGTAGAATTTCAAGGAAGAACCTGAATTTCCATCCCGACGTATCGACCCGTCCAGTCAAATCAATTTGAGGCAAGTACATTTTTGTGGTAGATTATAATTAGTTAATAATTGTTTTAATGCAAGTTTAAACTACGATACAACACGAAACTCTCTTTGAGAGCATTGACTGTAACTACTGTAACTATTGGGGACTGAAGGAGTAGTGTAGTGAATATGACCAAACCCAAATTAGTATAACTGAATGTATTAGCTTACCCCTCAAACACACGGGGATAAGCCATACCATATCACTAGGTTATTACTGTAACAAACCCAATCCGGTCATATTCATTGCCTATTCATATCACACTGTTTTAACTGCTGGAAAACTATTTACTTCAAATTGTTTAAAAGTGCTTAATTCCATTATTAATTTCAATTGTTAAAATATCATGAATTTGTACTTTGCTCCCTCCTGACTGGAGACTATATTTTTAGGTCCTATTGAGGATGAATAGCTACTGATTAGTAGCTACTATGACCCTGAGCTATACCCTGCTGTGATTTCTGAGGATGGCGTACCTGATGATGATGTTGCTTCTTTTTAGATATTATTTTCCAGTTTGATAGTTTTGTCTAAAAACAATGTTATTTCAGTTGGTGGTTTTAAGATTGTACTTTGTACTGAACAAGTTTTAATTTATCGAATAAAGAAATGTGGCAAATTAGTTTGAGTTGTTGATTACCTGCATATGGAATATACAGCTTACTGCCGCCGTCTCAACAACGGTGCAGGCTGGGCATGATCCGATTCGACCCAAGTAATTGGGACCGGGTCGTGACAGTAATAGATTAGGATAAGTTGTATGGACCTATTACCCTTCTGCGCACTGGTGGTACAGGTAATAGATTTTGAGACAAAAGCTATGACCAGGAAGTTCATAGATATGACCAAGAGATGAGATATGGATTCATTCGGAGTAGTCACAGAGTAAGTTCAGTGGTACCTGAGGGTACGTAACTCAACAATCTGGGAGATTTGAAGTCAGAGTGTAAGTTCAGCGATACCTGAGGGTATATAACTCACAATCTGAGAAATAGTTAGAAGGTGTCGTTTAGACATAGTATTTTTTGAGGAACTTGTCGTTGATGGGCATCATAAGCAAGTCTCCATTTTGTTTTGCGAAACGATACGTGCCGTTGGAGAATACGGTCTCGATGAAGAATAGACCCTCCCACTTAGGCTGGAATTTGCCAGGAGTCTTGTGAGTTATGACCATTGGTCTGCGAATGGCCAAGACGAGATCACTAACTTGGAATATTCTCTGCTTGACTTTCTTGTTAAAAGCTCGAGAGATGCGCGCTTGATAGAGCTCTATGCTTTGTTGGGCTTGTAAATGCTTCTCATCTAATGCTTCTAACTCTTGTAACCGTCGGCGGTAGTTATCGTCCGCCGTTAACCGGTAGGTGAGGGCTACTCGAAGTGAGGGGATCTGAGTTTCCAATGGGAGGACTGCCTCACTCCCGTAAACCAAGAAGAACGGTGTATTTCCTGTAGCCATCCGAATTATCGTCCGATACGCGCATAAACACTCACCAAGCTTTTCATTCCAGTCGCGCTTGTTTGCAGACACAAACTTTTTGAGGAGCTTGATTATGGTTTTGTTGAATGCTTCAGCCAGACCATTGGCCGAGGCGTTGTATGCTGTCGAGGCCATGTTCTGAATTTGATTCTTATTACAAAATCGATAGAAAGTGTGGCTTGCGAACTGCGGACCATTGTCGTAGATAATCCTCCGGGGCAGTCCAAAACGGTTGATGACGTGATATTTTATGAAGCTAATCACGTTCAATGTCTTGACCTCTGCCAACGGAACAACTTCTGCCTATTTGGAGAAGTAATCGGTGATTGCAAGTATAAACCGATGCCCTCTAGACGACGGTGGGGTGATTGGCCCAATGATGTCCATTTTCCATGCTTCGAATGGCCAAGAGGCTACTGTCGGGTGCAAGAATTCAGATGGCAGATGTATGAAATATGCATGGATCTGGCAAGCCTTGTATTTCTTTGCATAATCAACTGCATCTGCAACCATTATGGGCGAGTAATAACCCATCCAGCTAAGACGATCTTGTAATTTCGGGCCAGGTTGGTGAGCTCCACAAGTACCGTTATGAGCTTCACGTAGGGCTTCTTTGGCTTCTGCATTTGACAAGCATCTTAGTAGTAGCCCATCGTAGGATCGCCGATATAACATTTTCGTCTCTGTATCGTAGAAGAATCTTGAGGGAGCATCTTCTGATTGAGGTAGCTTTCTTCAAATTCTCTGGCAGAATTCTATAGACCGCAAAGTCGATGAGCGGGCGTCTCCAGCCTTGCATGTCGTTGGTTATTTGGGCGGAGCAACTCATACCTAGTTGAAGATTGTTCCTGGGGCAGACCAGTTCATGGCCTATTATGTCAACTAGATGATGAGTGTTATTTGGGAGTGCCAAGTGTCACGACCCGGTCCCCAAATACTTGGGTCGAATCGGATCATGCCCAGCCTGCACCGTTGATGAGACGGCGGCAGTAAGCTGTAATCCATATGCAGGTGATCAACAACATTTGAAATTAAATTTGCCACAACATTTATTTAAACGATAATTAAAATTTATTCTGTTACAAGATTCATAACTTGAAACAACAAAGAAACAACTAAACTCTCAACGAAAATAGCATCTATGGAGACGCCACAACATCCTCCTCAGGTGGAAGTACCGCCGGGTACAAATCAGGGTCATAATAGCTATTGATCAGCATCTCCAGGTCATCAGAAATACCTAAAATGTTGTCTCCAGTCAGGAGGAAGCAAAGTACAATTCATGCAAATTTTAACAATTAAAATGACAATTAATATCATGCACTTTTAAACAGTTTTTAAAGATGAAACAGATTTAAAATACAGTACAGTGATGTGAATAGGTAATGAATATGACCGGATTGGGTTACAGTAGTATCCTAGCGATACGGTATGGCTTGTCCCCGTGTGAAGAGGGGAAAGCTAACACAGTCAGTTATCCTAATTTTGGATTTGGTCATATCCACTACTCTACTCCCCCAGTCCCCAACAGTACAGTCAATACTCCCGAAAGAGTCCGTGTTTGAACAGTGGTTTAAAATTGCAATGAAATGATTGTTAAAATAATCGTAAATCCACATAAATGTACTTGCCTTAAATTTAAGTTGGACGAGTTTGGTTCTTCAGGATTTGAACAGTCACCTCTCTTCTTTGAAATCCTACATTCCGGAAATTATGTCTCAGAAACCACAACTCTAGAATCTAGTTACAATCTCTAGATTTTGTTTCCTAGTCAATTTTAATCTTGTATTTAATCAACACAATCAAAACACGCTTTTCTAGTGCGTTACAATTTAGGAAATCCAATTTATGTTTTATTCCGGAAAACTTGTTTTTATCAATTTTATTGGGAAAAAGTTAGTATTTTATATTTATACATATAAATATATTTTCTTTTCTTTAAGTGAGAAAATCATGAATTTCTAATTAATTAAATAATAATATTAATTAATAATAAGATTAATTAATTCTACGCGTTCACAATCCCAGCAAAATCACAGCTAATCCCTAACTTATTACAACTTACAAAAATAAACAAATGAGCTTATGCTCTTACATTTCCATGAATTAAAATAAGAGAAATAAACTGTTAGTCTTGTAAATTACCTACAAAAATTACATAATAATAATAACTAATAATTCTAATTTAAAAAAATAGAATGAGTCTCAGAATTGGTCCAATCTTCATTTACAGCTACTCTGCCTCAACGTCCGGACAGACCGGTGCGTTTGCATTTCACTGGGGCCCATTGACCAATACGGTCGTCGTCCAAATAAATTCAAAAATAGTATTCTTTTCC
This sequence comes from Iris pallida, assembly GCA_029216955.1. Taxonomy (NCBI): domain Eukaryota; kingdom Viridiplantae; phylum Streptophyta; class Magnoliopsida; order Asparagales; family Iridaceae; genus Iris; species Iris pallida. The sequence continues at coordinate 8,286,124 of JANAVB010003600.1, forward strand.
GAAATTCATTTTAAAATTATATAATCAAAATTTATAGAAATTTCGGCAGCATTTCCTCTATTTTCGGGATAACCCAAAACTGGGAAACGCGCCGATTTTTCCTGCAAAATAAATCCCAAACCAGGGATACCGATCCAACCAAAATATAATAATAATAATAATAACCAGAAAATAATATCGAACTCGAAATATCCAAAGTAATTCTTTCGAGATTCGGAAAACAGATCTGAACTCAGAGAATCAACAGAAAATTTAACCGAAGAATCATTCCAAAATTCACAGAGCTTTTCCGAACCGAGTTCGGAAAATCCGAAACCTAGCAAACCGAATTCCCAGGGAATTCTAGGACCAAAATATCATCAAACCAACCACAGAACACAACTATCCGAAAAATTTCCGAAACACAAACGTAATAAAAAAAATCGAATTTTTCCGAAGAAAAACTCCTGGACCAGATTTCATCATAGACCAAAATAGAGAACTATGGGACTATCCAGAGGTTACCGAAAACACGAAGGAATCCGAAGTGATGCCTCGGACTCGGAACGTTCCAGCACTTGCGGACAGTGGGAACCCACAGATCTGACTCAGAATCCCGCGGACAGCAAGTCGGAAAGCTCGGAACAGAAGATCGAAAGCTCGAAAAGAGGGAGGACGGTCGAGGAAGTCGACCGGTCAGGCCGCAAAAATCACAGCGACGGGGCCGCTCGGAAAGCTGGCGCCGAAAGGGCGGACGCGGAGGGCACGCGCACAGGGGGTGCGGCCAGTGGCGGGCGGCCAAGGGCGGTGCGCCGGGCTCGGGGGCTGCCGGGATCGGCCTGGCGGGGCCGCACGGACAGTGACCGGCGGCGCTGGAGACGCGGGTCCGACGGCGGAAAGCCGCAAGGATGGCTCGGGAACTCGGGAGGCGGCCGGGGAAGGTGGCGCCGAGAACGGAGTTCGCCAGAGAAACTCGGGATCGCCGAAAAGATCGGGCTAGGGCACGGTTTGGGTTTGGTTGGGGAAAATGGTGGATGAAGTGTGGGAGAAGGAGAGGGTTTTTATAGGAGATGGTGAACGAGGGTTACCGGAAAGGAGGAAGACGAATGGCCCAGCCTTCATGGCCGGCCGGAGAGGAGACGAGGGGTCGAGCGTTGGGTCGGCTGGGAGAAGAAGAGCTCCAAACATGGAAATGATTCCAATTCCTCCATAAATGAGTTTTAACTCATTCACTCTGCTGTAAGAATGAATCAAAAGATCTATGGATCCTAAATGGGTTATAATGGGTTGTGGGTCAAAATGGATTATTGGATTTGGGCCTAAGGGCTAAGATCCAAATTGTTGGGGCTTTGAGCTAACATAAAATTTTATGGGCTGAAAAACAACAATAAAAAGATGGTTTTAAGGCTTATTGAGAAAAATAATTTTTGTTTACTTAAAATCTTAAAAATAAAAATATTTTTAGGTTTAACTAAAAATCAAACCGGGTTCATATCTAGGCTGCCATACAAAATCTAATCAATTTATTTTCTTGAACATAATAATAATTTGTATTCTAAATAACATAATTTTTAATTAGAAAATTAATTGCATGTTTTGATTAAACCCCAGTTTCAAAAATTCAACAATTGAAAATATTTTAAAAAAATTTCTAAAATTACGGGTTTCACACCAAGGAAGCGGTGAGACCTACCAGGGCATCGGCTTCGATATTTTGAAGCCTAGGAACATGCTCTATAAAGAACCCCTCCAAGGTTGTAATGATGGCAATTGCTGTCTGATAATAGAGAATCAGGTCCTCGTTGCGAACCTCGTATGAACCCCAGATCTTGTTAACAACCAACTGTGAGTCACCATATGCTTCCAGGTATCTAATCCCTACTTCTTTTGCGAGTTGGAGTCCAATGACTAGAGTGTTATATTCGGCTACGTTGTTTGAACAGGGTTCTGTAAGAGAATACGCCCGATTGACTACTAGTCCGGAGGAAAAAATTAATACCACCCCGACTCCAGCAACGATATCACCTCGTGGTCCCGTTCTTGAAGCACCGTCGAAGAACATGCGCCAAATAGCGTCGTGCGAAGTCATATTCGAGGCGACGACTTCATCAGGAATTTATTCATAAATTGTGGCTGTTTTTCAGCCTGGATGGGCTGCTAAGAAGTCAGCCAGGGCTTGACCTTTGATAGCCTTCTGCGAAACAAAGACCATGTCGTATGGGGATAACAGTATCGCCCAGGTGGCTAGACGATAACTGAGTGTGCCTGGCTTGGTCATGAGAACCCTAAGGGGACTAACTCGTAAAACAACATGGATGGTCTTCCCTATCACATAGTGTTGTTGTTTTCTGAATGGCGAACACTAGGGCAAGGCACTCCTTCTCCACGACAGTGTACCTATGTTCCGATCCTACAATCATTCGACTGAGATAGTAAATGGCTTGTTCATGTCCCGCGTTATTATTCTGTGCTAGCAGAGCACCGAAGGAGTGTTCCATTGCCCGTGCATAGAGCAGGAAGGGCTTTCCGACGACCGGAGCTACCAGAACTGGCGGATTCATCAGGTACTCCTTAATATCATCAAAGGTGCGCTGATATTCCTCTTTTCATACAAAAGAGACACCTTTCCTCATGAGTTGAGTGAAGGGTTGGCATCGCCCTGAGAGGTTAGATATAAACCTCCTGATATAGGCTAGTCTTTTCTGAAGGCCGCGGAGTTCGCGGAGATTCTTTGGTGGATTCATCTCCAGGATTGCTTTTGTTTTGTCCGGATCTATGTGAATGCCCCGGGAAGTAATGACAAAGCCCAAGCTCCACTAGACACCCCCAGAAAAGACTTGGTAGGATTCATCTTCAGGTTGTGTGCCCGCATGAGGTCGAACACTATTCTCAAATCATATAAATGATCATTTTCGGTGCGGCTCTTGACGGCGATGTCGTCTACGTAACACTCCACCGTCTTGTGCAAATGATCTCTGAAGATGACACTTATAGCCCGTTGATATGTAGCACCGACGTTCTTCAGGCCAAAGGGCATGACCGTATAACAATATACGTCGATCGACGTTCGAAATGATATATGCTTCTCATCATCAGGAGCCGTCTTGATTTGATTGTACCCTAAAAATCCATCCATAAAGGACATGCGCTCGAAGCCACACGTATTATCGATTATTATATCGGTGATCGGAAGAGGGAATTCATCCTTGGGGCATGTCGCATTCAGATTGCAAAAATCGATACAGATTCAGATTTTTCCGTTCTTTTTGATGACTGGCACTACGTTGGCTACCCAGTCTGGGTGCTGCTCTTCACAGATGAAACCGCTAGCTATAAGCTTGTTCACTTCCGCTTCGATAGAATTCATGATGTCTGGACGAAATTGTCGCTGCTGTTGCTTGACTGGTTTTACGTCCGGATAAATGTTGCGCTTATGGGAGTGCAATCTCGGGGTTTAGCCCTGGCATGTCTTCATAGCTCCAGGCAAAGACGTCGATGTATTCTCGGACGAGTTGTAACAACGACTCCCGCTCGTCGACTGTCAGACATTTACTAACGAAGATTGGCTTTGGAGAGGACTCATCGCCGAGGTTAACTTGCATAACCTCATCTTCAATAGGAGGATCGCGAAGTTCAAAGCATTTCTCCTATTGTGCATCTAGTTGTTGGACCCACGGCTCCAACTCAAGTGGTTCAAGTAGGTCTTCGTCTTCTTCTTCGATATCAGCAGATGTCATATTGGTAGATAATGTCTGTCTGAATATATCTCCAATACTGCTATCGGAGTCGTAAATGGGTGACTCGGACGAATGAGAGTGCCACTCGCATTCTTCGTCAAAACTTTCGGGCGTTGTTGGTGGAGTAACATACCCGAGGCCGCGTCTGGATTTGTGATAATGATCATGAGGCTTCCCTGTCGGTGCCGGCGGCTGTAGAAGCAGTCGTCGACCACTGCCATAATTCAGACCCGGGGTAGACTCCATGTCGTACCCCTGCTTTTGCATGAAGTACTTGGCTTGAGGACTATACAAGTAGAGCGGTAGTCTTCCAACATCGGGTTCGAGGTCGGACTCTTGTGGCGTGAAAGATTGGGGACCTTCTTTTCGGCCAAAGATGACTGTGTGATCCCATCCTCTTCTGTCTAGGACCGAAAAGGAAGCACCTTTTATGGGAGCAAGTCGATTCGGGGTACGGACGGTTGTCACCTGTGTGTGCAGGCTCACGTCTAGACAGTCCCGTGCGGTATACGTTAGATTAGGCTTATCATACTCAGAATAGTCTAACGGTAGCCTTTTATTGATGAAATAAGGAATTTTATCCACCGAGATTACATCATCAAGAGAGGGGCTATCCGCCTATGCAACCACGTATTTGGCGACTTCTTCGTCCTCCTTGGCTACCCCATGCGAGCTTAGAGGTCGGGATGCTGTCTTGGGCAGCTTGACCATCAGGGGTTCTGTTTGAGGTATTGATTTGCCTGAGAGTGTTGGATTGACACTTGGCTGCAGACTCGTCTTGGGAAGACGGATGACAATGGGCTCACCAACAGACTTTGTGTCTTCTGGTCGCCTTGGAGTAGATTTTGGTAATCGGATTACCATCGGTGTTGCAGAGGGCCTTGCATCTTCCTGTTGCCTTTGATTGGTCTTTGTCAACCGGATCACCATTGGTCCTATGACAGGTTTTGGCTCTTGGTTGGATCTCGGGAGACGGATGACCATTGGTTCCAACTGCGTAGGTGTGGCAGAAGAACCGAGCACCTCTTTATGCAAGGTTGCGACAAGGGGTACGGTCCTGCCCGGTTTGCGGGCTTGGAGACAAATTCTTAAGGGTTCTTTTGGCCCTGTGATGGCTTCCGACTTGTCCGTTATATGTTTCCTGGATTCGTCATATAGACAAGCCTCGGAAGAGTAATAAGCTTCAACCCCTTTGAAGGGATCAATGTCGGCGAATTCGGTCTTCACGGAACCATGCTTACTGACATATTTGAAACACTGGTGAAGGGTGGATGGCACGATCATATAGTCATGTATCCACGGACGTCCCAGAAGGATGTTGTAGGAGGTGTCTGCATCTATGACGTAGCAGATAACTTCCGGCTTCAGGTCGCCAATCTAGCACTTCAACCGGATCTTCCCTAGGGGATAGCTTCTCCCTAAGTTAAAACTGCTAATGGCAGTATTGGTTGCCACTAGCCGATGCATAGGGATACCAAGAAGTTGGAGCAGGCTTTTCGGGATGATGCTTATTGAAGAGCCAGGGTCAATATGCATCCGATCCACCTTGATGTCGCCTATGTATCCAGTGTAGTACAAGGGGCGATCATGCAAATTAGACTTGATCAATATTACCTGTGGAGTAAATATGATGTTGGGCATTGCATCTGTGCTATCGTCACCCTGTAGATCTGCTGGCAGGTCTTCCCCTGGAGGCTTGACCTGAGCTAAGTAGGCATCAGCATTCTGGAGTGCTTCGCTTAATACGACATGGAGATCCTTGGAGAGCCTTAGGAGCTCGTATAGTGACAACTTTGCTGGCGTATTAGCCAATTGTGCTAATATGTCAAAGTTGTAAGGTCTCTCCAGTCCCTGAGGTATATCGTTACGGAGTGGCCTGTCGAAGCGGGTCTCCCTTTTTTTGGACTTATCCGCCAGTGGAGGCTGAGATGGCCTTGGAACATCAGAGGGAGGCAACATTGTCGGCTGAGGATCTTCAGCTGGACTATCCCGTACGGGCTGGAGTTGTGCTCCAGACCGGGTAACAACATCTGCAGCTTCTTCAACTTCGGCTGAAATTGTGTGGTAGGCTCTAGACTTCATGCCCTTCTTCTTGTTGGTAGGAGAAGACACCCCCTGGGTAACTTCGGGCACCAAGTTTGGATGCACCCACATGATCTTTCCTCGCAATGTTGTGAGAGGTACCAATCCAGAAGTTTGGCTCCGGGCGGGTGGAAGATTAGTAGCCTCCATCGTTGACCGAGGGACAGATATAACCCCATCTGGAGTGCTTGTTGGAGGAAAGTCGTTGAACTGAATAGATACCATGTTCGCCGCCACGGTAACCTCTTTAAAATCTAACGACAGAGCTTTTGAGTCGATAAGACTCTGAATATACCGCTTCAATTGGAAACAATCAAGAGTGGCATGATGGACATAGCGATGGAAGTGACAGTATTTTAGATCCTCCATTTCTGCTGCTCGGGGCTCATATCTTGGTGGAGGGAGGTGAATCCTACCCCCTTGCAGGAGCATGTCGAAGATAGGTTTGACATGACTATCTTCAAATGAGTAGTTGATCTTGGGCCACGAACCTTCCGTCTGTTTTTGTTCGGGCTTCTGAGCCGCATCAGTGACCATGGCTTATTTGCCCTTACTGTCCCGGTTGGTGGTGGCGCCACTGTTATTGTTGCTGGAGGTAGACCCAGGACGTTTGCCCTTATCTTCTCCATCTGGGATGTGTAATCCCAACTGGCGAGCCTTCTTCAATTTTGCTTCTGCATTGGTAGCACTTATGATGAAGGTCGTCCAATCTCTGAACTGATCGTCATCCATCCAGAGGCTAATTGCAGGAAGTAGCTTCTTCTGGCAGATTTCAATCAAGGAGCTCTCAGGATTGCCTTGGGGCAATCTTATTGCGGTTTGGCGGAACCGCTCGATATAGTTCCTTGTGAGCTCTCTCTCTCCCTGAACGACGTCCATGAGAGATGGCATCGTCACACCATGCCCCACTTCGTAGAATCTCTCCAGGAACATGTGCTTGAAGCCATCAAAAGAGTGAATGCAGTTGTTGGAAAGGTTACGGTACCAGTCGAACGCGATCCACTCCAATGCTCCGATGAATAGTCGCATGAGGATGGCATCACTATGCGACAAGTTGTCGGTTATGACTTCAAAGTAGGTCATGTACCGAATAGCAGAGGTCTTTCCATCATAAGAATCAATATGGAACAGCTTGTACCACGGTAGAAAAGGCACATCTCTCAATGCAACGGGGTATGGCTGCCGTATTCTGAGATCTCGAGAGGAGTCTCGGGCAATGAACATTGCCCGAAGCTCCTGGACTTCCCTCCTTGCCTCCTTGGCTTTATCTGCAGCTAAAGGAATAGATGGTGCCACGGGATCATCATCCAAAGGAGGGGCGGTCGTATTGGAGTCCGCGTTGACTGCGGGTCCCAAGCTTGTTTTTCCGGGCTTCCTTGTCGGTTGAGCTGGCAACGCGGCTTTGATCTCGTCCACAGACTTGACCAAGGACAAGAGCATGGCTTCCAGCACTTCTAGCTGTTGTTGGTCGGAAGGCACTTCATGATCGTTGTCAGTCATAAAGACTGTTCTCACGTGGGTAGAGATGGAGGGGATTGTGGCAGAGGTACTCTCTGTGTCGTACCCTTGTATAGAGAAATCGTCAGGGAATGTCGGAATATCATCTTCTTCCGACTCGGAAGGGGTGCTACCCCCTGTGCAGGAAACTGCATCGTCTTGGTGAGGATGGTGGCCCTCAGGGAAATCTGATTCTGTTGCAGAGTTCTGGGGGATCTCTACCCCCTGTGTGTGCTCTTGGTACACCGGGTTGTCGCATACAATAAGGGGGCTGCTACCCCCAGCTTCATCTACTCTCAAGGAGGCCGAAGGTGCACCCCCGAGTACCGAAGCTTCTTTTTGGACCGAGTGCCTAAATAGACACCCCCTGTGGTTGATGGGAACCGCCCGGATGAGGGTCTTCTTGCAATACTGGCCGAAATGGCCGGGCCGGAAGAGCTTGTCTTCTTTCCTCCCTTGCCAGGAGGAACTTTTTGAGTTAAATTACAGAAGACAAAAGGAAACTCCTCGTCCCCTGGAATTTGGACAGGTGCTGGCTGTTGTAGTCGCTGGAAAACTGACTGCCGATCTTCAGGTGCTGCTGATCTGTCGCAACAGCAGTTGATGATGACTTGGGTACAACGACATCCCGAGAGGGACCCATTGCATGCTGGTGCTGTCGTCTTACGTTTGTGAGTAATCACGTCACGTAAATCGGTAGAAAGCTGCTCTACCTTTGCACCAAACTTGTGAACTCGGGGATCCCGAGCGCACATGTGCTTAGGCATCATGTTTGCTCCCTGATCCGTGGCTAGTAAAAGCACTTGCTCTGGATCTTTAGAGGGAGACTTTTAAGACCTACCATGTCCGTTAGCCCTGGGGGACTGAACGCGGGTGGTTCTGTACAACTTTCCGTCAGGAGCCCGTGTAACAGTCAATGGGGCCCACTGACAGTCAGCAACTTGGGCAGTTGACTGGGCTGGTTGGGCCCGCACTGCCCTAGACTTTTTTGACTTACCATCCAAAGGCACATAGTAAAAGGAGTCCATATTGATACATCCCGCATCTTTAGTGAGCCGCATGGCGTCGAGCCCGCATGAGAGGCGGTCGAACACAGAGCTTCTGACAGGGCCGCATGAGACGTCCCGTTTGAGGCCAGGATTGGTCGTCGTATGGACCATTTTCTGCTGCTAGCGTTGGCTGCTGCATGGATCATTTTTTTGTGGCCACAGTTGGCTGCCGCATGAGTCGTCTACCTGCGGCCAGAGTTGGCTGCCGTATGGACAGACTGTCGATCTCCTCTATGCGGCTTCTTCTTTGTCCGTATGGAGTTCCCTTGTGCCCCCAACTTTCCTGCATAGAGCCAAGCTTGGATACGTCAGATTGCGTCACCAACTTCTCATCGGAAGAGAAAGAAGTTCCCAGCAGAGTCGCCATCGTATTTGCCATAAAAAAAATCAAAGACAGGTATTACAGAACACTGAAATTGATTGTAAACTCGCTTGTACAAAGGAAAGCCTAGAAAGAAATCCTAGGAGACAATTTAAATACAATATTTAGTTTTGATTCTGGGGGATGACGGTGGAGGCTCGGGAAAGTGCTATCAACTCTGCCTTACTCCGTGGACTATTTGATGCAGTCTCTAGCTCGTAAAGAAATTGCTTTTCTCTTGAAGGTTTCCAGCCTTTGCAGGGGTGTGGCACCCTGCTATTTATAATAGGATATATTTTGTGCTGTATAGACGGCTTGCGGCCACGTGGCTGATTAGCACACGAAGACCCGCTCTTCGCTGCCATCTGTCGATTTGTTGGAATTTTGTTGCAGCAAATCTGGGTAGTTAAAGACTTGGTCAATTTGCCACATGTCCCGTTGCGTATGGTTTTCTCAGTCTTCAATCATGTGGGGTCGCATGAGACTCATGCGACTTGGATCACAGTTAATCTTGGTTGCATGAAGTTTGGAAACTTTGGGGCCGCATAAGCTGAGCCGCATAAGGTTCATGCGGCTTGTATGACACTCTTTTGGCCGCATGGAGGCGTACGAACCCTTCTTTTGGGCGACGTCTCACGTCTTATCTTTTTTGTCGAAGTGTCAGAACTGTCATGTTTTGCCAGGACTTGTCAGCTTTATCAGTCCAACTGCTCCTCTTGGCCACATATTTTCCTTTTACAGATGTTTGTCGATGGACCGCATATGTCATTGAACAGTCATGCGGCTTTCCTTCATGCGGACCTGTTTGGCACGAAGTACCTATGCGGTAATTTGTAATCCGCATGAACCTCATATTTTTCATGCCTCTACAGTTATTACAACCAACAAGTTTAGAGGTCCAACATAATAAATACATATCCTGAATATGAAATAAGTCTTAAACTCACAATCGGAACAATCCGATACAATATGAATACTAAATATTCTAAACTATATCTAGGGCACTCTCTACTGAACAGGATCCTCCTCAGACTCCTGTGTGCCACCCTCGTATACCCCCTGCTCATAGTAGTCAGACAGTCATCTAAATCATCTAAAAAATATTGATTATCCAGTCAGGATTGGAGCGAAGTACATAAACTAACAGCAGTTCCATTTAATTGACAAGCACTATAAAAATATAATAATAATAAAATACTTGAAGAGCAGTTTATAGAGACAATGTACAAGAAGAGGCAAGTGAATATCGAGCAATAGATGTATAGAGAGAACATATGGAATATAAAAATAGATAGATATGTAAATAAAGGGAAAACCTATCATCCAAGGTATACAATAGACACCAGGAAATCAGTATTTAAGACCAGTGTTTTGAAATACCAAGTTGACATGTGAACGGCTAGAGTGTGATATCCAGCAAACCATACACGTCGGTGTATGGCCGCTATTATTCGAGTAAGACCATGGGATAGAAAGGGTGTGTTCAGATGTCTCCTAGGTATTTCTCCGCCCGACTAGTACACATGGATCCAGGTTTTGACACGTATTTCATTAGTCAAGAGTATATACATTAGTCCAGTAATTCATTAGTCCAGTAAGAGTCAATAGGCATGAAACTACGTATCTCAAGTCAAGAAATCCATAAAATACCAATCCGTGTGACCATCATGCCGGAATCAAAATAGAACACTAGTATAACATGCATCATAGGAAATATCAAATAATAAAAACTATTAGAGAATGTACTCGCCTGTCGTCCTGAGCAATGAATGTGTATCGAGGTCCAAAGTGATGTCACACCAACCTAGATATGATATATACATATAAATTGGGGTTTCAGTATGTTAAACATGGATATCTAGTGAATGATATGCAGTCTAGGTCAAAACTATGTCAAGTTTGACTTATAGTTGACTTTTGGTCAACTGGTCAACTTTGGTCAAACCCTGGTTGAATCTAGGTTGGTTATCTCCTTTCAAGTCATTACCTACCCATAGTTATACATTATCTATAGCCTAAACAATATTATCTGTATATATATATTATATATATATATATATATATATATATATATATATATATATATATATAGGATATGCCAATTTGCCATCCTAGGTAAATCTTACCTCTGTTACATATGTATCCAATTGATACATGCTCACTCCTCACACTAACTAGCCCCTACTGCTCAGGACAGACACATAAGGTAATATAGGGGTGAGCATTATTCGGTTTTGGACCGAAAATCGAACCGAACCGAACCGAATAAGAGATTCGGTTCGGTTTCGGTTTTGAAAATACTAAATTTTTTTATTCGGTTTCGGTTTTGGATTTTGGTTTCGGTCCAAAATCGAAAACCGAATAAGAAAAATTAGTTACTATATATATATGTATATACTATATATACACACACATGTATTAATATATATAAGTATATACCGAATATACATATGTATATACTATAGGTTTATACTAAATAAATTTAGGTATATTTAGTTACTATATATATTAACAAAAAAATTGCAAATAAACCGAATAAACCAAAAACTGAACCGATTTAATTCGGTTCGGTTTGATTCGGTTATGGATCAATTCGGTTCGATTTCGGTTTTGCTTATTCGGTTTTCGGTCCAATTCGATTTTCGGTTATTCGGTTCGGTTTGAACCGAATAAACCGAATGCTCACCCTAAGGTAATGGATC
>JANAVB010003600.1:8302530-8310948 GCA_029216955.1 Iris pallida
GAATACTAGGATTGCAACATAGGAAATACATCACATGCTTGCTATTATAATTAGATTTTCTTGTCTATGATTGTTTACTTTAAAGAGTCCTTTTAAGTCCTTTTTATTTCTAGATGGTGCTTACTCGTTCATCCCAGTATATCACACCTGAGAATGGCACACTCCCTATCCAGTCAGCTGACCAGTTGACTGATGCGCCTCCACCTCCACCTACCATATTCCCCCACTCCACAAATCCATAAACCCAGATGCCTCCACCACCTTCCACATCACAGTCCCAACAGGATCCGATACTCCCACCACCACCTATCACTATAACTACCCAGGCTTTCGTCACACTCGACGGGAACCAACTGCTCACTCTGATCCAGGGGTTCCTAACGACCCATCAGGAGCAGACCACCCTACTCCGCCAGAGCATGGAGCGTTCTGAGGAACGTACCGTGGTCCCACCACCTGTAGAGCCACGGCAGAGAGCAGGGACAATCAAGGACTTCATGGGTCTGAACCCCAAGGAGTTCTTATGGACTGAGGGCATAGTTGTAGCAGATGACTGGCTAGACTCGGTAGAGAGGAAGCTCCTTGGAGCTAGGTTGCCGAATGACCTCCAGGTCGAGGCAACGGGATTTTTGCTGACAGACTTGATAGGAGTCTGGTTCCGGAATGAGCTGCTATTTGCGAGAGGGAGGGCCACTTGGGATCAGTTCAAGACCCAGTTCAAGAAGAAATTCTTCTCGACCACCGCTAGGGTAGCCATGGGGCTACGATTCCAGAACATCCAGCAGGGGAACCGTTCTGTCGACGAGTATGCGGCAGAGTTTAGTCGCCTGAGCCATTTCGCTCCTAGTTTAGTTGCTGACCCAGAGGAGATGACACGTAGGTTTTGCCATGGTCTAGTTCCAGACATTGGCATTCTTATAGTGGCGAACGGTACGACTGACTACTACCAGAGCCTAGAGTTGGCCCGAAGCATAGAGGAGCATCTTCTGTCTTGCAAGAGGCCAGCTTCTGTACACCTCGAGGGACCGTCCAAGCGTCAGGCTTTCCAGCAAAGAGTACCGATGCCGCACCAGCAGACATACCGTCCCCCTACACCACATCACCCAACCCCACCGGTTAGAGCCCCGGGACCTCAGCAGCAGCAGAAGGGGGCTATGTGTTCTTTCTGTAGAAGGCCAGGGCATGACTTTGCCATCTGCAGGAAGAGGTTGGGGCAGATCTTAGTTTGTGGGTCTGCCACCCATCAGATTCGGAACTGCCCAGCAGCCAAGGGACCTAGAAGGCCACTCCCGACTCAGCAGCAGAGGTTTGGGCAACATCTGCAGCAGCAGAAGGGACCTCAGGGGAAGACTTATAGCCTAGCTCTTGAGCCAGAGCTGGAGCAGGTTTCGGAGCCAGATTATTTGGCTGACGTCATCACAGGTCATATTTATTTGTATACTTTTCTAGCTCTATGCTTGTTTAATTCTGGTGCATCTCATAGCTTCCTGTCATTAGAGTTTATACATAAACACCATTTAGTAGCTACACCTACCGAGGAGATTAGTAGAGTAATGACGGGGGGCAGACCAGTGCCCATTAGAACTATCTATAGATGCTCTATTACTATAGCCGGGAGAGAGTTCAGGGGACGATTCTTTGTGATGCCACTCCCCGGGTATGATATTATATTGGGGATGGACTGGGTTAGCTATGCCCATGCAGCTATAGACTGTCATGAGGGTAATATTTTGTTCAGTCCCCCAGGTACAGCACCATTCAGTGTCAGGAGGACAGGGCCGGAGATCAGCCTAGAGCCGAACTGTTGTGCGACAGTTGGAGAGTTAGCACCGCCACACCCTATCATTAGGGAGTTTATGGATGTATTCCCAGAGGATCTTCCAGGACTTCCGTCTGACAGAGATGTGGAGTTCACTATAGATTTAGTACCGGGTTCATCACCAGTATCCCGGGCTTGCTATAGAGTAAACCCCAAGGAGGCCGTAGAGATGAAAGAGCAGATTGATGACCTGTTGAAAAAAGATTTCATTCGATCTAGTGCTGTCACGCCCCGCTCCCGTAGGAGCGATCGTCCTCGCTAAGGCGTGATGCCGCACGAGCCTAGATTGCGCTCGTGCAAGGCGGGTTCCATAACGGCCGATTACAGCGGCTGCGATGGGGTCGTCGCACAGAAGTCCCGTGCAGAGACATTGATTTATAGCAGCGGAATTAAAGAAGAACACATGAACACAAGTCATTCAAAAGAACACTCTTTTATTGATATTGAATTCAAGGTTACATCAGTGGTGCAAGGCCAATTTACAATGTCTCTCAAGCTCTCTTTTCACTCAATTACAAGTCACTCTGCTCTCTCTTTTCTCTCGAGTACATGCTTGGATCAGCGGAAGCTTTGGAAGGCGATGTCCATACATTATGTCCTGTATAAGTCTTCAATCATCGCGGCCGCAAGCTTCGAATCGCCAAGGAACTCCGTGCCTCGACGCATCCAAGCGAGCTCCGCGCCACGAGCTTCTACCTGTGCCTGCACATGAAACACTGTGTGGGTGTCAGTACCACTGTACTGGTGGAGTGAGCTTCTCGCCCACCCATACAAAACCTACACGTTTCATTTACTTTGTGCAACATAAACCATTTTCGATTGTCTTTCTATTCTTGCCTTAGGATCAATTTTAGGACCGGCGCCTTAGCGCAACTTGTGTATCGGAATCATCCCGTGCTAGCAATGTCAACGTTAACTTATACTTTTGTGCCTAGACCACTCCTTGTGCCAACAACGTTAACCTATCAAGTCGTGTTTGCCTTACGGCCATAATCAGAGACGCAACTACACGAAGGACTCTATTTCCTTGTCTCTAGACCTTTCTCGTGCTTGCATTGTCGACGCACCGACTTATACTTATCTTTCGTGCCAAACTCTGGGACGTAATGACTCGGTCGTGCCATAACTCGATCCATGCTTCAATATCTCCGAGGCAGTGCCTCCTTGCTTAATCTCGCCTACACTTGTATTATGACCACGCGGCCGTGCCTCATATTTCGAGGCCGTGCCCAATAACTCAAGTAACTTCACACAACTTGCCCTACGGCCCTTTTTGACTTAACTCGCAATAGCTCAAGCCTAACCCATGCAACTCTATGCCATCAACTTAACACTCGATGCCACATCTAGTGCCGAAGCACGTCGCCTTCGCTGTAGCCAAATCTTAGGCTCAGACATTGTGTCTTTTTAACTCATACATATTCAACTCAATCCAAAGGCACCTACGCGGATTGCCGCCCGTGCCGACACATCTATATGAATGGTCACTGGCCTATCCAGCCATATTGGACGTAGCCTGGTAGTACGGGACCCTTGCAACGCAAGTAGCGAGCCCCGATGCAAGTCCCCGTCTTACCGATCGCCTAACCAGCGTTGCCTATTACCCAGCTCGGCTACAACCAGTTTCTTCCTAGGCCGAGTCGGTCCCGTGGCCCCGGGGTGCCGCTCGAAGAAACCAACTCTTGTCGACAAGTCGTCCATGACCACGCGCCTACGCTAACTTCTAGACTTAACGTAATGCAAGGTCTTATTATTATTATCACCGTTCCTTTGTTTTACTCTTTCCACTTTTCACACTTCATTCGCAGAGCCCAAACCAGGGTTGCCTCGGCGACTGAACCACAGTCCCGACATATTTTCTCTCGGCGACTAACCATCGCTTAGACTTAACATTCTTTGAACTCAGGAAACGGCTACTGCATAGCCTTCCAACTTAACTTGAACATAACGTGTTTCCTTAAGTATCGACCGACCGTGGCTAACTTTCCACTGAACCAACCGTGGCTCGTGCCTCTAAACCGACTCGTGTTCAACGCAACGCTGTCGCCCAAGTCATACTTCATATGACGGGCCTTGGGGTCGTGGGACTATTTATCTTGACAACCGCAGAATGAGCGGGACAGCATGTAGAATAACTTAGGTCGACCGGCATAACTTTGCCTAACTCACTCAAGCCTACAACTTAACCCAAGGGACGAGCAAAGGCTATGCCAAGCCTTGCGGGACAGGACCGTGCATGCTTTAACAAGCATTTGTACGGGCGACGCCTATGACTTAGGCTAACTCTCAGCTTTTGTACCGCAGACCAACTTTCCTTCTCCCAAGCCACGGGACGAAGGACTGAGTGTCATTTTCAAAGCACGCCGTGCATCAACTCTAAGCTGACCGTGAGACGTTTTCCATGTTCTAACTCGATTCAAACCGTCGGGATTATTCCCTTAGCTATGTGGATGTGTAGCTTTTATTATCAAGCCTAACTTGTGCAAGCTGAAAACACGATTTATTATGTGAAGGCAAAGATGAGGAGAGTTCACCGAAACTACCCCACCTGAGCGATGTCTCCGAGCAAGCCGTTGCAAGGCTAAGGCCGAACGCCGTCGGCGTTTCGATTCCTCCGATTGACTTTGCGGGACGGGGCACTACAAGTGCTTCTCCATGGGGAGAGCCAGTGCTCTTTGTGCCTAAGAAGGATGGTACTGTTCGGTTGTGTATTGACTACCGGGCGTTGAATGCCATCACCATTAAGAACAAATATCCTCTGCCCAGGATAGATGATTTGTTCGACCAGTTGAGTGGGGCGAAAGTATTTTCCAGGATAGATTTGAGATCCGGGTACCACCAGGTGAAGGTCAGGGCAGCAGACATCCCAAAGACGGCGTTCAACACAAAGTATGGCCAGTACGAGTTTCTGGTGATGCCATTTGGTCTCACAAATGCACCAGCTGTCTTTATGAATTTGATGAATAAGACATTTCACCAGTATCTGGATAAGTTCGTCGTAGTATTTATCGACGACATCCTGATATACTCAAAGGCGCCGGAGGAGCATGCAGAGCACTTGCGGACAGTTTTGGGAATTCTGAGGTAGGAGATATTGTATGCCAAATTGTCGAAGTGCGAGTTCTTTTTAGACCGAATGGAGTTTCTCGGCCATGTAGTTACTGGAGAGGGAATCTTGGTGGATCCCAGGAAGATTGCTGCCGTTGAGACATGGAAGGCTCCGACGTCAGTTTCAGAGATCAGAAGCTTTTTGGGTTTAGCAGGCTATTATAGGAAGTTTGTCCAGGACTTTGCTAGGATAGCTGAACCCATGACAAAGCTGACGCGGAAGGACGCAGAGTACATCTGGTCAGAGGACTGCCAGGCAGCATTTGAGGAGCTGAAGAGGAGGCTGACGACCGCTCCAGTTCTGACATTACCTTCAGGATCTGGAGGTTTCACCATATACAGCAATGCTTCGGGAAAGGGGCTAGGATGTGTCCTACAGCAGCATGGGAAATTGATTGCTTATGCATCTAGGCAATTGCGGACTCAAGAGCGGAACTATCCTACCCATGACCTAGAGTTAGCTGTGGTGATCTTTGCACTCAAGTTATGGAAACATTACTTATACGGAGAGCGTGTGGAAATCTTTACTGACCACAAGAGCTTGAAGTATGTGTTCACGCAGAAAGAGCAGAACATGAGGCAAAGACGATGGTTGGAGTTGATGAAGGACTTCGACATCGATTTACAGTATCACCCCGGGAAGGCAAATGTGGTGGCGGATGCGCTGAGCAGGCATCCGATGGCATGGTATCTGATGATAGATCGACATTTGCGGAAAGATCTGGAGAAGCTCGGTATCGAGATAGTTCGGCCAGGATCAGTGATACAGATGATGGCACTTGACATTCAGTCAGGTTTGATGGAGCAGATCAGGGAGGCACAGTCTACAGATGAGAGCCTTCGCAGACTTCGAGCCCAGGCTTTAGCTGGATTGCTGGATGACTTTACCGTAGCAGAGGATGGATCCTTGAGGCATGGCAGCCGACTGTGCGTGCCGAAGGGGGAGCTGATAGAGGCAGTCTTACAGGAGGCGCACCGATCGAGATATTCTATTCATCCTGGTGCCAACAAGATGTACCGTGACTTGCGGGAACATCTTTGGTGGCACGGGATGAAGAGAGATGTATCACGTTTTATTTCGAGATGCCTAGTTTGCCAGCAGGTCAAGGCGGAACGCCAGTGGCCAGCTGGTCTATTGCAGCTGTTACCCATTCTCGAGTGGAAGTGGGAACACATTACGATGGACTTCGTCTCAGGGCTTCCTCGTTTTTGGGGAGGGAAGAATGCCATTTGGGTCATCGTGGACAGGCTGACGAAGTATGCGCACTTCATACCCTTCAAGGTGGGGCTTTCCACCGAGAAGTTGACAGAGCTATACATGCAACAGATAGTTCGCTTACACGGAGTACCAGTGAGCATCGTGTCAGTCAGAGACAGCAGATTCATGTCCCACTACTGGAGGAGCTTGCAGGAGGAGTTGGGCAGTCGGCTCAAGTTCAGTACGGCGTATCACTCGCAGATAGATGGGCAGTCCGAGAGGACGATACAGACGCTGGAGGACATGCTGAGGACTTGTGTGCTGGACTTTGGCGGATCATGGGAGAGCCATCTGCACTTGGTAGAGTTTTCATACAACAACAGCTACCAAGCCAGTATCGGTATGTCTCCTTTTGAGGCACTATATGGACGAAGATGCCGCACACCGCTCTTTTTGGATGATGTTGGGAAGAGAGTTATGCTTGGGCCAGAGATGATCACGAATGCAGCAGAGAAGGTCGGGATGATCAGAGACAGGCTCAGAGTAGCTCAGGACAGGCAGAAATACTGGGCCAATGCTAGTCGCAGACCGATGGAGTTCGCAGACGGTGATATGGTGCTAGTGAAGATATCAACTACTAGAGGGACGATCCGGTTCGGACGAGGAGGCAAGTTGATCCCCAGATACATCGGGCCGTTCGAGATACTTAGCAGGATCGGAGAGGTAGCTTACAGGGTTGCACTTCCACCCAACCTAGCAGGAGTTCACGATGTCTTTCACGTATCTCAGCTGAGGAGATATGTTTCGGACCCCAGCCATGTGCTAGATCATTCAGAGTTGGAGATCGGACCGAGCCTTACAGTTTTTGAGCAGCCAGTGGAGATATTAGACAGGAGGGAGAAGAGGCTGAGGAACAAGGTTATACCCTTAGTACGAGTAGCTTGGAGCTGTCACTCTCCGGGTGAATCTACTTGGGAGAGGGAGTCGGACATGAGGGAGAGATACCCTTACTTG
The DNA here is from genome assembly GCA_029216955.1 of Iris pallida. Lineage (NCBI taxonomy): Eukaryota > Viridiplantae > Streptophyta > Magnoliopsida > Asparagales > Iridaceae > Iris > Iris pallida. Next base: position 8,309,670 of record JANAVB010003600.1, read on the forward strand.
TTCGACCCAACCGCTGCGAGGGAACCACATGTTCCCGCTTGATACCTTAGAGGTTAGTTTTGATCGTAGCCTTAGTCATTTGTTGCATTGTTTGCTATGTTAGAAAATTGTAGGTCTTCAATCCTTGTAAATTTTGAGGATAAAATTTTTCGAGGAGGGAAGACTTGTCAACCCCTGTTTTTCAAATTTAATTTAATTAGTGTTAATAGTTGCTAATGACATATTTTAGCTTTAAAATAATTTATTATGATTTTAGGAATTTTTCTAGAATTTTTAAATAATTTTAAATAGTTTTTAAGTTAAAATATATCAATTTGTAATTAACTGAATTGTTTTAATATTGTTTTGTAATATTTAAATTTATTTAATGTCAGTTTGCAATAAATTGAATTGTTCTAAATACAGTTTGTAAATTGATATTTGCAAACTGTTAGGTTTGGACCTATCTGTAATTCCTAAAATCCTAGGAACCTAAATGCTAACCCTACTTCACCCACCCCCCACGACCAGGCCAGCTGCCGACAACCACCGACCCTTTCTCCGCCATTTCCGGCCGCCCCAATTGACTTCGACCGACCAAAACCCCCTATAAGAACCCCCCTACCCCGAAACCCTAACCCTAGCTAAAATCCGACCACCACCACCGTCTCCCCCATTTCTTCCTCGTCGAAACCCTAGCTCCGACCATCCCCGTTCACCTCCACAGCAGTCGCCACCGCCCGCAACCGCCACCAGTCGACGCGCCACGCTGAGACGAACGCAGCGCCACTCGAGCGTCGTATCCCCGACGCCCTAGCCGTCGCCAGTACGCTCGAACCCCCTAGCTCGCCGGACACGTAAGTAGCAAACTCAAACTGTGTCGTACGTGTCTCGAACTCACACACGTGGTTCGCCCGGACACGACGACCCAATCCTGTGCTCGGACAGCGACGTAGGACTCGTGCGTGTCGTGCATGGCGCTGATACAGACTCGTGTCCCTAACTGTCAGGACACGAGGATACGAGAATCAAATTCGAATTAAATAATGGGTTCGGATTGTTTTATTGGGTTTAAAACCCGTTAACTTAAACCTAATAACATTAATCCAACCCTACCCCTAACACACAGCTCGAGCTGAACCCCCTGGCCAGCCCGACCGAGCCCAAGAACCCGACCCCCCTGGGCCGAGTTCGAATCCCCCTGCTGCTCTTTTGTTTTCTTTTTGTTTTCTTTTGGTTTATTTTATCTTTTTATATATATATATATATATATATATATATATATATATATTATTATATA
>JANAVB010003600.1:8913577-9161077 GCA_029216955.1 Iris pallida
AGTCTTGAATGTGATCATCCTTTGATCGACTCTTAACAGCAATGTCATCTACGTAACATTCAACTGTCTTCCGTAGATGTTCTTGAAAGATGTTGCTCATAGCCCGTTGATACGTGGCACCGACATTTTTAAGACCAAACGGCATAACCGTATAGCAATAAACCCCAAGGGGTGTACAAAAAGTAGTATACTTCTCATCTTCTGGATGCATCTTAATTTGATTGTATCCTGAGAATCCATCCATGAAAGACATGCGTTCAAAACCGCATGTATTGTCTATCATGACATCAGTAATTGGAAGTAGAAATTCATCCTTGGGATAAGCTGCATTAAGATCTCGATAATCTATACAAACTTGGACTTTTCTGTTCTTCTTCATAACAGGAACAATGTTAGCAACCCAGTCTGGGTGTTGTTCTTCACGAACGAAGCCACATGTGATCAGCTTTTTGACTTCCGCCTCAATTGCATCCATCATATCTGGTCGAAAACGCCGTTGCTATTTTTTTACAGGCTTGGCATTAGCAAGAATATTGAGTTTATGAGTAGCAATTTTAGGATCTAGACCCGACATATCCTCATAACTCCATGCAAAGATGTTAATATATTCTTTGATCAGTTTTATCAACTCTTTATTTTCATCTTCAGAAAGATCTTTACTGATGAATATTGGTTTGGGTGTAGTACCATCTCCAACATCGATCTGGACAACCTCATCCTCTGTAGGTGGCTGTCGTTGTTCAAAACGAAGTTCCCATTGAGTGTCCATCTGTTGAGCCCAAGGATCATTCTCAAATGGTTCAGATTCATCATCGGTTTGAACCATGTTGACTGAGAATATTTGCTCAGATTTATCACAATAATCTCCTCTAACATATGAGGAAATAGATATATCAGTTTCGATGAATTGGATTTTTTTTGAATCCGATGATTGTGAAGAGGTAGAAGAGAATTCTTCTTGTATATCGTCATTAAACATGTGGGACGGATCATATCCCAACCCATGACGAGTTTTCTGATAAAACGGATCACCACTTAATGGTAATCGTCTACCCTTGCCTTGATTGAGACCTTACATAGTCTTCAAATCATATCCCATATTCTAGATAATCTTGAGAGATTGTTGACTATATCTGTCAATTCGGATTCTTTTTTTATCTTTATCTCTCAGATCATCTGTCTGAGCAACATGGATATTTCTAGCCGTGCCAAACACAATTTGGTGCTTATTTTTCTTATCAGACGGAACCACGAAATAAGATTATTCGTGACGTCTATAAGTTACACAAGCTTGTGATGAAGCAACTACAGAAAGAAGATAGGGAGAAGATGTTAGGAACCTTTGAGCATAAAGTCCAACATCGACATGAGGAGGAAAGGAATTTTTCTTATGATCAATGTATAATATTTCCTCTGGTTCTATGTCGTCTTTATATTGATGACTTTGATTATCAGAAGATAAAGTCATTCTTTCAATAAACTTGACAGCCATATACTTGAAAAGGAAATCTTTATTGATATCAAAAAGTACAGAATGATCAATATTTACATCATTTACAATTTGACTGCTACGCTTCGGATTAATCATTAATGGACCATTATCCGTCTTCTGCGTAGATTTGCCAAGATTGACAATCAATGGTAGTTCTGGATTATTCGTACAAGAAGTACGCCCTTTGACCTTGATCATAAAAGGTTGAACTTGGCTCTTAGCAGGAACATTTACTGATTCCTCAGATGAAGCTTGAGTTCTTCCTTTAACCTTGATTATCAAAGGTTGATCATTGACAGATTGGAATTGGATTCGTCCCTTGACTATGATCTTCAAAGGTTGCTCTTCTGGCAGATCTTCATTAATAGACTGATCTTCAGTAGAAGATTGATCTTCAGCTATGTCTGATATCTCTTTCACATGCTCTTGTTTATAAAGCCTTGAATCAGAAAAATAGGCTTCGACACCCTTGAAAGGATTGATATCAGCAAACTCAGTCTTCATAACTCCTTGGGAATCCACATACTTGAAGCATTGGTGGAGAGTTGAAGGCACGATGTTATGTTCATGAATCCACGGTCTCTCCAGAAGGATATTATAGGATACGTCTTAGTTGATAACATAGAAAGTTACCATAGTTCGAAGATCACCAATCTGAATCTTCAGACGAATCTTCCCCAGTGGTTTACACTTGCCAGAGTTAAAACCAACTATCGTAGTACTAGTGTAAGTCAGATCACTAGTAGGAATCCTTAGGGTTCTTAGCATACTCTGAAGAATTATGCTAATTGAAGACCCAGGATCAATGTAAATCCTGTCAATTTCAGTAGATCCAATATACCCAGTGTAGCACAGAGGCCTGTCATGCTTGTTATGCTTCAACATCATATCTTCTTGTGTAAAGGTGATGTTGGGAATTGCTTCCATCACACTATGACATTGTGGACATGATATGGGTGTATTATCAGGACTCTTGAGTTGAGCCAAGCATGAATCTGCTTGAAGTAGGGCTTCACTCAAAGTCTCCTTGCTTTCTTTAGAAAGACGAAGCAGCTCAAATATAGAAAGTCTAGCTGGAGTATTGGCTAACTGGGCTAGAATATCAAATTTGTAGGGTTTCATCACCATCCCCTGACTGGAAGCAGACTTCAATGGGACGTCAAAGCGTACTGCTTTCTGTTTCCCCTTTTCAACCACAGATGATTTAGCAAGAACAAGAGACGGTTGAATTAGTGGTATTTCAACATCCTCTGTTTCTTTGGAAGATCCCTCATAATCTTTGTGGTACTCTTTCCCAGATCTTGTACCCGCAAAAGTTTCTTCTTCGGACTCAGGAGAAGGAAGTACCATATTACAGGATTTAGTCTTCCTTCCCTTAGCCTTCTTCTTGTGAGGATTGTTATGAGGAACTTCAGAACCCAATCCAACAGTAGATTTTTGATTTTAAATCTGTAAAGGAAGTCGTATTCCTTTATTATAATTCAAACCTTCTGTCTTCTGAAAGTCATAGCCCATCTTCTTCATGAGAAGGACAGATTGCTGACTGTACAAATGAGTAGGCAGCGGACTTTTAACAGGTGGTTCAACAGAAGAAGAAGAAGAGGTCTCTGTAATTACAGGAGAATGAGGAATAGAATTCTCTGTAGCTACGGAAGGAGAAGGATTCAGGATATGAGGAAAAATCCCTATAGGAGCTTTTTCATAAGCAGCGAAGACTTGTTGTGCCCTGTATAGGAGAACACTATTCATGGCTAGCCACTGCTGATGAGTAAGCTTGAGCTTGGTAGGAGGAGCCAGACTTGGAGGACATATGTTCAATCCTCTCAGTCTATCTTCCAACGGAATGCCGTCCCATAGATGATCCAAATCGTCATGATCTGGAATAACATGAGAAATCATGTTGCTGGTTTTGACTTTCTTACCTTTCTTGGATTTTGAAGTTTTACCTTCATCTTCCATTTCAGGTACTAAGTCAGGATGTACCCACATAATTTCATCATTCTTTAATGTGAGAGGCAACAATCCTTTATTTTTCTCTCTGGCAGGCGGAATATTCATAATCTTCATCGTCGCCTTCGAAATTGGGATAATTCCATCTGGTACTTGTTGAGAAGGAAAATCTCCGAATTGAAGAGAAACCATATTGGTTGTGACCGTATGGTCATCATTGGTTAAAACGATAGCACCACCATTTATCAGCTCTTAGATTTTCTTTTTCAAGACATAGCAAGCACTGGTAGGATGATTAATGTATCTATGATAGATACAATATTTGGGATTGTCATTCAGATTCACCTCATTAGGCCTCTTTGGCTCCGAAATCTGGAGTTTGCCACTCTTCACCAGACATTGGAATATCCCTGGGATATCACTTTCGTCAAAAGAGTATTCTTCTTTTGGCCTGGAAGATTTTTGATTATTCGGTGTCGTTTTATTCTTGGAAAGATTGACCATGAGGGTATCTTTTCCTTTTACATTACGATTACCAGAATTATTACCAGGATTACTTTTCTTTCCTTTATCCTCTGAGGCAAAAATCATCCCATGTTCACGAGCCAACCTACCATTGGTCTCGGCAGAAACTGCTGCTATGATGAACGAAGCCCAATCTGTGAATTGGGAACCTGTGAAGACAGCAATAGATGGTCGCAGATTCATCTTGTATGTATCAATTAACGCTGAATCTGGCATAGCAGGAGGCATCTTTAGAGTAGCCTGTCAGAAACGTTCGATGAACGTCCGAGTATCTTCCTTCTCCTTTTGTTTAATTTCTATTAAGGAGGACATGTTCATATCCGTACCTCCTTCATAGAAGCGGGAGAGAAACATTGCCTTAAATTCGTCAAAAGACGAAATACAATTATCGGGTAAACTACGATACCAGTCGTAAGCTGAACCCGTCAAGCATCCAATGAACACTCGAGTGAGAAGAGCATCATTTTTCTGCATATATACAGTCATAATATCAAAATAATTAATATACTGACTAGGAGAGGCCCTTCCATCAAACAATACCATTGATTGTGGCTTGAATTTTGGTGGAAAGGGTACATCATTCCAATGAGGAGGATAAGGTTGCTTAATCCCTAACCTCTGGAGCTGATCCTTGTGCTTCAAAACTTCAAACTGTACTTTGAGCTCACGTACTGCTTAAATGGCTTCACTAGTTTATGGAAGCACATTTGATTGAATGGTTGTTGGATGTACCGTAATCCCTACCGGAGATGGTACATCTTCTAGAATAATGGGATCTGGAGATGCAGAATTTTGATTAACAGCAGGCTCTTGAATATTCAAAGGTATATCAGCCCCTTGACTATCTTGAGTTTGTGCTGCTACTGGTACCGGTGTTATTACTGCCGGCTGAGCAGTTTGCTGAGTCAATATTATCTGATGCATGCTTTGCACCATGTTAAGCATATCTTTCAGTGATTACTCAACGGCTGTGAGACATTGTTCTGTATTAGCAGATGACGTCTCTGGTTCATCTCCAATAGCGTAGGATTCAACCTCTCTTGAAGATATAGAAGGATTAGTATAGAAGTATGAATCGACACTATCAGTTTCGGACTCAAAAGATTGAGTACCCCCAGCTTCTGAATCAGAAGTCTGCAATTGTCTTTGTCTTCTTGATCGAGTATTCTGATATACTCCTTCAAAGGAATCAAGAAGTCTGTTGAACTATTGTTGACCTGGAGTTTGGGACGTATTCCGTCTCGGACGTCGTCCTCTGTTAGTATGAGATACCATGTTGACTGACACATATGACGGCTCATGTTCTTGGTCATCAGCTTGTTGTTGAGGCACATTAAAACTCAATCGATCAAAAACTGACCGTTTTGAAGCTGAACAACAACAGTTGATTACAACCTGGTGATACTCACAATGGTATTTTTCTTGGGGGAATGTCACCGGAGATTGTCTGTTCTTACGCTTTTGCATTAGCAATTCATGTAAATCAGAAGGAGTAGAGGGAGTATTCTTCTTTATTACATTTGGGGTAGAAAAACGTTTAGTCCCTTGTGTATAAAGAAGATTACTGGCTGCATTCGCAGAACCAAACTGTACATTTTTATGCGTTTGGAGTTGTGTGCGTAAATCTTGAGATTTTTTAGCACGAAGGACTCCATTTTTATTGCGTGTAATTTGTAGGTTTGGTACTTTGCGTAGAGCAGTATAAGAAGGTTGTTGGTGTAGAACTGAAGCTTTACCAACAACTTTTTTACGCTGTATGCATTTAGGTACATTCACATTAGATATAAAAACATCGTTGTGAATTTTATCTACACTGTTACAGACAGGAGACTTACCTTTACGCGTAGAGCCTAAAAATTGATTATCTACCACGTCACAGACGGGAGATTTTCCTTTACACGAAGAGCGTAATTTATGTGTGTCTACCACGCCGCAGACGGGAGACTTATTCTTACACTCCGAAGCACAAGCATTAGAGTCTGCCTCATTACAAATGGGAGACTCGTTCTTATGCACTGAGCGTAAAATTTGGTTTTTATCCACTGGGCGTAAAACATCATTTTTATGCACCGGGCGTAAAACTTGGTTCTTACGCAGTGGGCGTGAAACCTGATTATCTTCACCGTCAAAGACGGGAGATAAATTGCCACACTTAGAGTGCGACGCTGAAGTAAGGACTACCTCGTTACGAACGGGAGCCCCTACGACAGGAGTGGGACGAATTCCCTTGCCATCAGAAGCAACAGAGAGATCAGAAGCTACTTTGGATTTAGGAATCCAAACTTTTCATACTTTTTGAGATTTTTGAACATTGGAGCGGCGAGAACCACCCCCAGTTCGGAGCATCTCTTCATAAGCAGTCTGGTCGAAGTGTACAACCAGAGTCTTCTTTGTCGATCCGATCGACACATCATCGTATTGAGCAATTGCCTCCTCATCAGAGGAGAAGGTCGTCCCCAGCAGAGTCGTCATTTTGTTTCACTTAACAAAAATGCCTTTTGAAATCGACTTTTGAAAATAAAATGAGAAAAAGTACAAGAAGTACAAATTGTTCTGGGAAGTATTGCTATGGAAGTCTGATCTGAAAGCGATCACTTTGTTCCTTGGACGATACGATGATGATGAATATCACTGCTAGAAGATGAACAACCGGAAGAACTAAGTCACCAGAAAGGTATCGACGCACTTGGGCACTGATGGCGAGGCCGAATGTTTTCCTGCTTTGCTTCACTCTATTCTGAAAGAAAGGTTGAAGAAGAATGCTCTGGAGAATCAAAATCTCTGAGTTCTAATCTCTCTGTTTTCTCTCTTCCTGTCTTTGTCTCTCTGTCTGTGTTCTTTTCCCATGAGAAAAATTAGTCTATTTATAGACTTGGCTTTTTGTGCGTAAAACCCAGCAAAAGTTCTGTCTTTACGCTAACAACTGCCACCCATGACTGAAGTCATCCTCTGTATATGTTGACACGTGTCCCATTATTTTAATAAAATAGGATGCACGTACACACGTTCTTCGAAATGTGTGGCATGAAAGCCATGTAGGCAAACCACGTTCCGAATTAGTCAGAAGCACATAGGCAAACCATGTTCCAAATTAGTCAGGAAGAATAGGGCGTAAAAACAACCCAAATATATTTCGAGCGTAAAGCAGTAGACTAGGGTAAAATAGCCCTTACATGGACTTCTCGCGTAAAGTGGTTGATAAACAACCTTGACCGTAAAAGTAGCCCAAATAAACTTTATGCACACGTCAACTTTTGAGCGTAAAAACTCATATAGTCTCCATGCGTAAAAGAAGCCATATTGTGAGCGTAAAATAGCTCAGACCACATACTAAACGACAACAATGGTCTCTGTGTAAAACAAATCCCTTCGAGTTCTGTGTTGTACGCTGTCAATAAATCTTCATGTCAGACTTTACATTAAATGCATGACTTGACAGCTTTGTCCAGCGTAATGAGGTTAGCTTATCTCCGACGTAAAACCACTGGCTTGACCTTGGCGTAAAGTGATTAGTCTGTCCTTGGCGTAAAATAGATCATTTTGAGTGAAATGCTCTATCTCTTTGACTCATTCTATGAAGTATTTTTTTACGCTCCTACAGTCATGACTTATGATTTTAAGGAAAAAAGTGTAACTAAATACATATATCTATTTTAAAAAATCATTTATAATAATAGAAACTATATTTTCATCAATCACAATATTTTTAGATAATATTTTAGAACCTAGAAAATATTTTATAATATTTGAAAATATATATTTTATTAATCAAAATATTTAAAAACTCTAAAAAAATTATCTTAGGGCTTTAAACCCCTAACTATTTTAGATATAATTCTAGGTTAAAACTATATTTTAGAAATAGCTAAGATTACTATAATATATAACATAAATCATATACACATATATACAACTACATATACATATAAGTATTTGTATATATCCCTATATATAAATATACCCATATATATACCTACGGTGTAGGAACGAAATCGTAAAGCAGAATACTCTAGAGGGGGGGGAGGGGTGAATAGAGTAGGCAGCAGAATATTGCTAATTAAAAACTTGTTAGCAGTTAGATCACAGATAAAATAATAATGACAAAAGTAAATGACATAATTTAAAAGTGATCAGAAGGCAAACGCAAACACCGAGATTTATACTGGTTTCCCTCTTGTGAGGACTAGTCCAGTCGGAAGAACTCTAGCTTCCAGTTGAATCCACTATTGGAAAATCCTGCAAGTTTTTATACGAAGTCCTTGCAACTTCTACAGACGCGAGCTTTGATATGAAGAACTCGTCTAACTTCAATTGTGAAGAGTTGAATCTTCTATCAAGCCTCTGATTACAATCGCTCTTGAAACTTCTAGACCGCACCGCACTGGCAAATCGACTAGAGGATTGTAACTGGCTTGGGATTTAAAAATGAAAGCTTTTAAGAACTCTTTGGAAGAATGTAAGCTTACGAAGAGAAGAGATTGAAAGTGAATTAGTGTTTTGAAATGATCGAAATGCTTCTCTATTTATAGCTTTTCCAAAGACAGAACTCTGACAGAATTCGGGCAAAATTCGGACAAAACTCTTTGTAACGAACCGTAACTGAAGGATGACCAAGTTCAAAAAACCAACGTTCACTAACGTTCCAAATGGTCGAACTCTGGCCGAACTCTGGCCGAACTCGGCCCGAGTTCTCCTAGGGTTCTGCCAGTTCATTTTTGGAGAAAATAAATTTTGGCTTTTTGAACAATCCTTCAGAAGCGTTTTGTTAAAAGAATATTTTTCAAATTGTAGGTCATTTGTAAAGAATATGATGGTTTTGAAAAACATTTTCAGATAGCCTATTTGCCAGTACGACTCGGTGTACAATGTATTCCTAGACTCAATAAAATAAAAAATTACATTGCTTAACAGGAAGTACATTCTGAATGGCAAACGGCTACAGTCTTGAACATTGTTGATAACTATTGTTGAGCAGTGTCCAAAACGTCGTAGGTAAACATCTGAGTTGACTTGTATTTATATCGAGACAAAGTTTGATCAATTATTAAAATCAGGTTTGACCATGACCAATGGGCCAACAATCTCCCCCATTTTGATAATTGACAAACTTTGCCGATATAACATCTAAGCTTGGAATCAATTCAAAATAGTAACCAAAAAGAAATTGTTCATAACCTGTATTCACAAAAATGTTAGATCCTTATTTCTCCCCCGTTGTCACTTAGAAAAATAATTGCAAAAGAGAAAGCTCTCCCGCAATCAATGCATAAGTAACAAACAGTGAAGAAACACAATAAAAAATATAGGAATAATCTTTACAGGCATGGTATAAAATACAACACAGGCATGTATTTGTCACAGGCAGTATTTGAGAAAGTATGAAGTAGCAAAAGATAGATAGTGCTACCATAATACTGAAACATATAAAGTGCTGAATAATAGACTAAAATGCCAAAACTGAGGCATAATCAAAAACCATGTCCATGAATAGTCACATAATAGAAAAAGTGCTAAAAAAGAGTACTGATATAATCTTGGAATGTCGGAGCATTTCCAAGTAAACATGAGAAAAAAGTAACAGTCTCAATAATCTAACATCTCAAAACTCATTATCATCATCATCAACATTAGCTGCAGCTCCAGCAGTCCAGAAGGACCAGCTCTAGAAGTACCAGCGCCAGAAGTGCGAGGAGTGGCGCCAGCGGTACGATACCAATCATAGGCGTTCCCTGGCTGGAACAGAGAGTGAACCGCCTCGTCGTCAATGCGGTAGCCAGAAACAGAAGGGTCTCGAGGCAGAGAGCTAGTAGAATGACCCGTCTGCACAAACCTCAGATCGGCGAAGGAGTTGGAAATCGCCTGGAACCGAGTCACATCATAGAACTCGTGTTCCCTAGAGGTCTCAACATAAAAAGATTGCAGATCTGATAAGTGCTGATGGATACCCTCAAATGTCATAGGGTAAGAATGAGAAGGAACAGGTGTTGTGGGAGCAGTTGGAGTAGGTGCAGGAGGAGTAGGTACAGAAGGTGGAGGAACAGATGCAATGCTGCGACGAGAGAGTTTGAGAAACTTGGGCTCGGGGTCGACAGCACAAGTAGATAAATCAATATCAAATCTCTAAAAAATATGAGGAATAAGCATCGCATAAGATAGGTTGCGATCTCTCCCGCGACATCTACCCATCATCTGGATGATAGGCTTAGGGGCAGAAAAAGGAATCCCCTTAAGAATATGATAAAGAGCAGAAAGCTCAAGTACAGTGACATCATCTTTGGAAGTAGATTTTGGAAGTAAGGTGGAATAGATGATGCGATGTAATTCGTAGTTAAATAAGTTCAAGTTATTAGCCTTGAACTTTTCAGGAAGAACGCGTACGGGCGCACAAAGTTCATTCTTGAAACTAACGAGTGTCGTGCCATCGGGGAAATCAAAATCAGTGATGTCATCGAGCGGGGCACCTTCGTTTGGGATATCAAGGATTTCCGCTAACGTTTCATCAGTGAATTCGATATCAATTCCTCCGACACGTGTCCTCGCTGTAAAAGTGTCTAACACGAAATTACAATAGAATAATCTAATGGCATTAGTGGCAAATGGGGAATTATAAGGTGACAAAATGTTGTAACCCTAATACCTCAAAATAAGGGCGATGATCCGGAAAGACAGTCCACTTAATCGGCGACCCGGTGCAAATAGTACGCATGATAAAATCGGCGTACCACAATAAAGCTTGATCGGAAGTTTTAAAGTAAAACTCATCCGATGCACCATCGTCCGATTGGACCGGAGAAAAGAGGCAATCCGTATGCAGATCTGAAGACGATGCCTCTTCACTGGCATTGGTCTTCTTCCTCTTGAAGGGATTGATGTCACCCCCGTTTCCCGTATTTCGTAATTATACTCGTAATTGGATTTTGGCATGAATTTTTATTTTTCTCAACTTGCGGAGTTTTGGGGTTTTCTCGTATTTTGAGTTTTTGGCTCGGCTCGGTTTTAGTTGGCAAGGCTTGGTTTTATTTTGTGGAGTAGGATTGGTTTGGTTTGGTTTGGTTCAACATGCTTGGAACACCTTAAGCCTATGATCCTCCCTCATTTCCACCACAACCACCCTCTTTATTATCTCCACCTACCTTTCTCTCTCCTCATAATTCTCTTATTTATTTCTTCATCTTCTTCTTCTTCCTTCCTCCACACAACACCAACACCCATAGGCAAGTGCACCTTGCCACCACATGAGAACCACTTTTTATTTGTCCATTAGCTAGATTAGGCCATGGTGATCAACATTAGAACTTGACATTTTGTGATTTGGAGTCTCCATTGTTCTAGATCTAAGTTTCCTCTATTTTCGGTTTTACATGGTTTTGATCTATTTAAGTTGTATTTTTATGGGTTTTGATGTTCCTATGTTGGAGAGGATTGAATTTCACCCAAGATAGAACTTTGCAAAGTTGGATTTGGAGTTGTTTTGACCAAGTTATACCTTTTGAAGCTTGGTTTCAAACCATGGAGTTCTTGCTGATTTGGAGAAGACAGTGAGCAGTGCGTGAAATTTTTAGCTTGCGTCACTGAGCTGTGCGTGCTCTTTAGCGCAGCGCAGTCAGGACCCCATACGCTGCCTTTTGGAGGCGTATGTCTTATATACACTCGCTTGCTTGACAAGGAGTCGTATGGAGTCCATACGCTGCCTTTTGGAGGCGTATGTCTTGCATACGCTCGCTTGTTTGACAAGGAGTCGTATGGATCCCATACGCTGCCTTGATGAGGAGTCGTATGGACCTCATACGCTGCCTTGATGAGGAGTCGTATGGACCCCATACGCTGCCTTGATGAGGAGTCGTATGAAGTACATACGCTGCCTTTTGAAAGCGTATGTCTTGCATACGTTGACCTGAGCGTAGCTCGACCTGAGCGTAGCTCGACCTGAGCGTAGCTTGACCTGAGCGTAGCTTGACCTGAGCGTATGGCCTTTGGCTGACTTGGTCTTAAGTCAGCGTGTCAGTTTGGTTTTATTTTCCTTAAGCTTGGCTCTTCTATAGCCCTGTCTATTGATATTTTATTATATATTTTACGCCCATTTTATATCCTTACGCCTTTTTGTCCTAAACTTGATAATCACGAATTTATGTTATATGTTTGGAAAGGATAACTGAGCCTGACACGATAGTGACCCGTAGTGGTGCACTCCTAACATGAGTAACCTGACATGACCTGATAGTGGCCCGTCGTGGCGCACTCCTGACTAGTACACTTGACCTGATAACCTGACATGTTATATCTTGATAAGCTGTTGCGACAGCTACTTGACATGACATGACCTGTATAATAACTTGGACACCGTGGGTGATTGTGCTTGTATAAATAAACCAGTCCGGTCTTGCATCATGTCTAGGATGGGGACTCCTGAGTACCACGGTCGGGAGTACCCACTAAAATGGACTAAGGCTAATAACTAGAATAATACAGTAGTCATGAAGAAATTTTCCAGCTACAGGCAATTCCGTTACCTGGGCGCACCTGGAATCTGTAGCCTGCCGTCGAGTAGGGCACATTTCCAGCACACTGTCATGTGTTGCACCCTTTAAGCTACTTAAGGGTACATGCGTTTCCTGGACGATGTACCCACCTAAATTCAACCCTAATCTTTCGACCTGGGTAACCTGGATGGTCTACAGGGCTCGTGGCTGTGGAATAATCTCGCTGCATCTTGTTAGTAATTAGGCTTGTGACAACCCTAGTTAGTTAAAGTATCAAGCCGTAATTCTTGCTTGGCCGTGAAATGATTGGATGGAGTCTAACCAGTCTAGTCTTGCCCTGATCCTGTTTCAGATTGCTGCATGACCAGAATGCTTGTATTTATTTTATCGATAAATGGTGAGAATTCCAAGTTCTGTTCAGACGAAGGGTTACAACCCCGGTCCTTGTTTGGTTCATGGGTTGTAACCTGGTTATCTGAAGAGTCCCATGGTTATCTCATCGTATATCACCTGCCAGGTTTCTCCTTATTAATTGTCTTTATTGTGTAATTATTTTCTTATGATCTGAAGTGCTGGCTTTTGTTCTTATTTCGTGGCCTCCTTTGTGGCACTTGCCCTTTCTGGGGTCTGACCCAGCTGGTTTTGTGTGGCCAGATTTCGGAGCAGCTCCCGAGGATCTACCGACCTTCCAGCCAGATGGTGGCCACTAGACGGAACCCTGGCAACGAGTGGGTTTATTTTTTGATCTTCCACTTTATTGTAAAAATATTCTTTTGAGGCGTTTAGCCGACGAGCACCTGTTTAGCTCGATTGTACTTTTACTTATTGTCTGCCTACGGGCTGTAACATGATTAACAGATCCTAGGGTTGATCATGTATGACTAAACTCTTGCTAGTCCTGACATTTTGTACGACTAGCTTCATGATCAGCTGAATATACAATATTTGGGACGCCTTATTATTGTATATTTAATGATCATACATCTTGTAACTTTTACTTACTTGCTTGAGATTGAGACAATAGGCTTGTTCATGACCCTAAGAGACTGTTGGCTTGTAGTTAACCCTCATGTATCTAGACAGCCGTGACCGTATAGCGAAATGAATTCCATTTCATATACGTAGCTGGCTATGTCTGTCCCCGCTCTCCAGTATTCTGGTTCTGGGGCGTGACAATTGAACTTAGGCATTCTTTCCCAAAAATTTTCTACAAACCCTAAGTATTGAAAAGTGGAGGAAAGAAGGGATTATACCTTCTAAGAGTTGGATATGTTGTAGAGGATGACGATCTCCGCACGAATCCAAAGTTTTGACGAGAAACTCCACAACGATTGGAAGAACAATGATGGAGAAGAACTAGGGTTTTGGAGGGGCGGAGATGCTATTATGAGGATGCGGGAAAGAATGAAGAAGAAGGAAGCCTCGGGTTGGTGCTGGTATATATAAATACCCAGCCGAACTCTGGCCGAATTCGGACCGAACTCGGGCCGAATTCGCCAAGGGTTGCCTGGCTATATATATATATATATATATATATATATATATATATATATATATATATATATATATATATATATATATATATATATATATATATATAAATTCAAATGAGGCCACATTCTTTTTTATTAATTCGTTTCAAATGCTTAATTCAAAGTTTAGTAATTTTAAATCTCAAAATAATATAATTAATATTATTTTACAAATTAATATTCTTTACTCAGCATCTGTCTCAGATTAGCTGTAGGAGTACTGTCCCAGCTAACGGAGGTTCACCGAAGAACTCTTAAATACCGCTTCGCTTCGACCGTAGTCGTGGTGACAGACATACTCTTTTTAGGCTTATCTCAAAAACAGTTTATGAGTATCAAATAAATAATTAATAAAACAAAATTAATTAATATTATTGATATCTAAAATTCCTAATTCTCGACGTAAATAGTTGAAACGATCTTCCGCTAAAGGTTTTGTGAGTATGTCAGCTAATTGATTCTGTGTGTCTATGTATACAAGGTCTATATCTCCATTTTGTTGATGATCTCTAAGAAAATGATGTCGAATCTCGATATGTTTAGTACGAGAATGACATACTGGATTCTTAGTCAAATTAATAGAACTAGTGTTATCACAGAAAATGGATATATGTGTAAAATGTAATCCATAGTCTTCTAAGGTTTGTTTCATCCATAAAATTTGTGCACAACAACGTCCTGCGGCGATATACTCAGCCTCTGTTGTTGATAATGCAACAGAATTTTGCTTTTTACTAAACCAAGAGACTAAAACTTTTCCTAGAAAATGACATGTGCCGCTAGTACTTTTTCTATCTACCTTGCATCCGGCAAAATTAGCATCGGAGTAACCGGTCAGGTCAAACGACGTGGTTTTGGGATACCATAAGCCGACAGAAGAAGTACTTTTAAGGTATCGAAAGATATGCTTAACTGCGCACAGATATGATTCCTTAGGATTGGCTTGAAAACGTGCACATAAGCAAACACTAAACATAATGTCTGATCGACTGGCAGTTAAATAAAGTAAGCTACCGATTATACCTCGATACTTACGTATGTCGACAGGTTTGCCTTGTTCATCAATATCAAGCTTGGTTGAAGTCGCCATTGGAGTGCTAAGTGGCTTTGCTGCTTCCATGTCGAACTTCTTTAGTAGATCCTTTGTGTACTTAGCTTGATTTATGAACGTCTATTGTTGGTTTGTTTGATTTGCAGTCCGAGAAAGAACTTCAGCTCTCCCATCATGCTCATCTCAAACTCATTCTGCATACACTTTAAAAATTCTTGACAAAGAGATTCATCAGTAGATCCAAAGATAATAACATCTATATAGACTTGAATCAAAAGAATATTATTATTCAAAGACTTTATAAACAAAGTAGTGTCAACCTTTTCTTTTGAAAAACCGTTATCAAGTAGAAAAGAGCTTAGACGATCGTACCAAGCACGAGGGGCTTGTTTCAAACCGTATAAATCTTTCTTCAACTTGAAAACATATTCAGGAAATTTGAAATCAGTAAAACCGGGTGGTTGAGCTACATAAACCTCTTCTTTTATAAAACCATTTAAAAATGCGCTTTTGACATCCATTTGAAATAACTTAAAATTGTGAAAACATGCAAATGCATATAACATGCGAATGGATTCTAATCTCGCAACTGGGGCATAAGTCTCATCGTAGTCGATACCTTCTTCCTGATTGTATCATTGAGCTACGAGTCGAGCCTTATTACGAGTCACTAAACCATTCTCGTTCAGTTTATTTCGGAATACCCATCGGGTGCCAATGACCGGATGATCAATAGGCTTGGGAACAAGTTCCCAAACTTGATTCCGTTCGAATTGTTTTAATTTCTCTTGCATAGCATCTATCAAAAAATTATCACTACATGTTTTATCAATATTTTTGGGTTCAAACTGCGAGACAAAAGCAACACAAGAAGCTATATCTTTATTAGAGAAGCGAGTACTTACACCCTTGGTAATATCATTAATTACCAAGTCCTTTGGATGATCAGCCGTGAACTTCAATCTTTTTGGCAGACTCCGAAGGTAGCTGGTTCCTGGATCTTCTCTAGGAGGATCAGCTGGTGCTTTGCTGGGTACATTGAGATCTTTGTCATTGTCATCGATTGTCGTTTGATTTAGTTCATCAAAGGTGATATTGATTGACTCTTCAATGATCATGGTTCTTTTGTTGAAGACTCTGTATCCTTTACTTTTGTCCGCATAACCTAAAAATATACCTTCATCGGCCTTTTCGTCAAACTTTCCCAAATTATCTTTTGTATTAAGAATAAAGCATTTACAACCAAATATTCTAAAATATGAAACTGATGAAATTCTATCAAACCATAACTCAAATGGAGTCTTCTTCGATTTGGGTCGAATTAGAACTCAATTGAGAACAAAACAAGCTGTATTGACAGCTTCAGCCCAGAAATACTTGGATAGACTAAACTGGTTTAACATTACTCTGGCCATTTCGGATAGAGTTCTGTTCTTACGTTCCACAACTCCATTTTGTTGTGGAGTCCTAGGGCAGGACAATTCGTACACAAAACCGTGTGTGTCACAAAATTGCTCAAACTCCGTATTCTCGAATTCGCCTCCATGATCGCTTCTAATACGAGTGATCATGTAACCTTTTTCATTCTGTACTTTCTTACAAAAGGCGACAAATTTCGATAATGCATCGTTTTTGCGTGTCAGAAAATATACCCACGTGTATCTAGAATAATCATCTATAATTACAAAAGCATATAGCTTACCTCCGAGGCTAGCAACTCTGCTAGGACCAAATAAGTCCATATGTAGCAATTGTAGAGGTCTAGTAGTACATACAGCGTTTACTGACTTGAAAGTGGATCGAGTAGCTTTGTTCTTTTCACATTGACTGCATACCGAATCCTTCTTGAATGTAATGTCCGGTAAATCGCGTACTAGCTTCTTCGTGGATAATCTGGAAATAGTATCCATATTTGCATGACCGAGTCTCATATGCCACAGACGACTCTCATCGCTATTAGCCATTAAACATCTATCTGAAATGTTAGTATCTTCCAACAAATAGAAAACATATATATTGTCTTCTCTAATACCTTCAAATATAGTACTTCCAGTTGAACTATCAATAATAGTACATTTGTCTTTTACGAAGTTAATACCATAACCGTGATCAGCTAAATGGCTTATGCTGAGCAGATTATGTTTTAACTCAGTAACAAGACAAACATCTTTAATCACTGGATAGGGAGCTTTACCAATATCACCAATACCGATTATATACCCTTTTAAATTATTGCCGAAGGAGACGTATCCTTCTTTATTCCTCTTCGGCAGTGTTGCGAATAATGAAGCGTCACCGGTCATGTGCCGTGAGCAACCGCTGTCGAGGATCCATTTGCTCCTAGCATGTGAAGGACGTCCCACCTGATCGGATGCCATAAAGCATACATTTGCAGCGTCTTCTGATTGTTCATCTTCTGAGTCGCTGGCTTCACTTTCATGCCATATGCTGGTGTTGGCATACTTCTGAGATGTTGATCTCTTCAGGTTCCCTTTCTCGTATCTGTTGCTCTTCTTGCTTGTTGATGAGTTTGTAGGACAGTCCTTCTTCATGTGTCCTTTCTTCTTGCAGCCGTAGCAGACAGCGTCATCTTGATACCAGCTGTTGCCGCCATTGTTCTCTTTTGTCTTCTTCTCATATCTCAAGAATCTTTTGAATTTTCTTACAAGGAGTGCTTGATCTTCAGCATCAGATTCACTGTTGTCTGAATCATCTTCAGCAGATCTTCTGTGCTGAGCCTTGAAAGCGATCGTATTCTCCTTTGGTGCAGGCTCTTCAAAGTCTTATAGCTCTAGTTCATGAGTGAGTAGCTTACCCATGAGTACTTCAAGTGTCATGGTAGTGAGGTCGTTTCCTTCAATGATTGCAGTAGCCTTCGGAATCCAGTTCTTTGTAAGTGCTCGCAGGAGTTTGCGAATCTTTTCATGGTTACTATAATCTTTGCCTAGGGAGGATAAAGGATTTACAATATCCAAGAATCTCTCGAACATCTGAGTAACTGTTTCGTTGGGCTTCATTTTGAATGCCTCATAATCTTGAGTAAGTCTGCTGACCTTTGATTCTTTGACTTGAGTTGTGCCCTCATGTGTGACTTCAAGAAGTTTCCACACTTCATTTACAGTTGTGCAGATAGATACCCTGTTAAATTCAGTTCTGTCTAAAGCACAAAATAAAGCATTAATAGCACGTGCGTCAAGACTGGCCTTTTTCTTTTCTTCCTCTGTATATTTGTCATGGCGTTTTTCAGCTAAAACTCCATCGACATTTATACGAGGTGGCTTTTTATAGCCATCAATAACCACAGACCATAAGTCAAAATCAAGAGATTTCAGAAAGAAGCTCATACATGTTTTCCAATAAGTGTAGTTTGTGCCGTCAAACAGTGGAGGTCTGTTTGTGGCTTGGCCTTCACTTGTGAATTTCACAGTTGCCATGTGTAATGATGTGATCTATATAAAATTGAATATAACTGCTGTTTTACCTTGCTTTACCTGTATAACCCGCTCTGATACCAATTGTAGGAACGAAATCGTAAAACAGAATACTCTAGAGGGGGGTGAATAGAGTAGGCAGCGGAATATTACTAATTAAAAATTTGTTAGCAGTTAGATCACAGATAAAATAATAATCACAAAAGTAAATGACAGAATTTAAAAGTGATCAGAAGGCAAACGCAAACACCGAGATTTATACTGGTTTCCCTCTTGTGAGGACTAGTCCAGTCGGAAGAACTCTAGCTTCCAGTTGAATCCACTATTGGAAAATCTCGTAAGTTTTCATACGAAGTCCTTGCAACTTCTACAGACGCGAGCTTTGATAGGAGAACTCGTCCAACTTCAATTGTGAAGAGTTGAATCTTCTATCAAGCCCCTGATTACAATCGCTCTTGAAACTTCTAGACCGCACCGCACTGGCAAATCGACTAGAGGATTGTAACTGGCTTGGGATTTGAAAATGAAAGCTTTTAAGAACTCTTTGGAAGAATGTAAGCTTAAGAAGAGAAGAGATTGAAAGTGAATTGGTATTTTGAAATGATCGAAATGCTTCTCTATTTATAGCTTTTCCAAAGACAGAACTCTGACAGAATTCGGGCAGAATTCGGACAGAACTCTTTGTAACAAACCGTAACTGAATGATGACCAAGTTCAAAAACCCAACGTTCACTAACGTTCCAAATGGCCGAACTATGGCCGAACTATGGCCGAACTCGACCCGAGTTCTCCTGGGGTTCTGCCAGTTCATTTTTGGAGAAAATAAATTTTGGCTTTTTGAACAATCCTTCAGAAGCGTTTTGTAAAAAGAACGTTTTTCAAAAACGTAGGTCATTTGTAAAGAATATGATGGTTTTGAAAAACGTTTTCGGATAGCCTATTTGCCAGTACGACTCAGTGTACAATGTATTCCTAGACTCGATAAAATAAAAAATTACATTGCTTAACAGGAAGTACATTCTGAATGGCAAACGGCTTCAGTCTTGAACATTGTTGATAACCATTGTTGTGCAGTGTCCAAAACGTCGTAGGTAAACATCTGAGTTGACTTGTATTTATATCGAGACAGAGTTTGATCAATTATTAAAATCAGGTTTGACAATGACCAATGGGCCAACATACGGCTCCCATAATAATTATATATTGTACACATACCAACATATATACTATGGCCCATTGATTAAGCCCAACTCGTTGAGTTATAAAATCTAAAATGCAGGGCTTAAAGCTCGTACATAATATTAATTCCATACGTAGGGCCTTAAGCCCAATAGAAGAGTTACTGATAAAGGCCTCAACAAAGGTTGAAGAAAGTAATTTATAAGTGAAGGCTTAAAAGCCTAATTGGATTTATGAGGCCCAAAAAATAAATTATATAAGTAACCCAAAACAATTTTCATTTAGAAATAAACTGAGCCCAACATCCCATCCAATCAAATTCTCAATTTCAAAAAAACCCATTTTAAACAAAAATAATTTATAACAGCCCAATAACTGCAGAAGCTCGGTAAATTAAACCCCCAAAATTTTGGCAATGCAATTAGGGGTGGGCACGGGTCGGGCCGGGCCCAAATTTGTTGGACCCGAACCGGACCTGTTACTTGGCGGGGCGGGACGGTTCCAAAAAATATTGGACCCGGACCGGACCCGTTTGAAACGGGTCCGAAACGGGTCAACCCGCGGGTCCAAACGAGTCCCAAAAAAAGTTTAAAAAAATTCTATAATAGTAAATATTTACATATGTTATATTATCTATAAGAACAAAACAAGTCTAATGTCTTCCCAAACTTCTAGAATTTGTTTAGTAAACAATAAGATATTCTATTACGTATAGACTATAATAACAAAAAATGCTAAAAATTGATATAAAAAATATATACTCCTAGAAACGGGTCGGGCCGGGGTCCCGTTTATTTTGAAAATAGGACCCGCCCCGACCCGTTAATGTCACACGACCCGTCCCGGCCCGTCCCGTTTAAATTTTAAAATTTAGGAACCGGCTTGTTTAGACATTTTACGGTTCGGGCCGGATCGAAACCGCGGGTCCTAGAACCCTATGCCCACCCTAAATGCAATCTGTTTTCTATTCTCTGGAGAGAGAACATCTCCATAGAACTTAAGAAAGGGGGAAGAAGAAGCAAGGGAGAGGAGTTAAGAGAGAAAATATATCAGGAGGGAGGGAGAGCAGAGAGAAGGTCTCACCTAGCTCTGGCTCGGTACAGAGGCGCGGGCTTGGTGAGGCCGAACGGTGGCACCCCGGAGCTGGAGGTGCAGCGCAGTGCTACAGATCTGGTCGTCGTAGCCAGATTTGGTAGCACGATGGGGAGTGTGGTACCGGGCACGCATGGGAATGTTCGGAGATTTGGATCCCCGGGTGGGCGCTGGCCACGGCATTCGCCGGAGATGCGATGGACGGTCGCGACGGTCCAGAGATCTGGTGGTGGCGGTGGTTATGTATAGTGGTAATGGGAGTTTGGTCAGGGTGGCCGGAGGCCGGTCAGGTGAGTGGTGGTTCTTTCCTCTTTCTCTTTTGTGTGTGGTGGTGTTGGCGTCTACGTTGGCGGAGAATGGGGCGGCCAAGGTTGGTCGGGCGACATGGTGGATATGTTGTAGCGAGGTGGTGATGGTGGTGTAGAAG
This sequence comes from Iris pallida, assembly GCA_029216955.1. NCBI lineage: Eukaryota > Viridiplantae > Streptophyta > Magnoliopsida > Asparagales > Iridaceae > Iris > Iris pallida. The sequence continues at coordinate 8,934,737 of JANAVB010003600.1, forward strand.
GGGAGAGGCGGGTGTACGGTGGTAATGTACTATTGTTGGTGGTGGTGGTGCTTGGTTTTGGTGGTGGTGGGATGGTGGTTGCAGTGGTGGAGTCGATGGCCGGAAATGACAAAGTCAAGGTGATGTTGGCTGTACGGTGAGGTGGTCGGGATGGAGTGGTGGTGGAGGTGGAATGGTGATAGTGGTCGGGAGGGAGTCAGCAGGTGGTGGTGGTGCTCTGGCTTGGTAGTGGTAGCGTTTGGTTGTGCTTGAGTTTGGGTGGATAGGGAGGCGGTGCCCTGGCGATGGCCGAAGAGGCAGGTGCAGGGGCTGCAGATGGGTTGGTAGGACACTGTAGGGAGATGTGACGGCTGTTAGGTGTGTTTAGGAGTTTAGGAATTACTATATAAAATATTGGAAGTCCCCAATATTTATAGGGATACTGTAGGAAACCCTAGGAACAATAATGTAAATGTAATAGATGTAGAAATATTAGTGGAAACCACTAACAACTAACTCTAACACTAACTGCTAAAAACTAGTTTAACTAATTTAAATAGTTAATTAATTACTAGCTATTTACCAATTAGCTAGTTACTACCAATTACTAGCTAAATCGAAAGTCCTATCCAACAATCCAAGCCAAAGGCTTAGTAGGCTAAAATAGACTAGCCCGCGATCCAAGTCCGAACTTGGTTGGCTAGAATTACGACCGAAATGGTCTTAGCCCAAAACGAAGAAAAATATAATAACTTACAAGTCGTTATAAGCTATCGGATTAAAATAAAATTCTATGAATAATAAAATCATATTTATTTTCAAATAATATTTTAAAAATCTTTTCGTTAAATAAAAATAATATTCATACTTATATAAATTCGAGAAAATGAGCAGGAAATTAAATTAGGATAAAATCTCACATAAAATAATTTTATAAAACTAATGCACCAAAAATCCTGAACTTAGTACCTTTAGCACATTACAATTTCGAAAATATTCTTCATATTAAAATTCATGGTTTCAAAGATATTAGAAAATTTTTTAAAAAAATAGAAAATTTAAAAATTTGAAAATTTTCTAGATTTCGGTTTACGGGGGTTACACTAACTACTTCATAGACCATGTGATTCTTCGGCCTCCCAAGCCTATAATTAGGACTATTTCTCATTAGTGCTACTCATTCCCAAATCCCCATAAGGTCCTAATGGTCGTGTCCTAATTGTGTCCGTGTCTATGTCCATTTTATTAGTAGCTAGCTATTATATTTATATTTCCTGGTGTCCTGAGGTCCAACCCCGAGGACACGGACATACAACAAATCCCCATACATTCTTGACACAACCTGTGTCCTACTGTGTCCTTACTACAGGACACTGATACAAATACACCATATTTCACAAACCCTAACCCTAATTCTGTTAGCCACCACCATGGCCGTCGCCTTCCGGCCGACATGATCAGTGGCAAGCACCTCCATCGCCGGAGCTTCCCAAGCCAGGTCCACCGTCGAAAAGTTTCCAGGAGCTTTCCTCGTCGACCACCTCACCGCGTCAGGACGCCGCTGCTGCCTCGTTCTCAGTTCGAACCACCGCTCCTCGCCGCGAGCTCCGCCACCTTCCTCCCCGGTATGGAAGAGCCACCACCACTTTAAATCCATTATCCACGGCTCGATCTCCCTCTGACCGCCTTCCTGTGGCCAGATCTGAGCTATGGATCCACCTTATCGCTGCCACCCGGGGTCCTCTACCAGAAGCCGTACCTCCATGTTCGACCCTCCAGATCTCCAACTGTCGTGTCCGATGTCATCGCCAACAGATCTGGAGCCGGTGACAGCACATCCTTGTCCTGCCGCCTTCTTCCTTGAGCATCGCACCTCGACGCCTTGACTGCTAGCCATTCCGGTTCTTCTCAACCGAAGACGAGCCATATTCGCATCTAGATCTTGTCAACGTCGTGCTGTGACCACCCGCGCCGCCATGGGTTTCTCTCGAAGCCTTATTTCTGAGCCACTGCTCGACGAAGTCCACCGCCACACCGTCCTCTGTAAGTACCCTCTTCTCCTCCTTCTGCTTCTTGTGCTTCCTTCGTCTTCTTCTTTTGTAGCTCGAGAACCTCATGCTTCTTTATTGAGAGAGTATGGTGGAAGAGAATTAGGTTAGGATCGGCGGCTAGGAAATAGAGAGACTGAAAGAGAGAGAGAGAGAGAGAGAGAGAGAGAGAGAGAGTGGGTTGGTCTGTTGGAAATTAAGGTTAGGTATAAGAAGAGTTGGGCCGGGTATCAGAGGCTGGGCCATGGGTTTTAGCCAGAAGTAAAAAAAGAGAAAACAAGAATAAGGCAACAATAGCAGTAGGTCTGCAGGCCCTGGGCCATGGGCTTTAGAAGAAATGAAAAAGAAAAGAAAAAGAGAAAGAAAGGAAATAGGGTTGGGCTGGTCCAGGTATGGCCACTGGGCCAGGTTTTATGAGTTTATTTAGGGATAAAATCCTAGATGATAAATTCTTTTTTGGGGCCTTTTTGGTTGGATTTTTAGAATAATTGGTGATTGATAGTAGTGATTAGTGTGTGTCAGTTAGTATTATTAGTTAGTTACTAAATAATTTTAGATTGGTTGGTTGCCTAGAAGATTAGTAAATATAGATTGTGATCAATTAAGGAATTTTCCCTAATCCTTCCCAGTTATTCTTTATAGGCAATTTTAGAAACAAATTTACCCTTCTTGGATTTGAGGCAAGTACACTCCATACTTATGTTTCTCAATACATTATAATTGCGAATATTTTCTTGTTATGTCATATTTTATGTTACGACACAATTTGACAAGTGATTGTCCTTCTTGATCATGATTGTGTTCCTTAGTTGTGATTCATGTTCATAGTTGTGATCGTGACTTTTTTATCGTATATTGGTCATGACTTACCACAGTTTATCGTATATTGATCATGACTATCGTATATTGATTAGGACTTATCGTTATTAATCGTTTCGTATCTTGGGGAGGGGAAATGCCAAGTAAGTATGTAGTCGCACCCAATTGAGATCGTACATATTGGTAACAGCATACATACACCTCATGTATGTCATGTCGTACTCCTATCGATAATAGCCATTTTCGGATGTGCTGTATTACCCCAGCCGACCACATATTGAACACCGTATTTCAATTACACATGGTTTATAGTGTGTTTTCCTTGATCATGGTTATTCTCATAATTGTTCATGTTGCAGGTTGTATTGCATGATATTGTCTCGTATCACATGATCTGGTTCATTTATTTTTTGCATTTACTTTATTATTTTATTTTGTATTGTACGACATTTATTTGGAGGGTTGTACTTTGCTCTTTTCCTGACTGGATAGTTGACATATTAGGCCAGGGCTTGATGTAACCCCACTTTCCTGGATATTAACAAATTTATTTTTCTACCATTTTAGAATTTTAGAATAATTATATTCTATTTAATTTATGGAATATTAATTTTCTGGAAGTACACTTATGGTTAAAGAATAAGGATTGTAATAGAAAGGGTATATTTCTGTGATAAATATTATTAGGTTAACTCTTATTTTTTTCCTCTCGGTTTATGGACCACAGCTGATTTCAATTATAAGAGCAACTCAAAATTCTTCTTCATAATTTATTTCCCTCTAAAACTTTTTCCCTCTCCCAAGTTAATTAACCAATCCTAAACTTCTATTAATAGCACCCTTCATTCTCTCTCCTCATATTTTTCGTTCTGAATTGAAACGAAAAGTAGAGCTCCTGTTCTTCTTCCCCAATTTTTCTTCCAAACCTTAACCCTAATTTCGTGAGAAGTGTTATTGCCGGGGCACAATTTTTCAATAGAAAACTGAGAATTCGTAACAATTATAAAAACAATCGTTATTACGTAACATTTTACAGAAGGTACGTCACAGAAATTCTGCTAATGCAATACTTCACAGAAGGTGCACAGATTTCTACCAACGCATACGCTTCACCGAAGGTGCGCTAATAGAATTCTGATAAACGATTGCAACACTTCATAGAAGGTGCACAGATTTCTACCAACGCATACACTTCACCGAAGGTACGCTAATAGAATTCTGATAAACGCAGAAGGTGACAGGCAAAAGATGGAAAAACTCCTGCTGGGGTGAATGATCACCATTGCTCAAAGCTTTATTCGCCCCACACGAATAGCTTCCAGGAACCAGCAAGTTCGTCGGAGAACTTGGAACACTCTTGATCTTCTGACTCCTCGGATGAACATGAACTCCCGTGCAAAAGTCAACGCTGGTACAATACCTCTCTTCTCTTGCACAGTTTCTAAACACTTGTAAACTTTCTGTCTACTACTTGTGTATTAGTTCCTAACTGTGAGAGAGAAGGAGGAGACCTTATATTGGCCCCTGCAATAACTGCCCGGTTAGCATAATGTTAGGGACGTGGTAATAACCACCCCGAACATGGAGCAACCGCTCAGAACATGTAAAGACACGTTCTGCCGCAAGTTACGCCTCTCGCATAGCCAGTGTGATTTGCACTTTACGCACACAGCCATTTTATGCAACCTGCGCACACTACGTACTCTGCATACGCTTCGTATGCTGCGCACTCTACGCACGCTGCGCACACTGTGCGTACTGGGCTACGTAACTGGGCCGACGTAACTGGCCGCGTAACGTGGTCGTGCAACGAGCGCAACTTAAGCGCACTATGTGCCTAGCGACGATGCTGACGTGCTAAGTGCAAAGTGCGCCAACAAAACGCCACATTACGCCTCATGAGCCCTTGAGCCCGAGTCCGAGCCCGAGCCCGAGTTCGAGTCCGAGTCCGTGTCCGTGTCCGTGTCCGAGTCCGAGTCCGAGTCCGAGTCGCTAACCCCCTATGGGGCTTAGCTTCCATGGAAATAAATTTCCCAAGAGCAAAAAGCTAGAAGCTTACCATGGAGCCTTATTCTTACCTCTTAGTAAAAAATCACCCACATGGTTCCCACCTTTGGGTCACCACCCATGTGCACATCCCAACAATACATAGAAGCCTATATATGTTGAGATACCACATGATGCATTTCCGATGTGGGACTAAAACTTTACTAAGCATATAGAGAACAAGTTCTCTACATGTCAAGAATACAAATGCCCCAACAATCCCCCACATATCTTAATATATATATGGGTTCGAGTGTTCCCCAGAGTGACTGTCCATCATACATTAGGAGAGATGTCGCGATGACTTGAATTTTCCCGCATGGGTTAAACAACAGACTATAATACAAGAATGGACTAAGCCTTGAATTCTGCACCATAGCTGAAGTTATTCCCACTCACATAATATAGTCACATGTGCTTCAGCTGGCTATGCACATTAAAGGCCCTGTGCCAGCCTGGTTTCAGTGTATACTTTTGGGCGTCTACAAGTTTACCCTCAAGAGACGGCCTGACATCTCTGTCCATACACTATAGGTGAATTCATTATAAAGAGACATGGCATGGAACGCTTTACGCTCCCCTTGCGGTGCTACGCCGCTATGACATGGCCCGAAGCCAAGGCATTACCCCTCCCTGGGAATCACCCCATATTTGGGAACCTTTGTAGTGTCATACTACTGTAGCATGAGGCAACTGCCTCTTTGTAGTGCCAAACTACCCAGCATGAAGCCTTAGGCTCCCTTGCGGTGTTATGCCACAACGACATGGCTTGCAAGGCCGAGGCTTTATCCCTAACCGGGTACCTCATCATGGTGTCGTGCTACTGTAACATGAGGAACACCTCCTCTTTGTAGTGCTGACTACACCCCTCTTTATTTTTAACAAACAATATTAGGCTAACTGCCTATTTGCGGTGCTACGCCGCTGTGACTTGGCCTGTAAAGCCGAAGCTTTATCCTATTCCTGGACAGCACCCCACATATAGAAACCTCATCGTAGAGTCACCCCACTGTAGCATGGAGTTTCACTCCTTGTAGTGCTGCTCTACCGTGCTTCCTGTAAAGCACACCAGGCATTCACTCTGCCTGAGAACTCATTAAGGCAATTAAGCCAACCTTCCCACAGGAACCGTTTTTCGCAGAAAAACAACAGTAGACAACAGTGGTTATAGGTCCGTAACCTCGCCATGCCCAATAGAATATGTACCCACTGTTCCTGATATTCTTCCAGTTAATGGTCCTCCCTTGAACCAAAAGCTAGATGCCTAGTAGATAAATCTTTGAACTAATAGCATAAAACTTTATGGTAGGAATACAATAACTAATATCAGAATACCTTCAAGCCCATTTTACATGCTGAGTCATCGACCAGCTGGCGCCTGAGGCCCTTGGTGAACGGATCCGCCAGGTTTTCCTGACTCTGAACATCAATCACTGCAATTACACCTCTCTTAATAAGATCGTGTACTTCCCTGTGCTTTAACCGCACAGTCCTCCTCTTTCTATTGAAGAGGTCATTTGATGCCACCGCCGCAGTCGCCTGGTTGTCGTAGTATATCGGTATTGTCGGTATTTGCGCCCTAACCACTGGAAGATCATACATGAGCTCCCGAAGCCATTCTGCTTCCTCGGCTGCGGTGTCAAGTGCAAAGAACTCAGATTCTATGGATGACCGCGAGAGCATTGTCTACTTCTTCGACTTCCATGATATAGCAGCTCCACCTATTGTGAAAATATATCCACCTGTGGACCTCTCGCTCTCCAAATCTGAGCACCAGCTGGCATCACTGAAGCCTTCCACTACCTACGGATCTCCGCTATAGTACAGTGCATATGTCTGAGTCTTCTTGAGATATCTCATAACCTGTTTCACAGCCTTCCAGTGTTCAACACCAGGGTTGCTCGTAAAATGACTCAGCATTCCTACGGCGAAAGCTATGTCAGGCCTTGTGGCAGTAGTAGCATACATCAAACTCCCGATTACGCTTGCATACTCCAGCTGCCTGACGCTTTCCCCTGAATTAGGCTTCAGCTTCAGATCATACCTGTACGGCGTATCGATCCCTAAAAGATCCCGATACCCATAATGAGTGATCATCTTCTCAATATAATGAGACTGTGACAGCGCTAGTCCAGTGTCTGTCCGGATGATCTTGATCCCTAAGATCACATCAGCTTCCCCCAAGTCCTTCATACTGAACTTGCTCGAGATGAACCTCTTTGTCTCCGTGACACAGCTCATATCCGTACCTAGGATAAGCATGTCGTCCACATACATACAAACGATCACACCTCTTCCATCAGCGAACTTCGTGTAAACACACTTGTCCGTCTCGCTGACCATGTAGTCATTTGACCTTATAACCTTGTCAAATTTCTCATGCCACATCTTGGGAGCCTATTTAAGACCGTACAAAGATTTTACCAACTTGTAAACTTTGTCTTCAAGACCCTTAACGACAAATCCCTCTGGTTGTTGCATATATATCTCTTCGGTCAGCTCGCCATTTAGGAAAGCCGTTTTCACATCCATCTGATGTATCACCATCTTATTTATCGCTGCAAGAGCAATCAACATCCTGATGGTAGTCATCCGGGCTACTGGAGCATACGTGTCAAAGTAGTCGATTCCCTGCTTCTGAGAAAACCCCTTGGCTACCAACCTAGCTTTGAACTTGTCAATAGTTCCGTCTGCTTTTATTTTCTTCTTGAAGATCCATTTGCATCCGATGGGTTTCCCTCCTTCAGGAAGATCAACCAACACCCAAGTGTTATTTGAGGTGATGGAATCAATTTCATTGTCAATCGCCTCCTTCCAGAAAACTACATCTCTGGTCTTCATCGCCTCATCATAGGTAAGCGGATCTGCTTCCACATGATAGGTGACAAAGTCACTTCCGAAGTCCTTCGGCCTCCTCACACGCTTAGCTGACGGCTCAGCTTGTTCTGGTTCAATCGTTGTTTCAACAACATCTTCTTGGACCACATCTTCATTGAAGACTTCAGTTTGCTGCGCACCCTCATTGTTCTCCCGGTACATCCGCAAGAACAATATTCTTGTGCCTTGCAAATTTGTCTTCAAAATATTCTGCGTTGCGAGATTCAATGATATGATTTGACTCAATATCAAAAAATCTCCGAACATCACTCTTTTCGGCATACCCCAAGAAGATCGTCTTAGTAGTCCTTGTCCCAAGCTTCTGAATCTTCAGATCTGGAAGCTTAAGATATGCCAGACACCCCCACACTCGAATGACATTCAAGTTAGATCTGACATTGAACCAGAGTTCATGAGGAGTAACGTCTGAAGTTGCATGAGGCACTCTATTTAGAATAAAAGTGGCCGTCAATGCAGCTTCTCCCCAGTAGCACTTAGAAAGACCAGCAGTCAACAATATTGAGTTAATCATTTCTGTTAACGTTCTGTTCTTCCTCTCTGCTACTCCGTTTGATTGAAGAGAGTATGGAGCCGTAATCTCATTGACAATTCCATGTTCTTTGCAGAACGATGCGAATTCATGAGACCTGTACTCTCCACCTCGATCACTTCTTATTCTTTTGAGTTGTTGTCCAGTCTGTCGCTCAGCTTCGACTCTGAACTCCTTGAACTTCTCGAATGCTTCGTCTTTAGCCTTCAGCAAGTAGACGAACGCATACTTTGAGAAGTCATCTGTCACGCCCCAGAACCAGAATACTGGAGAGCGGAGGCGGACAAAGCCAGCTACGTATAATGAAATGGGATCCACTCCACTATACGGTCACGGCTGTCTAGAAATATGAAGGTTTATCTACAAGCCATCAGTCTCCTATGGTCAATAACAAGCCTAGTATCTCAATCATAAACAAGTATGTAAATATTACAAGATATCAGACCACCAAATATACAATTGTAAGGCATCCCAAACATTATATATCCAGATGATCATGAAGCTAGTCGTACAAAATATGAGGACTAACAAGAGTTAAGTCATACATGATCAACCTCGAGTTGCCAATCATGTTACAGCCCATAGACAGACAGTAAAAAAAGGTACACGAGCTAACACTGGCTCGGCGGCTAAACGCCTCAAAAGAATAATTTTACAATAAAGTAGGAGAACAAAAAGAAACCCACTCGTTGCCCTGGTTACGCCTGGCGGTCACCATCGGGCTAAAAAGCAGGTAGATCCTTTGCTGCTGCTCCGGTATCTGGCCATACAAAACCAGCTGGGTCAGACCCCAGAAAGAGCAAGTGCCACAAAGGAGGCTTCACTTAGGAACTAAAACCAGCAATTAGCACAATAATATAATTACAAAATAAGAGACAGTAATTTAAGAAAAGCATGATAGGTGAATATAAAAGACAATCTTGTACAGAATCGATAAAAGACCGAACATATGGAAGAGCATGACAGGATGATATACGGTGAGATAACCATGGGACTATTCAGATAACCAGGTTACAACCCTTAAACCAAACAAGGACTGGGATTGTAACCCTTCGTCTGAACGGAACTTGGCTTCTCCCACCATTTATCGGCAAGGTAAATATAAGAAATTAAGATATGTAACAATCTTGTATAGGATCAAGACATGACTAGACAGATTGAACCCCATCCAACAATCACGGCCAAGCAATAAGTACGGCTTGATATTTTAACTAACTAGGGTTATCACAGGCCTAGTTACTAGGAAAATGCCATGAGAATTCCAAGTCCGGTTACCTGTTTGTTACTACCTGAGTGATCCCAGCAAAAAAAGAAAAAGATAGCAAGATATAGCAGACACACTGTAGTAAGATACATGTGTCCTAAGGTACCACGCTCGACGGCGGGCTGGAAGTGCGCTCATCTCGACGGATAGCAACAAATCCCATGTATATATATATATATATAGGGCCGGGACCAAAGGGGCAACAGGTAACTGGGAAATTCTCCATGAACTAATTGATCAATCTAGTCATTAACCTAGCCAGATTCAGTATGGATCCCTGACCGTGGTACTCAGGGATCATGCCCTAGACATGATGCAAGACATAACATGACTCGTAGTTTATACAAGCACAATCATCCACGGTGTCCAGGCCAATGAATTAATTAGTCAAGAGTGCGCCACGATGGGCCACTATCATTATCATTATTACTTATCAAGAGTGCGCCACGACGGGCCACTATCAAGCATTGTCAGGGTACTTGTCAAGAGTGCACCACTACGGGTCACTGTCGTGTCATGTGTAGCAGGTCAAATTATCAGGTCAAGTTATCATGTCAGGAGTGCACCACGACGGGCCACTATCAAGTCATGTTCCATTATCATTACCAAACATATTAAATAATTTTGTGATTATCAAGCTCATGACAAAAGGCGTAAGGATATAAAATAGGCATAAAAATATACAATAAAGAATTATAAAATATGGGCAAATAATGATAAATTATAGTACACAGAGCTATAGGAGAACCATGCGGCTCAGGAATATGCGGCCAGGAATGATCTCATGCGGCCGGGGAGGGAACAGCCCATGCGGCTGGAGGGGACTCGGGTCTAAGGGAATGCATGCAGCTAGGGGAGTTCAGGGTCATGCAGCGGAGTATCATGCGGCCAGAGAGAAGTAAGCTTCATGCGGCTGGCGGGATCAAGTCCCATGCGGCTAGGTAAGGGTGGGGGCATGCGGCTCAAATAGGAACTTATGCGGCCAGGATCACTGGATCCCATGCGGCCAACGCAAAAGAGGGCGCATGAGGCTCAGGAAGGTCAGGGGCCTTATGCGGCCAGAAAGTAACCGGGTCTCATGCGGCTCAATTAGGAGCAAGGTCATGCGGCCAGGAAAGATGAGCATATGCGGCTGGGATAAATCGGGTCATGCGGCCCGGACTCAGAAGCCCATGCGGCTAGGAATATGATGGGGCCCATTGCGGCTAAATTATAGGAGACTACATGCGGCTGAAGCTGCAATGCCTTATGCGGCCAGACTGGTCATGAGCCTATGCGGCTAAAGGTAGAGGAGTCCATGCGGCTCGGTTTACGCCGAAGCCTATGCGGCTGGAAGACTCGCCGCATGAAGGTCCATGCGGTCAAGTGCTGCCATGCGGTCAAGGGGGTTCATGCGGTCAACATAATTCATGCGGCTAGGGGAATCACTTGCCGCATGAAATATTCATGCGGTCAAGTCAGCACTGTTCTTCTCCCCCAATTTTCGAAAAGAAGAACACCATGAAAGCCAAGCTCCCAAGTTCCATAACTCCATCATCCGGAGCCCAAATTCGAACTTCCATAGGTCAAAATGGGGCAGAATAAAATTCTCAACAACATGGAACCATCAAAACTTAGAAATAACAAAATTAAATAGATCAAAACCCAAGAAATCCGAAAATAACATAAACTTAGATCTACAAGAATCTAGCCATGGAAAGTGAAAATGTCAAGTACTAAAGTAAGTTAAAATGTTGTAAGGAAGAGAATGAAGTAATAAAATTAGAGTTCCTCCATGAAGCAAGTTGCACTTGCCTAAGGGTTGGTGGTGGGTTTAATGGAGAAGGAAGAAGAGATTAATGAAGAGAGAGAAGAAGAATAGGTAATAAATATGAGTGGTGGTGGTAGGTAGGGGGTTCACCCCTTGGTTCATGATGAACCAAGAGCAATTCCAAACCGAACCAACCCAACCCAACCAAGCCAGGCCAAACCGAGCCAACCCAATCCTCCTCCTATCCAAATAACACCAAGCTCCACTAATCAGAATTAATCCATGAACGATAAATGACAATTAAACCACAATGCTAAATATAAAAATAAACCACAACTAACTAATCAAGGAAAAGAGAAATACGGGGCAGAAATACGAACACGTATAAAATACGTATAACAAATTTCGGGGCACTACATCATCGATGAAGGTTATGAAATACTTCATCCCGGCCTTTGTAGAGAACTGTTTGAAGTCACAGATATCTGAATGTACTAACTCCAGAAGATCTGTACTTCGATTAACCCGAGGAAAGGGTTTCCTTGTGATCTTAGTTTGAGCACAAACTTCACATTTCTCTACCTTACCCCCACATTTGGAGATAAGTCCTAGACTAGACATTCTGTTTATTTGTTTACAATGAACATGTCCTAGCCTATTATGCTACAACTCAAGAGTATAAGCAGAAGGAGTGACTTCATTAATTACATTGAACTGGTTTACAAGCTGAATTTTGAACATTCCTTCGGTATAAAAAGCTTTCTCGAAATATGTTTCCCTGATAGACATCACCATCTGGCCAACATTGATGTCCATCCTGAGGCCTGCTTTGCAGAGTAGGTCTCCTGAGATCAGATTCTTGGCGATAGCAGGTATATGCTTCACGCCTTGAAGCGTCAGAGACTTGCCAGAAGTCACCTTCAATACCGCTGTCCTGATCCCAAGCACTTCAGCTTGTGCCTGATTCGCCACCATAACCATATCAGAAGTAGGGGTGTAGGTGGTGAACCACTCCTTGCTGGAACAAAAATGGCAGGTGGCTCCAGTGTCTACCCACCAGTCAGCAACAGTTCCTACCGTATCAACCTGCGCAATCATAGCAACAACATCAGTGATCATATTTACCTTACTAGGCTCTCCTTGCTCCGATTGCTTGGCTTTTGCTTTGCACTCATTCTTAAAGTGGCCCTTCTTGCCACACTTGAAGCAAGCTAAGTGGGACTTTGGCTTCTTCTTCTTCATTGAAGTACCCTTGACTTTTAGATTGTCAAGGTCCTTCTTCTTGCTTTGGGAAGCCGCATGCTTTCTCCTTGGTTCCATTGAATGCACCAGATTGGCGTTAGCCAATTGTTTGGACAGTGCGTCCACCTTCAGTTGAGCCCGCATCTTGTCCTCAATATAGATTTCCTGCAGGAGATCTTCAAGGGTGATCTCCAGCTTCTTTCTATGCATGTTTGCATAGAACTTGCTCCACCCAGCGGGGAGCTTTGAGACAATCCCTCCAACAACAAACTTGTCGGGGAGGGGCATCGCATCGTTTTCCAGCTTCTGTCGCAGTTTCAGGAACTCCTTTACCTGCGGCAGCATAGACTTTTCGTCCTCAAAGAACCACTTATGATATCTTTCAACCACAAAGATTGTACTGCGGTTCTTGTCTTCTTCATAGAGTTTTCCTGGAGACTCCCATATGTCTCTAGCGATAGTCTTCTTAGAATAGGATTCTGCAAGGGAATCTTCCATAGCATTCAGGATAAGCAGTCTGCAAATACTATTTTCCCTTCTCTATTTTGCTTAAAGTTTAGTAGCCGCGGTGATTGCGGCAGCAGACCCATCATCTGGAATAGTAGGTTCTTCCTCCAGAAGCACGTGATCTACGTCTTTGAGTTGAAGGGTGAGATAAACCTTCCTCTTCCAGACTTGGTAATGTTCTCCATCAAACTTTTCTAACTAACAAAAGTTAGAATTGAAGAGTGAAACATTAACGTTTTCCATCATAGCGATAAAGCTTTGAGATTGTTATTGCCGGGGCACAATTTTTCGATGGAAAACTGAGAATTCGTAACAATTGTAAAAACAATCATTATTACGTAACACTTCACAGAAGGTACGTAACAGAAATTCTGCTAATGCAACACATCACAGAAGGTGCACAGATTTCTACCAACGCATACGCTTCACCGAAGGTGCGCTAATAGAATTCTGATAAACGATTGCAACACTTCACAGAAGGTGCACAGATTTCTACCAACGCATACACTTCACCGAAGGTACGCTAATAGAATTCTGATAAACGAAGAAGGTGACAGGCGAAAGATAGAAAAACTTCTGCTGGGGTGAATGATCACTGTTGCTCAAAGCTTTATTCGCCCCACACGAATAGCTTCCAGGAACCAGCAAGTTCGTCGGAGAACTTGGAACACTCTTGCTCTTCTGACTCCTCGGATGAACATGAACTCCCGTGCAAAACTCAACGCTGGTACAATACCCCTCTTCTCTCGCACAGTTTCTAAACACTTGTAAACTTTCTGTCTACTACTTGCGTATTAGTTCCTAACTGTGAGAGAGAAGGAGGAGACCTTATATAGGCCCCTGCAACAACTGCCCGGTTAGCACAATGTTAGGGACGTGGTAATAACCACCCCGAACATGGAGCAACAGCTCAGAACATGTAAAGACACGTTCTACCGCAAGTTACGCCTCTCGTGTAGCCAGCATAATTTGTACTTTACGCACACAACCATTTTATGCAACCTGCGCACACTACGTACTCTGCGTACGCTGCGCACGCTGGGCTACGTAATTGGGCCGGCGTAACTGGCCGCGTAACGTGGTCACGCAACGAGCGCAACTTAAGCGCACTATGCACCTAGCGACGATGCTAACGTGCTAAGTGCAAAGTGCGCCAACAAAATGCCACATTACGCCTCATGAGCCCTTGAGCCCGAGTCCGAGTCCGAGTCCGAGTCCGTGTCCGAGTCCGAGTCGCTAAGCCCCTATTGGACTTAGCTCCTATGGAAATAAATTTTCCTAGAGCAAAAAGCTAGAAGCTTACCATGGAGCCTTATTCTTACCTCTTAGTAAAATCACCCACATGGTTCCCACCTTTGGGTCACCACCCATGTGCACATCCTAACAATACATAGAAGCCTATATATGTTGAGATACCACATGTTGCATTTCCGATGTGGGACTAAAACTTCACTAAGCATATAGAGAACAAGTTAACAAGTTCTCTACATGTCAAGAATACAAATGCCCCAACAAGAAGAACTGGCCATGGCGATGCGAGCATTATCACGGCGGCTGGCGACCAAGCGAGCTTCTCACTGCGACTAGGAGGACAGCTTCCCCGGCAGTGATAGTGCAGAGATCGATCCTTTCGACGATGAAGCAGTTTTCCCTGGCGACGGTGAGGCGATCATCTCCTGTAGCAGTGACAGCTAGTCGCTTCTTAGCAAAGGCAGCGCAACGTCTTTCCGACGTTGATCCTTCATCCCTCTCGGTGTTATCCACCGCAGGGCCATCGACTTCTTTCCGTGATCGATCTGAACTTAGTAAGTCTCGATCAATTCTTCAAAGCTAAATCCGAACTCGAGATCGTATTATCCATTCACTTATCACTCTGATCGATTTCTTTTCCTATGTCGAACAAATTTTCTTGCAACAGCCCCTTGTCGAGATCGATCAATCGATTGGAAATTCCTGTTCCGATCGAGTACGACGTCGATCTAGTAAATTCTCAGACTCGATTCTTTTTTAGTATATTCTGACAAATCTATTTAAATCCGTTGATCGGTGGGATCTAGGACCAAACATCGATCGGGATCAACTATTCTGGGTTCGACTGGTCGTCATCCTTGACGAGAAGCTTGGCACCATCCACATCATGCCAGAGATTCACAATCAAGGTTCGAGATCGGGTAAGTCTAGTAAAAATTTGATCGATTCCTCTTTTTGAAGTTGAGCTGAGATTGCTCGGATCGTGGATCTTCGATCTTGCGTTGAAATTATTTTTTCAGATTCAAGAATGATTCCTGGATGTTTATTTTAGGATGCACCCCACCCGTTTGTTTAATTGTCTGAGTCGGGTTTTGTTCGTGTCCAGAGACGACGAGGATCGTGTCAGATACGGTTGGCTTTAATTTTCCTCAAATCAAGTTTACTCTTTTCAGGTAATTAGTCTACTCTTCTTAAGTGTTGACTTGTTGCTTCGTAGCTAGAATTTATGGGAGTATTTGCATTGTCCGTGTCCAGAGTGTTCGTGTCCAATGTTCTCATGTCTAGGTTGGGTCGTGTTAGGTGTGGAGTATTGCGGGAAGGTGGACTGGCGGGATATTAAAATTTGAATGTCAATATGGACATTGATTCGAATGGACATTCCGTTTGAGCATATGCTTTGCTGAACTGTGTGGTGGACTGGAGTATAGGGTGGACCTAAGGAGAAGTTAAATGTAGTCAAGGGGTTGGATTCTGTAGGCTTTTTGATCGAGTTTGAAGTTTCGTGTATAATTTGATGATGTAAGGTTCTATATGAGTTAACTTTAGATGTGTTATTTTGATTTGGGGTGGGGAATGTTGTTGGCGCGGGAAGCATCTTGTAGCCGTATGCTTGAGTGAATTCAAAAGAATTCGTTACTGTCCATTTGCTTATTGAGTTAACATTTGAATGTTGCCGGCCAGTGAATCAATCATGGGCTGAACATTGGACTTATGGAGTAGATTTAAATTTATGTTAATGAATATTTTGGACTGGATACAGATTTGTGGGCTCATGTATAGGCCAATTCTGGGACATAGTAGGGATATAGTCTGTTTTAATTTATGTATAAGATTTGGGCTGCATGCTTCAATACTGGTTGGGTGCAGTAGTGTTCTGCTATATTTGTAAACAGTTGGGTTGATATTAGTTTTGCCACATAAATCTATAGTAGCATTCATAGCAACTATTTTAGCTATCTTAAAATATTATTCTTCTAAGTAAAAAGTATTCTATTTAAGTAATGTTTTATGCTAGAGTGTATGGCCAAGTTGTTATGTGGCCCTGTAGACCTTTACTTAGTATATATTAATTAAGCTAGTTAACTATATGTAGGTAATTAGTATTGATATAACTAGTGACTATTAAAATATATCTAACCAACTTGCACCCAATCAGGTGGACTTAGAGACTATCTTCCTATCACCGACCTTACAGAGCAAGGCAAGTACTTCTATGGTTTTGATTGATTTACTTCATGTCATGTTCCTTTTTCATATTGGACACGTTATTACACGATATAATCTTGTACTCTGGTTCATGTTCTTTACTTGTATCTGGGGAGGAAAAATACTACAGATATGTGACCAAAGCCCAACCTAGGATTCATGTGGATAGCTTAGGTCTCACATCGTGCACGTGGGATTCTAAGTCGTACTTTTACATGTGCTTACTCATGTGCTTACCCCGGCCGGTCACATATACTAGTATGTATTTCAAATCAAATCACATGCCAGGATTTGTTATTTACATATTCATGTTCATTTTAGATTATGCATTTACTTTTTATATACATCATGTTCTCTTGTTCTTCACTTGTTCATCATGTTGTACTTGTTTCATTACCGTAGATTGTACTTTGCTCCGTTCCTAACTGGATGCAGGTGAGCTTGAGGCCATATGTGATACCTATTACGGGAAGGAGTCCGGGACCATAGCTGAGCAGGATGACACTAGCCAGGACTTAGAGGCTGCCGAGATTTAGATTAGCTTTACTTAGTAGACTTTTTATATTGATGTTGTATTGTGAGGATTTGTGGTTGGACTTTCACCTTTATGTTTTGTATCTGAATTTGTCTCCGGTATTAGTTTAGAAGGTGTAATAATGGCTAGAACCTATGGTGGTGTATTGTGTTATACTCTGGGACGATGTAGATTGCTGTGATTTTTTTTTATGATATTACCTTGAGTTTTTCTTGATACCTAGTATAGCTTACTACGTTGAGTCTACAACGTAGGTTGGACGTATTCGACTCGTATCCGATTATTTGGGAGCGGGTCATGACATATTTTTAGTGGTGGCCCATTCTGGTCTATTCCTAATAGTACTTAGCTATAGAGTACAATTCAGGTACTTACTAAACTAAGGAAAACTCATCACAGCATAGGAAATCGGGGGAAAATAGTTATATTGGTATTACTGTGTGGATTATTATTTCTAGGGCATAGCAATCAACAGTATAAACTTTTTATTTCAGGATGGTCACTACGAGGAACACTAGGACTACTGAGCTGCCTGCCCCAGAGGCACCGGAGCTTCCACCGCCTCCTTCACTTCCTCAGACGATCACTATCTACCGCACCCAGCTGATGGGTATTTTCTAGAAGTTCATGGAGGCTCAGAGCGATCAGGACGTGCAGTTTAGAGCCATAGTTGTGGAGGCACTCAGGATCAGGGATGCAGCTCCACCAGCTCTGCCAGCTCCACCAGTACCACTATCGAGGCCGGGGGCTGCTAGAGATTTTAAGAATCTCTACCCCATGGACTTCTACAGCACTGAGGGAATTCTCTACGCCGACGAGTGGCTAGAGAACACAGAGGGGCTGCTTCGAATCGCCTGAGTTCCCGAGGATCTACAGGTCGAGACAGCTAGCATGCAGCTGTATGACGTCGCCAAAGCATAGCTCAGAGAGGAGCACCAGCTAGCCGCTCCCCGATTTCTCTGGACAGACTTCAAGTATATGTTCAAAGAGAAGTTTTTCTAGAGGTTGCCCGAGACGAGCTCAGGAACCAGTTCGAGGCACTGTAGCAGGACAGCATGACGGTAGACGAGTACACTTTCGAGTTCAGTCGGATCAGCCATTTTGCAAAGAGCCTGGTGAACACTGTCACCCTCACTTTTTCAAGTTAGGGGTAAAATGGTAATTTTCCATTTTAGAATATTTTTTAGAATTTTATTTCATGAATATTAATATTTAATGATTATAGGAGTCGGGTTCGAATTTCATCGCATTCCGACTTAATTCGGGACTCCGAGGAATTTTGACTTGAGTTGTATTTAACACGTTAATTAGCCATGGCCCACCCAAACTTAACTTTTAGGTTTAGGAGTTTGGACTAGTCCCCCATGAGTATTTAAGCTAAATTATGAATTTTATTTAGTTTTAGCTAATCCCAAAACCAAACTAGGATGATAACTTAGCATGTAAGTTATAGGAGGGACAAACTTGTAATTTACAAGTGCCCCAACCCATCCCCATAGGGCCGGCCACTTCCCCCTTCCCTCTTCCTTCTTCCCACTTTAAATTTCCACAACTTCTTCTTCTCCAAGCTTCTTTCCAAGTAAAGAATAGAAATTCCTTAGGAATCATCACCAAATAATTCTCTTCTTCCCAATATTCTTCCATGCAACTCTTCCTCTACCCCAAGTGAAGCTTCTCCAAGCTTTTGGGAGCAAGAAGTGAAGTGGGTGTGTCCTAAACAATTCGTTGTGTCGGAGCCATGTCGAAGGACTTTCAAATCGGGAATCCATCTTCCGATAGGTATAACCTATTCTCTAACTTATTCTTTTATCATGTAATCTAGATTGGACCCCGTAGGATTTATCCCCGTGTTCGTGTCCCTATTCGTGTCAAGTTTGAGTCCGTTTGGAGTGTCCTAGGAGAAGTTAGGATTTGTGGTTGTGTCCTTGAGTTTTCCTCAAATTTGGACACTTCTAGAATAATTTAGATTTGTGTCTAACTGGTTAGGCACTCTTAAATTCATATTTATTTAGTGTGTGTGCGAGTGTGTTCATATATATATATATATATATATATATATATATATATATATATATATATATATATATATATATATATATATTTTAGTGTTTTCATATATATATATATATATATATATATATATATATATATATATATATATATATATATATATATATATATATATATATGTGTGTGTGTTCATATATATATATGTGTGTGTGTGTGTGCGTCCATGTGTGGGAGTGTGTGTGTCCATATGTGTGTGTGTGAGTGTCCATATATATATATATATATATATATATATATATATATATATATATATATATGTGTGTGTGTGTGTGTGTGTGTGTCAATATCTATTCTACTATATAATAGGAAAACTTAGATGGTGAAACTTTTGAATTCCGAAAATACCCTTACATACTTATACTAATTAAAAATAGTTCATTAATTTTAATAAGGACAACTTAGTAATTAGGAAGACTACCATTTTGTCTTCTTAAACTAATTAAGAAATGTTAAAATACGTGCAAGGCACGTGCACATATGCTAGTATATATATATATATATGCTAGTATATATATATATATATATATATATACATATATATATATATATATATATATATATATATATATATATATATATATATATATATATATATGTGTGTGTGTGTGTGTGTGTGTGTGTGTGTGTGTGTGTGTGTGTGTGTGTGTATATAGATATGTATGTGTGAGTGGGTGTATTTACATATATAGAGAGGGGATGAATGAGGGAATTTGTTTGAGTGTTTATATATATATATATAGAATGAGATTTACATGTGTGATATATATATATATATATATATATATATATATTATAGAGAGATTGAGAGGGAGTTTAGAGAGGATTAGAGGAGGAAAATAGAAGGAATGAGAGGGTGAGAAGAGAGGAGAAAGGGAGAGCACCAAGCAGCAGCTAGGGGGGGCCAAGGGGCTGCTGCCCCCCTCCCCCCCCCCAATACAGCAGCAGCAGCAGCTGTAACTGCAGCAGCAGTACCAGCAACAGTAGCAGCAGCAAAGGCTCAAATCCCCACTTTAGGCCCCCATTTAACCCCCAAAACCCCCACTATATACCTATATATATATACATATATATACCCCTATATATTAGCTATATATATACCTATTAGCCCACAAAACTAACCCCTAAAACTAGTCCTAAGAGAGTGTGAAAAGAGAGAGTTGAGTGAGTGAGTAAATGGTTGAATTAGATTTGGTGAAGGGGTGATTTTGAGTTCCGTGTTTCGGAACGCGTCGAAACTTGGAGGGGACTTAGCAAATGTGAAATAGAGTTTGCGGGTAGGCTCCTAGGTGGAAATCGGGGTTGCGTGTGGGATTAGGAGAATGGTATCGCACCGTACCATTGTGTATCTTGAGATATTCAAGATAACGGGTAAACGGGCGATACGGACCGTAAGACGGACTGGATGTCCACTTACCCTAGGAAACTTGGTAGGTAATGGTTGTAAAGGCTAGTACCCTACTACCCTAGGAAGCCTGGAGTGAAATTCCTAAGGGAAGGCCACTTGGCGTCAAGTTAGAATGGTTTAAGGGTAAATATATTACGGGTAATCGGGTAAATTCAAGATACGGGGTTCGGATATTCGGATTGACTTGAAACTTGGGTGGCTTGTTAGGTACACCCTACAAATGTCATATTTGAACCGATTTTGGCTCGGTTGACCCAGAGTTGACTTTTTACCCAAAAGTCAACCGTGAGTCAACACTTTGTCTAGATTTGACCAAATCCAAACTAGAGTTGACCAGTTGACCAAAAGTCAACTGTTGGTCAACATTTGACCAGTTTGACCTAGGGTTGACCTAGAGTTGACCAGAGTTGATCAGAGTTGACCAGTTGACCAAAAGTCAACTGTAGGCCAACTCTTGACCCCGTTTGATTTGCTTTGACTTGTTTTGACTTGCGATGACTGGTATAACCTAGAGTTGACTTGGTCTGACTTAGATTGACTTGATATAACTTGATTTGACATAGATTGACTTGACAGGACTTAGTGTGACTCAGTGAGACCTAGTTTGACCTAGATTTCATATCATTTATTTATAAATCATCCTTAATTTTGTTAAACCTAAATTAACATGCAATATCTCATATTTAGGTTTCTGATTACCACTCTGAGCATTGATATACCCTACAGCTCAGGACAGCAGGCGAGTACATTCTCCGATAGCAGTTACTTGTTTTGATATCTTCTCTACTAGTTCAGTTATAGTGTTTACTTGATTCTCGACACATTGGTGCACAGACTAGTATTGTCGGATTCCTGTCATGAGATGTCATTCCTAAATTTCTTGGGATACGGGTACTTGCTTGGTCTTGATTCTTGTACTTGTATTGACGCCGATTCCTGAAGAGAACTTGCTCCCCTCTTAGGGAATCCCGCATCATGACGTGTTATGTCCGGATTCGTGTACTATTCGGGGAATGGAGAATTTTATAGATAGTATGATCAAGGCCCACCTTGAGTTACTACTTGTATCATAGCTATACCCTCATCTCACGATGGGTATAGCCTAACATGTGCTACTACTTGCTCCATAGCTTGCCATCCTGGCTGGGCCGAGTCTACGTACTTGTAGTCGGTCGGCTGGAAGCCTGGTCTTGACCCATACCGACCACATTATGCTATAATATTCGAGGCACATTTTATATTTATTACATCAGTTACATGATTACAGTTCAGCTTACTTTTCCTGCATGATTCATCCTGACATGATTTTCAGTTTACATATCCTGTTATACTTACGTCTTGATATGTTCATCTTGTACTCTGTTATGATTGACTGTTAGAGCATTTGTCATTACTATAGAATTTGTTGCCAGTGTTGTACTCGTTCATTTTCCTGACATGATAACGTTATGATATATCCAGATGACATAGATGCGGACTGCTCTACCTACTATGGGTATGGTCAGGACATAGACTGCGACTAGTTGACACCCTTGGAGCCAGTGGACGATAGTACTTCTATCTAGATCTATTAGCTAGGTTTGTCTGGACTGCGATCCAGCTAGCTTTCAAACTGTAGCTTTATATATAGTATTTTGAGACCCTGTGATGTTATGTATATATCTGGGCTTGTGTCGGATACTGGACTTATTTCTATTTCATCTATTATATGTTTTCCTTCTGAGCTATCTACCTTAGTTTTATCATGTGATTGAGACTGTATTGCTATGTCACCTCCATTCGGAGAGTATATACTGTACAGGTACCTTTATATTGTTAGTCGTAGTATTTATAGGCATTATATACAACGTTCTACCGTCGACACTGCGGCGTAGGCTGGACGTACCCACGTGCTCGTGCCCCTCATTTGGGTGCGGGTCGTGACAAACACCCCAGAGGAGAGAGCCCGAAGGTTCAAGAAAGGACTAGATCGAGAGATCCGCCAGGCAGTCACCACCAGCAGAGTGACGACGTATACGGACATCCTCAAGGTCACTCAGGGAGTTGAGAAGGAAATGAACCTGGGGTCCAAGAGGGACAGAGGTGTTGGCACCAGCAGCTACTAGGTTCTACCGAAAAGGGCCAACATTCAGGCGAGGCCACCTCAGCAGCCAGCATTTCAACAACAGTATTGTTCGGTCAGAGCTCCTGTACTAGAACCATAGCGACACCAGACGGCGACCACTTGTGCTTTTTTCCACCGGCCAGGACATCACTTCGACGTATGCCGCAAGAGGGTCGGACTATGTTTGTTCTACGGATCAGCTACACATCAGATGAGGGACTGTCAGCAGGCTGCATCATGACTTGCTTTAGACCAGCTGGAGGACCCAGAGGAGCTGGAGGACCACCTGCACCACCCAGAGGACCACTTGCACCACCACCGAGGGGCCCGGCTCTGCCTACTCAGCAGTAGTGTTTTGCTCACTACCAGCAACAGAGGGAGCACCAAAGTAGGGATGGGCCTATGCTATGGCCGTAGTTGAGGAGGATGAGGCTACAGCAGATGTGATCATAAGTTCTATCCTACTTCATTTATTTTCTGTTGTTATAGTTTTTGACTCTGGAGCTATACATAGTTTTCTATCATATGAGTTCTTGTATAGACACGGCTTCACACTGGTACCTACTAAGAGGAAATGTCGGATTATGATAAGAGGTGGAGTAATACCGATTAATGAGATGTATGACTGTCCTATTAGCATAGCTGGAAGGGAACTTAGGGCCCAGCTCCTCGTAATTCCACTCTCGAGATTCGATGTAGTCCTTGGGATTGATTGGTTGAGTGAGCATTATGCTGTGATAGATTACCATGAGGGGAAGGTTATTTTTAGTCTACCAGGGGTTCCATCATTTGAAGTCAGAAGACAGATTACAGAGAAGCCAGAAGGAGTCTACTTCGGAGGTATTACAGAAGATAAGGAGTTGTTGCATCCACTTATTGTAGAGTTTCTTGATGTCTTCCCCGAAGATTTGTTAGGACTGCTGCCAGATCGAGATGTGGAGATCTCCATTGATTTAGTGCCAGGATCAGCACCAAAATCTCAAAATTGCTACAGGATCAACCCGAAGGAGGCGATAGAGTTGAAGGCTCAGATTGATGAATTAGAGGGGAAGGGTTTTATTCGATCGAGTGCTTCACCCTGGGGAGCACTGGTCCCTTTTGTGCCAAAGAAGGATGAGACCATTAGGATGTGCATCGACTATCGGGCCCTTAACAATATTACTATCAAGAATAAGTACCCTTTGTCCCGGATTGATGAGTTGTTTGACCAGCTGAGTGGAGCGAAAGACTTTTCGATGATTGATTTGCTGTCCAGGTACCATTAGATGAAGGTCCGGGAGCAAGACATTCCTAAGACTGCCTTCAATACCCGGTACGACCAGTATGAATTTCTGGTGATGCCTTTCGGACTCGCCAATGCTCCAGCAGTGTTTATGAACCTTAAGGTCTTCCACCAGTAACTGGAAACGTTTGTCGTAGTCTTTATTAACGACATCTTGATCTCCTCAAAGACACCGGAGGAACATGATGAGCACCTGAGGATCGTCCAGGAGACCCTATAGAAGGAGAAGCTGTACGGAAAACTTTCGAAGTGCAAGTTTTCCTGGACAGAGTTGAGTTTCTGGGCCATGTAGTGACTGGAGATGGGATTGCTATAGATCCCAAGAAGATTGAAGCTGTAAAGTCGTAGGCCACACCCAAGTTAGTAGCTGAGATTTGTAGTTTCCTGGGGCTAGCAGGTTACTACAGGAAGTTTATGAAAGACTTTGACAAGATAGCTGAGCTGATGACCAAGCTTACTAGGAAGGACGATAAGTTCATCTGGACCGACGCCTGCCAGTCAGCATTTGAAGAATTGAAGAGAAGACTTACTATAGCACCTGTTCTAGCTTTATCGTCAGGATTGGGAGGGTTCACCATCTACAGCGATGCATCTGGAAAGGGCTTGGGATGTGTGCTTGAGTAGAAGAAGAAGGTTATAGCCTATGCTTCTAGACAGTTAAGGCCTTATGAAAATAATTACCCTACTCATGACTTGAAACTTGCTGCGGCTATATTTGCCTTGAAACTGTGAAAGCACTATTTGTATAGAGAGAGAGTGGAAATATTTACGGACCATAAAGTTTAAAATATGTTTCACTCAGAAGGAATTAAATATGAGGAAGAGAAGATGGCTGGAGCTTATGAAAGATTTTGACATTAATCTGCAATACCATCCAGGGAAGGAGAATGTAGTAGTAGATGCCCTTAGTCAATATCCTGTGGCCATATTTCTTACTATGGACCGGCATCTTCTAGAAGACCTAAAGAGTTTGTGGATCGAAGTCATTATTCCAGGAGTTCAGGGGTATCTGATGAATCTGCAGATACAGTCAGGATTGATGGAGAAGATCAAGGAGCCCTAGTTCCTAGATGAGGGTCTTCGTTGTCTCAAGATCTAGGTGGAAGAAGGATTGCTAGAGGACTTTTTTCATAGCAGAGGATGGTACTCTAAGGCATGGAACCAGGTTGTGTGTGCCTAAGGGTAGCGTGAGAGAAAAGATTATACAGGAAGCCCACTAGTCTTAGTATTCTATCCATTTTGGAGCCACGAAGATGTACAAGGATCTGCGGGAGTATGTTTGATGGTATGGGATGAAGCGGGAAGTGGTCCGATTTGTCTAAAGATGCCTATTATGCCAGCAGGTTAAGGCAGAAAGGCAGAGACCAACAGTGTTACTCCAGCCTTTACCTATCCCGAAATGGAAGTGGAACATATAACTATAGATTTTGTCACGGGTTGACCACGTACACCCGGTGCTAAAGACACTATTTGGGTTATCGTGGATAGACTGACAAAATCGGCTTACTTCATTCCATTCAAGGTAGGGTTATCGACAGAGAAGTTAGCAGAGCTTTACATGAGGCGGGTTATGTGGATTCACGGAGTACTAGTTAGTATTGTTTCAAATAGGGACACAGGTTCACTTTATACTTTTGGAGCAATCTATAGCAGAGTTTGGGCACTCAGTTGAAGATCAGCACAGCTTATCATCCACTGACTGATGGACAGTCAGAGAGGACTATCTAGACCCTAGAGGATATGTTGAGGGTTTGTGCTTTGGATTTTAGAGGATCCTAGAAGGATCACTTACACCTGTTAGAGTTTGCTTATAATAACAGCTACCAGGCTAGCATAGGCATGACACCTTTTGAGGTACTCTGTGGCCGTCGGTATCGTATGCCTCTATCTTGGGATGATGTTGGCGAGAGGACTTTGCTTGGACCAAAAATGGTAGTTGATTCAGCTGAGAATGTCAAGTTGATCAGGGAGCACCTCAGAGTTGTACAGGACAGGCAAAAGCACTGGACAGATAGCAGCAGAAGACCCTTTGAGTTTGCAGTTGGAGACATGGTGTTCCTGAAGATTTTTCTCCTACCAGAGGCACTATCAGATTTGGCAAGGGCGGGAAACTTAACCTTAGATACATCGGTCCTTTTGGCGTGAGTAATAGGATCGGAGAGGTTGCGTATCGACTAGCACTTCCTACTAGTTTGGATGGGGTACATAATGTCTTTTATGTATCTCATCTTCGTCGATATATTGCTGATCTGAGCCATGTTGTCGACTACTCAGAGTTGGAGGTGGGACCGAGCCTTACATACGTGGAGCAACCCGTAGAGATCATCGACCGCAGGGAGAAGCAGCTAAGGAATCAGAAAATTCCTTTGGTCTGAGTCATGTGGCGACACCACTTTCATAGAGAGTCTACCTGGGAGCGTGAGGACGAGATGCGGGAGCGCTACCCTAGCTTTTTGTCTGATTGTTGTATTTTAATAAAAAAAATTAAATTCCAATAATAATTTGTCTGATTGTTGTAAACAATTTCGTTTGATTTTTCTATGAAGATTAGTGTCCTCTAAATTTTGGGGACAAAATTTTCTAAAAGATAGATTTTTAACCCCACTTTCCTGGATATTAACAAAATTAAGTATTTTCCTACCATTTTAGAATTTTTGAATAATTATATTCTATTTAATTTACGGAATATTAATTTTCTGAAAGTATATTTATGGTTAAAGAATAAGGATTGTAATAGAAAGGGTATATTTCTGTGAGAAATATTATTATGTTAACAATTAATTTTCCTCTCGGTTTATGGATCATAGCTGATTTCAATTAGAAGAGCAACTCAAAATTCTTCTTCACAATTTATTTCCCTCCAAAACTTTTCCCCTCTCCCAAGTTAATCAACCAATCCTAAATTTCTATTTATAGCACCCTTCATTCTCTCTCCTCCTATTTTTCATTCTAAGTTGAAACGAATAGCAGAGCTCCTCTTCTTCTTCCCTAATTTGTTTCCTAAACCTTAACCCTAATTTCGTAGAAGAATTAGCCACGGCGACGCGAGCATCATCATGGCGACTAGCGACTAGGCGAGCTTCCCACTGCAGCTAGGAGGTCGGCTTCCCCGATGGTGACAGCACAGAGATCGTTTCTTTCGACGATGAGGCAGTTTTCCCCGGCGACGTCAACGTCAATCATCTCCTGTAGCAGTGACAGCTAGGCACTTCTTAGCAAAGGTAGCACAACGTCTTTCCGGCATCGATCCTTCATCCCTCTCGACGTTCTCCACCTCTGGACCACCGACTTCTTCCAGTGATTGATTCGAACTCAGTAAGTCTCGATCGATTCTTCAAAGCTAAATCCGAACTCGAGATCATATGATCCATTCACTGATCACTCTGATTGATTTCTTTTTCTATGTCGAACAAATTTTCTTACAACAGCCCCTTGTCGAGATCGATCAATCGGTTGGAAATTCCTGTTTCAATCGAGCACGACGCCGATCTGGTAAATTCTCAGACTCGATTCTTCTTCGAGTATATTCTGACAGCTTCCATTTTAATCCGTTGATTGGTGCGATCTAGGACCAAACACCGATCGGGATCAAATGTTCTGGGTTCGACTGGTCGTCATCCTCAGTGAGAAGCTCGGCACCATCCATTACGAATCAAAAAGATTTCATAGTATAGAAGCCGCTTTAGAACTGGCTTAGAACAAAACAACATATGCGTATAGTTAATGAAAAAATAGATAGATAAAAAAAATAGTATTTGTAAAAGGGTGACCGAGGATCCCATCATCCCATCCCACTGAAAATTAAAAATTAACATGACTTGTGTGTATTTACATGAAAATTGAAAATCAACATGGAGAACAACTTGAACTCTTGGATAATAAAAAAAATAAAAAAAATAACTTCCATACAATTATTATTTTTCATACATGCGGTGAATATGATAACCCGCAATGAGTCTTGAATCTTGATCTGATCAGATGTATGAAGACTATAGAACAGAGAGAGAGAGAGAGAGAGAGAGAGAGAGAGAGAAAGAGAGAGAGATAGATAAACAGACAGATAGACAGAAAGAGACAGAAAGCGCACGAAAGGAATTTTTTAATATATATAAAATAGAGAAAATGAAGGGACGGGTTATCCGTCCAAGAAAGTAGACGAAGAGGTGCCTTAATTATCGGCAATTACATAAAAAAAATCCAGCTTTTTTTTAGATATTGGTTTGCAGATTGGAGCGATGGCTTTTTTATTGTTTCCAGATTGGGTCTTTGTATTAATTTTTTTTCAAACTATGATATATCTTGTCTATTTTAAAATTATGGGGCCTTCCAAAATTGAGGGCCCAGGGCGGTCGCCCATCTCGCCCGTGCATTGGACCCGTCTTGGGTAAGAGTACACACATATATTTTCTAGCTAGAAAGAAAGGAATTACACCTCTTTCTTTTCTTTACTTTACTTTACTTTTCTTTTTCTTTACTATTCTTATTTCTTTGTCTTTAGAAAAAGAAAACTCACACTTTATTCTTGAACCCAAGAGCAACCCTAGTTTATTAGGGAGCACAAAATTTATCATCTCCATCGCTTTCCAACCTGAAAACACATTTTTTTCATTTAAAAATCAAAGCAAATCATCCTTCTCTTCAAAGTTAATTTTTAGAAGCTATGTTGTCTTTTAGTTTTAATTCAAAACTATGTTGTATATATGTGTGTGTCCTAGATTACAAGGATTAATCCATGCATGTTTATATTCAAGTTCAATTATGAATTCAAGAGTAGGAAACAAGTATATTCACCAAAGTGATCGCAGGTCACAAGTTTATATATACTCTAAAATGATCGTAGGACACGAAAATAATTATTGTAGGTGTAGGTGTTTATATATACATGTTATCTTAGTAAAGTATTAATGTTTTTATATACTTGAATACTTGTTTCTGTGTCTTTGCAAGCTTAGACCTAGAATCAAGTATTAAAAGTATCATATACGTCAAGTTGTACCCGATTTACGTATTGGTACCGACTTACGTAACTAACTCTAGTACTACCGAAATATAATTCTGAATGTCGTACTAGGCGACTATTATGCAAGTTTAAGGTTCTTATACTTATGATTTATAGCGCTGCACATAACCTAGACGAATCTAGAGTTATGTATCCGACTACAAAAATTCAATATCTTGGAATCGAGGAATATTGATTTAATCCAAACTTATTTTTTTATTGCTAAGTCATTTATGTTCGACAATTTGTTGCATATCGATGAAAATCTGCATTGAGGCTAGTATTGATTTCTAGGTTTTCCTGTTTGTACTTGATAAGTATCAAAATTTGTAACCTAGGTATTTTCGACTATGAAACGTATTGATACCTATATTAATAGAATACCAATACATTATAAATGTTTTTATTTATAAATATTCTACTATATATAAACTTACCATTAGTTCAATTATTGTCCTATAGTTGGGTTCATTTTTGAACTCTATATGTTTCTAACTTACGTGTTTTACTGGATCGGGAGAAGGAGTATAGCAAGGTTATATTTATTGCTAAAGTAGCCAAGGTAAGAATAATTATTTCTTCTTAATATTTTGCATTACCTACTTGACTATAATTGCATATGTCCGGTGTCAGTTGTTTCATCGAAGGAATTTTAACCCATGAAGAATTTCAAGGAAATTTGTTCCCGTTCATTATATTCTTATTATTTATGAAATTTTTGGAGCTCGAAATACAAAGAAGATACTACCAAAAATTATAAAAAATTTGAAAGAAAACCAAATTTGAAGACCAAAATTTCTGATCGTATTAAAACCTAACTTAGTTAGTCATATATCAGTTAGAGATAAACTTTCGATAACCTTAATATACTTAGGGGTTGAACCGCCTAAGTTTTAGACTCGTAGGACACATACAAGTAGACACGCAAGTGAAATAAATATTTAATTTTAGTTGTATCTGTCTCATTCTAGTTGATAGAATATCATGTTTACCTGTATTCTCGTACTACGTGATACTTGCTACACATATCGAAATACATAATTGTCTTGTTCCAGTATATGGAAATATTATGTTGAGTTGTATTCTCCTATTGTGTGATACCTAGGGTACACAAGTCAAGATACATATATATATATATATATATATATATATATATATATATATATATATATATATTTTATATATATATATATATATATATATATATATATATATATATATATATATATATATATATATATATATATATATTTATATATATATTAAAAATATATATATACATATTATATATATATATATATAATATGTATATATATATAATATGTATATATATATTTTTAATATATATATACATATATATATATATATATATATATATATATATATATATATATATATATATATATATATATATATATATACATACATATATATACTGATTAAAATACTTACATGGGCCAAAAAAGACATTTAATAAGATAATAGAATTAGAAATTGTTTGTATTTGTAGAATAGAGCATTGGGTGAGTAAGAACAAAAGGATCACATCGTATGAAATCTTGCAATAAATAACACAAAAATTGATCTGTTCATTGTTTGCAATCACGGGGATCTTCAGGTGAGAGAAGGAAAGAAGAGATAGATTGAGATAAAACTCCTTTCTTTTATAGATCGTGATTTGAATAGTACAACAAAGTCCTAATAGTAAGGATTTGCTAGCACAAATATAGATTCTGGGGAGGTGTGACAATGGAGATCGGGTACTATAATAACTCCTTTACTCTGTTGACGATATGATACTTGCAGCTTCTCGAAATGCTATCTGTGACTCTCTCTTATATATTTGGTACTCTCTCAGGGTTCCTCCTTGTGGTTGATTAGAGTGGAGTGGCTAGTTGATCGGTCGATTGTTTGATCCCTCTATGATGATGTTGATAGAGTGCACCTCCTCTTATAGTCGTCTTTAGCGGACAAGCCATGAAGGACGTAATGATGCGGGAGGATCTCCTGCGTAGAATACACCATCTGGGTTGTTACAGCTATTTAGTCATGATGTTTGATCGCTCGGTCCGGTAGAGGCGTTGATAGGGCGTCTGTTGCTACAGGACCTCCAGGAAAGGACTTTAAGGATCCTCGGGTGCAGTTATCGGTAGTTATGATTGTCCATACGCACGGCTAGATCATCGGCGACATAGCTCGTACGAGTGTTTAGGAAAACCTATCGTTTGAAAGGTGCGGTTATGTAACACGTGCGCCATAAACAGGAGACTTAAATCAGGTGGCACGATCTTTGGTTGATGTGTGGCTCTGGCCGTGACTTGGAGGGTACCGGTTTGAATAGGGCGATTATGGTGAACCCACCATAAACATGGTGTTGATCCTGTCAGCCTTCACCAACGATATTTGAGGTGATCCGGTTCGGGACACGAACTAGTTGTACTGAAGACTACGGTGGCCCAGCCAAGGTCATGAGCCGTTTGTCTTGATGTGGAGGACTTGTGAAGCTAGCTGCGTCACCTACCTCCTTGGCCGCATAGAGGCTTTTTAGAAGAATAGTCGCATGGTGTCTAGGCCGCATGTGTCCTGGTCGCATGGATCCTGGCCAAATGGATCCTAGTCGCATGTAGTGGACTGGCTGCGTTTGATTCTACAAAGGCAATGTACTCTGGGGTACAGTGCTGGTGGGGGTTGGCATCCCACTGGAGGTCTCCGAGCCTAAGGGCTCCGTATCTGATGTGGTTCGGGCTTGATTAAGCTCGGGTAATTTTTATGCTTCTACATTCATGTTGCCTCATTCACAAGGCCTTGTGAAGGAAGGACGTGAGTTCTTAGTTCACTAACAAGACCTGTGTAATAGATGTGTGCATATTTCGACTAAAAATTCAATTAGGTATTAAATGATATGTCTCATTCCTGCCTCACTATGTGAGGGGCCGAACTCTAAGCACTGTATCATACTATCACAGGCTGATCCTGGGTAAATAAATTATTATCAAAAAACTAGTCAAGTGGAGATCCAAAATTTGTTCTCTAAATTACATTATCATATAGGCAAATCATATTGTGATTGTGGTAGTGACTGTTAGGCCATTGGAGTAATTTGGATAATAATGAATCACTAGAATTAGGATCATAGTGTTAGCCCAAGTCCTAATGAGCATTAAACTTATCATACTTGCTACTATATATATTGATTTGTTCGTCTAACATGTACATGCAGAAAAGTAATAGGCAAGATCAACATGGACATATGCAATGAAGACATCATGATGGAAAAAAAAACGACGATATTCCATAAGATTTCTACACCCAACGACATCTCCGGAGCCACACACTCGGGGTTCCGCTGCCCGGTAAGAGCACGGGGGTCGAGGGGGCAGCACCCTCTGTGTGGGTTCGGGGCGAAGCCCCTGAAAGGTATTCAAATTTTAGAATCTGGGTATCTTTGTGTTGGCCCATTGGTCATGGTCAAACCTGATTTTAATAATTGATCAAACTCTGTCTCGATATAAATGTAAGTCAATTCAGATGTTTATCTACGACGTTTTGGACACTGCTCAACAATGGATATCTACGATGTTCAAGACTGAAGCCGTTTGCCATTCCAA
The DNA here is from genome assembly GCA_029216955.1 of Iris pallida. Lineage (NCBI taxonomy): Eukaryota > Viridiplantae > Streptophyta > Magnoliopsida > Asparagales > Iridaceae > Iris > Iris pallida. The sequence goes on from JANAVB010003600.1 coordinate 8,967,278, forward strand.
ATGTATTTCTGTCAAAGCAATACAATTTTTCATTTTATTGAGTCTAGGAATATATTGTACACCAAGTCGTACTGGCAAATAGGCTGTCCGGGATTGTTTTTCAAAACTAACCTTTCTCTTTAAAAATGACCTATATTTTTTGAAAAACATCCTTTTTACAAAAAGCTTCTGAAGGACTTTTCAAAAAGCCAAAATTGATTTTTTTCTCAAAAATGAACTGGCAGAACCCAAGCAGAACTCAGCCAGAGTTCGGCCAAGTAGAACGTTAGTGAACGTTTGATTTTAAACTTGGTCATCCTTCAGTTGCTGTTTGTTACAAAGAGTTCTGTCCGAATTCTGCCCGAATTCTGTCAGAGTTCTGTCTTTGGAAAATCTATAAATAGAGAAGCATTTCGATCATTTCAAATCACTAATTCACTTTCAATCTCTTCTCTTCTTAAGCTTACATTCTTCCAAAGAGTTCTAAAAAGCTTTCATTTTCAAATCCCAAGCCAGTTACAATCCTCTAGTCGATTTGCCAGTGCGGTGCGGTCTAGAAGTTTCACGAGCGATTGTAATCAGAGGCTTGATATATAGAAGATTCAACTCTTCACAATTGAAGTTGGTCGAGTTCTTCGTATCAAAGCTCGCGTCTGTAGAAGTTGCAAGGACTTCGTATGAAAACTTGCGAGATTTTCCAATAGTGGATTCAACTGGAAGCTAGAGTTCTTCCGACTGGACTAGTCCTCACAAGAGGGAAACTAGTATAAATCTCGGTGTTTGCGTTTGCCTTCTGATCACTTTTAATTTCTGTCATTTACTTTGTGATTATTTTTATATATGTGATCTAACTGCTAACAAGATTTTTAATTAGCAATATTCCGCTGCCTACTCTATTCACCCCCCTCTAGGGTATTCTGCTTTACGATTTCGTTCCTACAATTGGTATCAGAGTAGGCTCTCCATCTAGAGGTATTATATTCTGATCCCAATTGTTCCTACAATTGGTATCAGAGCGGGTTATACAGGTAAATTAAGGTAAAATTGCGGTTATATTTAATTGTTATATAGATCACAGCATTACACATGCAAGTGTGAAATTCACAAGTGAAGGGCAAGCCACAAACAGACCTCCACTGTTTGACAACACAAACTACACTTATTGGAAAACACGTATGAGTTTCTTTCTGAAATCTCTTGATTTTGACTTATGGTCTGTTGTTATTGATGGCTATAAAAAGCCACCTCGTATTAATGTTGATGGTGTTTTAGTTGAAAAACCCCATGACAAATATACAGAAGAAGAAAAGAAAAAGGCCAGTCTTGACGCACGTGCTATTAACGCTTTATTTTGTGCTTTAGACAGAACTGAATTAACAGGGTGTCTACTTGTACAACATCAAACGAAGTATGAAAACTTCTCGAAGTAACCCACGAAGGAACAACACAAGTCAAGGAGTCAAAGATCAGCAGACTTACTCAGGAGTACGAGGCGTTCAAAATGAAGCCAAGTGAATCAGTCCCTCAGATGTTTACAAGATTCTTGGATATTGTAAATCCTCTGTCTTCACTAGGCAAGGATTACAGTAACCATGAGAAGATTCGCAAACTTCTACGAGCCCTTACAAAGAACTGGATTCCAAATGCTACAACAATCATTGCAGGGAACGACCTCTCAACAATGTCTCTAGAAACACTCATGGGTAAGCTACTCACTAACGAGTTAGAACTTCAAGACTTTGAAGATGCTACACTAAAGGATAAGTCAGAGAAGACGATCGCTCTCAAGGCTCAACATAGAAGAACCATCGAAGATGATTCTGACGACAGCGACTCCGACTCTGAAGATCAAGCTCTTCTGGTAAGAAAATTCAAGAAGTTCATGAGATTTAACAGGAGAACAAAGGACAGCAAAGACAATAACAACAATGAGGAAGATCCTATTTGTTGTGGATGCAAGAAGAAAGGACACATGAAGAAAGATTGTCGGCTACCTGAAAAAATCTACATCAAGGAAGTACGCCAACACAAGCATATGGCATGAAAGTGAAGCCAGCGACTCAGAAGATGAACAATCAGATGACGCTGCAAATGTATGCTTGATATCTTGTGATCAGGTGGGACACCCTTCACATGCTAGGAGCAAATGGATCCTCGATAGCGGTTGCTCACGGCACATGACCGGTGACGCTTCACTATTCGCAACACTGTCGAAGAGGAATAAAGAAGGATACGTCTCCTTCGGTAATAATCTAAGAGGGTACATAATCGGTATCGATGACATTGGTAAGGCTCCCTATCCAGTGATTAAAGATGTTTGTCTTGTTACCAAGTTAAAACATAATCTGCTCAGCATAAGCTATTTACCTGATCACGGTTATGGTATTAACTTCGTAAAAGATAAATGTACTATAATTGATAGTTCAACTGGTAGTACCATATTTGAAGGTATTAGGGAAGACAATATATATGTATTCTATTTGTTGGAAGATGCTAACACAGCAGGTAGATGTTTGATGGCCAAAATCGTTGAGAGTCAACTATGGCATATGAGACTCGGTCATGCAAACATGGATACAATTTCAAGATTATCTACGAAGAAGTTGGTACGCGGCTTACCGGATATTTCTTTCAAGAAGGATATGGTATGTAGTGAATGTGAAAAGAATAAAGCTACCAAATCCGTATTCAAATCCAAGAACGCTGTAAGTACCACTAGACCTTTACAATTGTTGCATATGGACTTATTTGGACCCAGCAGAATTGCTAGTCTAGGTGGTAAGTTATATGCATTTGTCATTATAGATAATTTCTCTAGATATACATGTGTTTATTTTCTTGCACGCAAGAACGATGCATTATCAGAATTCGTCACCTTTTGCAAGAAAGTACAGAATTAAAAAGGATTCATGATTACTCGCATTCGTAGTGATCATGGCGACAAATTTGAGAATGCAGAATTCAAGCAATTTTGTAACACACAGGGTTATCTTCATGAATTCTCTTGCCCTAGGACTCCGCAACAAAATGGAGTTGTGGAACGTAAGAACAGAACTCTATCTGAAATGGCTAGAGTTATGTTAAACAAGTTTAGTCTACCTAGATACTTATGGGCTGAAGCTGTAAATACAGTATGCTATATTCTCAATAGGGTTCTAATTCAACCTATATCGAAGAAGACTCCCTATGAACCATGGTTTGATAGAACACCAAATGTTTCTTATTTCAAAATCTTTGGTTGTAAATGTTTTATTCTTAATACTAAAAATAATTTGAGTAAATTTGATGAAAAGGCCGATGAAAGTATATTTTTAGGTTATGTAGCAAAGAGCAAAGAATACAGAGTCTTCAACAAAAGAACCATGATCATCGAAGAATCAATCAATGTCAAGTTTGATGAGCTATGTTTCACTTAACAAAATGCCAGGGAAATTGGCTTTTGAAAATAAAACGAGAAAAAGTACAAGAAGTACAAATTTGATTCTGGGAAAGTATTGCTATGGAAGTCTGATATGTAAATGATCACTTTGTTCCTTAGACCATACGATGATGATGAAGATTACTGCTTGAAGATGAACAATTGGAAGAACTAAGTCACCAGAAAGGTATCGACACACTTGGGCACTGATGGCGAGGCTGAATGCTTTCCTGCTTTGCTTCACTCTGTTCTGAAAGAAAGGTTGAAGAAGAATGCTCTGGAGAATCAAAGTCTCTGAGTTTTAATCTCTCTGTTTTCTCTCTTCTTGTCTCTGTGTGTGTCTGTCTGAGAAAAACAAGTCTATTTATAGACTTGGGCTCTTGCGCATAAAAACTCAGCAAAAGTTCCGTCTTTACGCTAACAACTGCCACCTACGACCAAAGTCATCCTCTGTATACGTTGACACGTGTCCCATCATTTCATTAAGAATAGGATGCACGTACACACGTTCTTCGGAATGTGTGGCATGAAAGCCATGTAGGCAAACCACGTTCCAAATTGGTCAGAAAGAATAGGGGGTAAAAATAGCTCCAATGTACTCTGAGCGTAAAGCAGTGGACTAGGCGTAAAATAGCCCTGACATGGACTTCCCGCGTAAAGTGGTTATTAAATAACCTTGAGCGTAAAGTAGCCCAAATAAACTTTATGCACACGTCGACTTTTGAGCGTAAAAACTCGTATAGTCTCCATGCGTAAAAGAAGCCATACCGTGAGCGTAAAAATAGCTCAGTCCACATACTAAACGACAACATTGGCCTCTGTGTAAAACAAATCCCTTCGAATTCTGTGGTATATGCCATCATTAATATCTTCATGTAAGACTTTGCATTAAATGCAAGACTTGACAGCTTTGTCCAGCATAAAAGTGGCTAGCCTGTCCTAGGCGTAAAACCCTTGACTTGACCCTGGCATAAAATGATCAGCCTGTTTTAGGCGTAAAGTGATTAGCCTCTCCTTGGCGTAAAATAGATCATCTTGAGTGGAATGATCCGTCTCTTTGACTCATTCTATGAAGCACTTTTTACGCTCCTACAAGACCACCTTCAAAGTTTTCAAATATCTCCAAAATTTGAAATATTTTGAACAGAAGCGTAAAAGTTGAGATTTGACCAGTCAGCGTAAAATTCGGGATACACAACAGTCATCCGCGTAAAAGTGGAGATATCCAACAGTCGGTGTAAAATCAAGAAATAGTGTCGGTCAATACTTAACCGTCACAATGAATTTCTTTCTCGAAAATTTCGAATGCTTCCTCATCTTCACGAGTTTGCATTAATAATGAGCAATTTCCCATAAGGAATATGAAGAGTTGATTTGATTGTATAAATAAGAATAAATTCTTCATTCTTGCCATTCATCCTCATATTGTCATGGAGCCAAAGAACGAGATTAAAAATAAAGAGGCTTCGAGCTCCAGGATTGATTTTGAGCGAGCACGCAACCTTTTAGAGTGCTTTGGACTGACTCCAGCAGTCTTTGGTCGCATCGATGGCGGTCCTTCAACTGCGCATGAGGGGTCAGGAGATGCAGAAGCATTTCTTAATCTTATGCGTCGCTCCAGGATTCGCAATATGTGCGAGTTGGGTGCCTCCCTTCGTCAGCCCAACAAAGGAGAGGAAAAATAATGTTTTATGTATTGCGACTCTTTTATCTGTAGGGGTCCACTCCCCCCTTTTTATAAATAAAATCTTGACGTTGATCTCATCTGTTGATGCATAGAATTGTTGAACACTTCTTTTGACTGCTTCTATGGTTTGTTCATTCCCAAGAGAAATAAAACAACACATGGCATTTGTCTTGTGGTCACGAATGCCTTTTAATAGGATCTTTCCCGAAATAGGCTCACGCCAACCGTTTCTTCAACCCTTATAAATAGCTGAGTTAAAGAATGTTTTATACATTCTCATTCTCATTCTTCTGAAGATAGCTTTTTTGCAATGTCATTCTCCAACAAATGACGATGGCGATGCTTTCCGATGGTGTTCCTCTGTACGCTCAGTCACCAGACATTGATTCAACCACTCTTAGAGTCGAACCATTCGACCTTAATGGTAAGTTTGATCGTAAACAATTGTCTGCCTTTAAACTTTTTGTTGAAAACAGATGTTCACGAGCGTAAATCCCTTGTAGATTAAATGCTCATGAATCACTGGCGTAAAAATCTCAAGCGTAAAATCCTTGTAGCCTGTTGAAGATAAAACAAGATACGTAAGCATCTGTTTTCAATTGACTAATATGCGTCTGATGATACTTCTGTTTAAAACAATTTTTCTTTGTTGTTTTCTACAGAAGTTTGGCTGAAGAGCTTTTCCAGAACCGGTATTGGCGACTTTGACGCTGTGAGGAGCATTCTTCTGACATCAACATCAAGGAGCTCATGCGCTTGTGACGCGCAAATCAGACAACTCAGCACTCTTCGTGGGATAGAAGGGTCTTCTTCTGTTGTAGGAAGAGCCTTTATACACGGAGAGTTGGATGGTGGAGTTAACTCTAACCCAAGAAATTGGGTAGTAGAGTTCCTTTCACGGCAGAACTAGGAATCGTATCCCAATGCTGGATACATTCCTATCTCCTCTGAAAGGCCGCCACTTCTCCACCTGTTGTATTGGCAGCAACACGTCTTCGGGCTGCCATACTCTGGGATTCTCCTCTCGTCTGAGAGAGAAGACCAGAGTTAATTCCTTCTGTTCTGGTCACCATTGAGGCTCAGACAGCAAGAAATTGCCACCAACAACGAATCCGATGAAGAAGATCCAAAGAAGTAATAGATCTCCATTAGGTTATCGTTGTGTGTATAGAATGAAAATCCAAGATTGTAATAGATTTCCATTATGATTTGTAAGAAAGTCTAAGAAATGTAATAGACTTTTATGAGGAAATGAGAATGGAAATGATAAGTCTTCTATGCTCAATGATTTGTATCTATCCAGATGTAATATGGACATGATAGATAATGAAATCTTGTTTTCTGTTTTAGAGTATACAATACTATCAGAGGTAATATGGACATGATAGTATGTAAGAACTCAAAAGAAAATTAGATTAATATCTATGCAGAGGTCAAAATGGAAATGATTGATAAGAAAAGTAAGTAGATTTAATATTTATTCAGAGGTCATAAAAATATGATAAATAACGAATCCCACTTTTTAATCAATTAATAAAATAGAAGATTTAAAATCCCTCTCCAAGAAATCAGCTTAACCAAACTTTGGTGGCTGGGGATTAAAAAGACAAATGTCATAAAATATCAATGAAAGAATGAATGAACCAACATATCTTTCGGGAAAAGAAAAAGGTCAATTCAATTCCATAATTAAATGGATGAATTTGATATAATGAACGGACAGGACTTTTCGGAAATGAAAAGTTATTTTCAATTTCAAAGACCGGTTCATTAATAGATCTCTCCTATAAATAGGCGAGAACTTTTTGTAACGTTTTATTCTTATTTCCACTCCTCTATTGGAAATGTCTTCCAAGGATATGCAGCAAAAGAATGAAGTCTCCATAAAGGTTGAGGACGTCATCGAGACACACCCCGTTGAGCCAATTGTGTCAGGCCCAACCGAAGTAAGCGAAAGCTCTTCTACGCCCAAACCACCACAAGACATCCTTGCCTTCTTAGTAGAGCCAGGGAAAACTCCTGAAGAAGAGGCACCGAAGATGGCTGCATGCAGATTTTTTATGAACTCAGGCAACGATGCCTTCGAAGCACTGGCTGACTATGTATTTAATAAGGAAGGCAGTGGTCCTTGTCCTTAATCCTTTATTCAGAACAAAAATAATAAAAGGAATTTTATTTTCATTCTTATTTTTATACATAGTATTTCTTAAGAAATTTGCCATTGATTGGCATCATGAGTAGATCTCCATTAGGCTTTGATAACCGATAGGCGCCATTAGAAAACACGGTCTCAATTACATAAGGGCCCTCCCATTTTGCTTGGAATTTTCCTTTGCTTTTGTGAGTCATCACCATCGGTCTTCGAACGGCTAATACCAACTCGCCAATCTTGAATACCCTCTCTTTAACTTTACGATTGAAAGTTCGAGATACACGGGCTTGATATAGCTCAATGTGCTGTTGTGGTTGAAGACGCTTCTCGTCCAATCCTTCAAGTTCTTGGAGTCGTAAGCGATCATTGTTCTCTATAGTTAGCTCATTAGCAATAGCTATTCGTAGAGATGGAATCTGGATTTTCAAGGGAAGAACAGCCTCACATCCATAAACCAATAAAAATGGTATAAAACCAGTAGGAGTCCGGACTGTTGTTCGATAAGCCCATAAACATTCTCCAAGTTTCTCATTCCAATCATGTTTGTTAGAAGAGACAAACTTTTTGAGAAGTTTAATGATCGTCTTATTGAAAGCTTCGACTAAACCATTAGCAGCTGGATTATAAGCCGTAGAAGCCAAATTTTGAATTCGATTCTTATCACAGAACCGATAAAATGCCTGACTGGCAAATTGTGGACCATTGTCATGAATTATTCGTCGAGGAATTTCGAAGCGATAAATGACATGATGTTTGATGAAACTGATCACATTAGCTGTTTTCACTTCGACAAGGGGAACTGCTTCTGCCCACTTAGAAAAGTAATCGGTTATAGATATAAGAACCGATGTCCTTTAACAGAAGGGGGGTTAATAGGACCAATGACATCCATACCCCAAGCTTCGAAGGGCCAAGAGGCTGCTGTAGGATGTAGAAATTTAGATGGTTGATGAATAAAGTCAGCATGAATCTGACATGCTTTATACTTTCTGGCATAGTCTACAGCATCTGCTATCATAGAAGGCCAATAATACCCCATTCTTCGAATGCGATCCTGTAATTTCGGACCTGGTTGATGAGCACCACAAACGCCATCATAAGCTTCTCGAAGTGTTTGTTTGGCTTCACTTTCTGAGAGACAGCGCAGCAATAGTCCATCATATGAACGACGATATAACATATGTAAAGACGAATCATAATAAAATCGAAATGATCGTCTCTTAATTGATGCAGCTTCTTTTGGATCTTCAGGCAAAATCCCATAAACTGCATAATCAATGAATGGAGTTCTCCAATCCCTCTGTTGGGAACTTGACTCTGTAGCATAACTTTATTCAATATACAGATTATTCTTGACACAGAACAAGTCTCGGTCCAACAAAGTAATTGTATTTTGCCTTCGAATTGGAACAGCCAAGTCTGCAGCAAAGCTAGCAAGAGCATCAGCCTCTACATTATGAGAACGTGGTACAAATTCAATGAAGAATCCTTTGAATGAAAGGACTAATTCGACTACCACTTGATGATAAGGGATGAGATCAGGATTTCTGACTTCATAAGTCCCTCTAACTTGATTAACAATCAGTTGAGAATCTCCATAAGCTTCTAGGAACTCAATATCCAATTGTTTTGATACTTGGAGACCAATCAATAGAGCATTATATTCTGCTACATTGTTGGAGCATGGCTGATTGAGAGAATAGGCACGGTATATGACCATTTTGTCGGGAGAAACCAAGACGATTCCTTCCCCAGAAACAATATTGCCTTTAGGTCCAACCCGTGATGCTCCATCAAAATATAATTGCCGTATGTCATTCTTTAAAGTCATGTTACAATCTGCAACTTCATATGGAATGTCCTCGTATAACTTCGATATTTCAGGTATAGGATGAGCAGCTAAGAAATCAGCTAATGCTTGGCCCTTTACTGATTTTTGAGGTACATAAACCATGTCATAAGGAGTGAGCAACATCGCCCAGGTAGCTAACCTGGAATTAAGAATGCTCGGTTTTCTCATCAATACCTGAATGGGATTTATTCTGGAGATGACATGAATAGTTTGTCCTGTCACATAATGTCTTGTCTTTTGGACGACAAAAACCAAAGCCAGACATTCCTTTTCTACAGGAGTATACCTGTGTTCAGCTCCAACCATTATTCTGCTAAGATAATAAATTGCTTGTTCATGACCCATATCACTTTTCTGTGCGAGAAGAGCACCAAGTGAATGATCTAAGGCTCGAACATATAGAAAAAATGGTCTCCCTACCACTGGAGGTACCAAAACAGGTGGATTCATAAGGTATTGCTTAATGTCATTGAAGGCTTTCTGACACGCTTTATCCCAGACAAAAGATACACCTTTCTTTAATAGACGAAAGAAAGGTTGACATCTCCCAGAGAGATTAGATATAAATCTCCTGATATAAGCAATACGACCCTGAAAGCCACGGAGTTCTTTCAGATTACGAGGAGGACGCATTTCAAGGATTGTTTTAACTTTATCAGGATCAACATGGATACCCTGAGAAGTAATGACAAATCCTAAAAACTTGCCACTGGAAACCCCTAAGAAAGACTTAGTAGGGTTCATTTTCAATTGATGTTGATGCATCAGTTCAAATATTGTCTTCAAGTCTTGAATGTGATCATCTTTTGATCGACTTTTAACAGCAATGTCATCTACGTAACATTCAACTGTCTTCCGAAGATGTTCTTGAAAGATGTTGCTCATAGCCCGTTGATACGTGGCACCGGCATTTTTAAGACCAAATGGCATAACCGTATAGCAGTAAACCCCAAGGGGTGTTCGAAAAGAAGTATGCTTCTCATCTTTTGGATGCATCTTGATCTGATTGTATCCTGAGAATCCGTCCATGAAAGACATGCGTTCAAAACCGCATGTATTGTCTATCATGACATCGGTAATGGGAAGTGGGAATTCGTCCTTTGGACAAGCCGTATTAAGATCTCGATAATCTATGCAAACTCGAACTTTTCCATTCTTCTTCATAACAGGAACAATATTGGCAACCTAATCCGGGTGTTGCTCTTCACGAACAAAGCCACATGTAATCAACTTTTTGACTTCTGCTTCAATTGCATCCATTATATCTGGTCTAAAGTGCCGTTGCTGTTGCTTTACAGGCTTGACATTAGGCAAAATATTGAGCTTATAAGTAGCAACTTTAGGATCTAGACCCGGCATATCCTCATAATTCCATGCAAAGATGTCAATATATTCTTTGATCAGTTTTATCAACTCTTCCTTTTCATCCTCCGAAAGGTTTTTACTGATGAATATTGGTTAGGACGTAGTTCCATCTCCAACATCAATCTGGACAACCTCATCTTCTGTAGGTGGCTGTCGCTGTTCAAAACGAAGTTCCCATTGAGTGTCCATATGTTGAGCCCAAGGATCATTCTCAAATGGTTCAGATTCACCATCAATTTGAACCATATAAGCTGAAAATATTTGCTCGGATTTATCATATAAGGAACGAGACATATCAGATTCGATGAATTGGACTTCTTCTGAATTCGATGATTGCGAAGAGCTAGAAGAGAGTTCTTCTTGTATATCGTCATTAAGCATGTGGGACGGATCATATCCCAACCCATGACGAGTCTTCTGGTAAAATGGATCACCACATAATGGTAGTCGTCTACCCTTGCCTTGATTGAGACCTTGCATAGTCTTCAAATCATACCCCATATTCTGGATAATCTTGATAGATTGTTGACTATATTTGTCAATTCGGATTCTTCCTTTATCTTTATCTTTCAGATCATCTGTCTGAGCAACAGGGATATTTTTGGCCAGACCAAACACAATTTGGCGCTTGTTTTTCTTATCAGACGGAACCACAAAGTAAGATTCTTCGTGACGTCTATAAGTTACACAAGCTTGCGATGGAGCAACTATAGGAAGAAGATAGGGAGAAGATGTTAAGAACTTTTGAGCATAAGGTCCAACATCGACATGAGGAGGAAAGGAATTTTCCTTATGATCAATGTATAATGTTTTCTCTGGTTCTATGTCGTCTTTATATTGATGACTTTGATTATCAGAAGATAAAGTCATTCTTTCAATAAACTTGACAGCCATATACTCGAAAAGGAAATCTTTATTGATATCAAAAAGTACAGAATGATCAATATTTACATCATTTACAATCTGATTGCTACGCTTCGGATTAATCATTAATGGATCATTATCCGTTTTCTGCATAGATTTGCCAAGATTGACAATCAATGGCGGTCCTGGATCATTCGTACAAGAAGTACGCCCTTTGACCTTGATCATAAAAGGTTGAACTTGGCTCTTAGCAGGAACATTTACTGATTCCTCAGATGAAGCTTGAGTTCTTCCTTTAACCTTGATTATCAAAGGTTGATCATCGACAGGTTGGAATTGGATTCGTCCCTTGACTATGATCTTCAAAGGTTGCTCTTCTGGCGGATCTTCATTAATAGACTGATCCTCAGTAGATGATTGATCTTCAGCTATGTCTGATATCTTTTTCACATGCTCTTGTTTATAAAGCCTTGAATCAGAAAAATAGGCTTCGACACCCATGAAAGGATTGATATCAGCAAACTCAGTCTTCACAACTCCTTGGGAATCCACATACTTGAAACATTGGTGGAGAGTTGAAGGCACGATGTTATGCTCATGTAACCATAGTCTTTTCAGAAGGATATTATAGGATACGTCTAAGTTGATAACATAGAAAGTTACCATAGTTCGAAGATCACCAATCTGAATCTGCAGACGAATCTTCCCCAGTGGTTTACTCTTGCCAGAGTTAAAACCAACTATCGTAGTACTAGTGTAAGTCAGTTCACTAGTAGGAATTCTCAGGGGTCTTAGCATACTCTGAAGAATTATGCTAATTGAGGACCCATGATCAATGTAAATCCTGTCAATTTCAGTGGATCCAATATACCCAGTGTAGCACAGAGGCCTGTCATGTTTGTTATGCTTCAACAGCATATCTTCTTATGTAAAGGTGATATTGGGAATTGCTTCCATCATAATATGACATTGCGGACATGACACTGGAGTATTATCGGGACTCTTGAGTTGAGCCAAGCATGAATCTGCTTAAAGTAAAGTTTCACTCAAAGTTTCTCTGCTTTCTCTAGAAAGGCGAAGCAGCTCAAATATAGATAGTCTAGCCGGAGTATTGGCTAACTGAGCTAGAATATCAAATTTATAGGGTTTTATCACCACCCCCTGACTGGAAGCAGACTTCAATGGGACGTCAAAGCGTACTGCTTTCTGTTTCCCCTTTTCAACCACAGATGGTTTAGCAGGAACAAGGAAAGGTTGAGCTGGTAGTGTTTCCACTACGTATTCTGCTTCTTTGGAAGATCCCTCATAATCTTTGTGGTACTCTTTCCCAGATCTTGTACCAGCAAAAGTTTCTTCTTCGGACTCAGGAGAAGGAAGTACCATATTACAGGATTTAGTCTTCCCTCCTTTAGCCTTCTTCTTGTAAGGATTGTTATGAGGAACTTCAGAACCCAATCCAACAGTGGAGTTTTGATTTTGAATCTGTAAAGGAAGTCGTATTCCTTTATCATAATTCAAACCTTCTCCCTTTTAAAAGTTATAACCCATCTTCTTCATGAGAAGGACAGATTGCTGACTATACAAATGAGTAGGCAGTGGACTTTTAATAGATGGTTCAACAGAAGAGGAAGAAGTAGGACCTTCTGTAACCACAGGAGAAGGATTTGGGATACGAGGAAAAATCCCTGTCGGAGCTTTTTCATAAGCAGCAAAGACTTGTTGTGCCCTGTATAAGGGAACACTATTCATGACTAGCCACTGCTGATGAGTAAGCTTGAGCTTAATAGGAGGAGCTAGACTTGGGGGACATATGTTCAATCCTCTCAGTCTATTTTCCAAAGGAAGGCCATCCCATAGATGATCAAATCATCAGGATCTGAGATAATATGAGAAATCATGTTGCAGATTTTGACTTTCTTACCTTTCTTGGATTTAGAAGTTTTACCTTCATTTTCCAATTCAGGTACTAAGTCAGGATGTACCCACATAATTTCACCATTCTTTAAGGTGAGAGGCAGCAATCCTTCATTTTCTTCTCTAGGAGGCGGGATATTCACAATTTTCATCGTCGCCTTCGGGATTGGGATAATTCCATCTGGGACTTGCTGTGGAGGAAAATCTCCGAATTGAAGAGAAACCATATTGGTTGTAACCGTATGGTCATCATTGGTTAAAGCGATAGCACCGCCATTTATCAGCTCTTGGATTTTCTTCTTCAAGACATAGCAAGCACTGGTAGGATGATTAATGTATCTATAATAGATACAATATTTGGGATTGTCAGTCAGATTCACCTTATTAGGCCTCTTTGGCTCTGGAATCTGGAGTTTGCCACTCTTTACCAAATATTGGAATATCCCTGGGATATCACTTTCGTCAAAAGAGTATTCTTCCTTTGGCCTGGAAGATTCCTGATTATTCGACGTTATTTTATTCTTGGAAAGATTGACCATGAGGGTATCTTTTCCTTTCACATTACGATTACCAGGATTATTACCAGGATTACCTTTCTTTCCTCTATCCTCTGAGGCGAAAATTATCCCATGTTCACGAGCCAACCTACCATTGGTCTCGGCAGAAACTACTGCTATGATAAACGAAGCCCAATCTGTGAATTAGGAACCCGTAAAAACAGCAATAGATGGTCGCAGATTCATCTTGCATGTATCAATTAGCGCTGAATCCGGCATACCAGGAGGCATCTTTAGAGTAGCCTGTCGGAAATGTTCAATGAACGTCCGAGTATCTTCCTTCTTCTTTTGTTTGATTTCTATTAAGGAGGACATGTTCATGTCCATTCCTCCTTCATAGAAGCGGGAGAGAAACATTGCTTTAAATTCATCAAAAGACGAAATACAATTATCGGGTAAACTACGATACAAATCGTAAGCTGAACCCGTCAAGCATCCAATAAACACTCGAGTGAGAAGAGCATCATTTTTCTGCAGATGTACAGTCATAATATCAAAATAATTGATATACTGACTAGGAGAGGCCCTTCCATCAAACAATACCATAGATTGTGGCTTGAATTTTGGTGGAAAGGGTACATCATTCTAATAAGAAGGATAAGGTTGCTTAATCCCTAACCTCTGGAGCTGATCCTTGTGCTTCAAAACTTCAAACTGTGCTTTGAGCTCACGTACTGCTTGAATGGCTTCACTGGTTTGCGGAAGCACGTTTGATTGAATGGTTGTTGGATGTACCATGATCCCCACCGGAGATGGTACATCTTCTGGCATAATAGGATCTGGAGATGCAGAATTTTGATTAACAGCAGGTTCTTGAATATTCAAAGGTATATCAGCCACTTGACTATCTTGAGTTGGTGCTGCTACTGGTACCGGTGTTATTACTGTCGGCTGAGCAGTTTGTTGATTCAATATTATCTGATGCATGTTTTGCACCATGTTAAGCATGTCTTTCAGTGATTGCTCAACGGCAGTGAGACGTTGTTCTGTATTAGCAGATGACGTCTCTGGTTTATCTCCAATAGCGTAGGATTCAACCTCTCTTGAAGATATAGAAGGATTAGTATAGAAGTATGAATCAACACTATCAGTTTCAGACTCAAAAGATTGAGTACCCCCAGCTTCTGAATCAGAAGTCTGCAATTGTCTTTGTCTTCTTGATCAAGTGTTCTGATATACTCCCTCAAAGGAATCAAAAAGTCTGTTGAACTGCTGTTGACCTGGAGTTTGATACACATTCCGTCTCGGACGTCGTCCTCTGTTAGTATGAGATGCCATGTTGACTGACACATATGACGGCTCATGTTCTTGATCTTCATCTTGTTGTTGAGGCATATTAAAACTCAATCGATCAAAAATTGACCATTTTGAAGCTGAACAACAGCAGTTGATTACAACCTGGTGATACTCACAATGATGTTTTTCTTGGGGGAATGTCACCGAAGATTGTCTGTTCTTACGCTTTTGCATTAGCAATTCACGTAAATCAGAAGGAGTAGAGGGAGTAGTCTTCTTTATTACATTTGGGGTAGAGAAACGTTTAGTTCCTTGTGTATAAAGAAGATTACTGGCTGCATTCGCAGAACCAAACTGTACATTTTTATGCGTTTGGAGTTGTGTGCGTAAATCTTGAGATTTTTGAGCACGAAGGACTCCATTTTCATTGCGTGTAATTTGTAGGTTTGGCACTTTGCGTAGAGCAGTATAAGAAGGTTGTTGGTGTAGAACTGAAGCTTTACCAACAACATTTTTACGTTGTACGCGCTTAGGTACATTCACGTTAGATGTATAAACATCGTTGCGAATTTTATCCACACTGTCACAGACAGGAGACTTACCTTTACGCGTAGAGCATAAAAATTAATTATCTACCACGTCAAAGATGGGAGATTTTCCTTTACGCGAAGAGCGTAACTTATGTGTGTCTACTACGTCACGGACGGGAGACTTTTTCCTACACTCAGAAGCATTAACATTAGAGTCTGCCGTATTACAAATGGAAGACTTATGCTTATGCATCGAGCGTAAAACTTGGTTTTTACCCACTGGGCGTAAAACTTGGTTCTTACGCAGTGAGCGTGGAACCTGATTATCTACACCGTCACAGACGGGAGATAAATTGTCACACTTAGGGTGCAACGCCGAAGTAAGGACTGCCTCGTTACTAACGGGAGCCCCTACGACAGGAGTGGGAAGAATTCCCTTGCCATCAGAAACAACAGAGAGATCAGAAGCTACTTTGGATTTAGGAATCCAAACTTTTCGTGCTTTGCGAGATTTTTGAACATTGGAGCAGCGAGAACCACCCCCAGTTTGGAGCATCTCTTCATAAGCAGTCTGGTCGAAGTGTACAACCAGAGTCTTCTTTGTCGATCCAATCGACACATCATCGTATCGAGCAATTGCCTCCTCGTCAGAGGAGGAGGTCGTCCCCAGCAGAGTCGCCATTTTGTTTCACTTAACAAAATGCCAGGAAAATTAGCTTTTGAAAATAAAACGAGAAAAAGTACAAGAAGTACAAATTTGATTCTGGGAAAGTATTGCTATGGAAGTCTGATCTGTAAATGATCACTTTGTTCCTTGGACCATACGATGATGATGAAGATTACTGCTTGAAGATGAACAATTGGAAGAACTAAGTCACCAGAAAGGTATCGACGCACTTGGACACTGATGGCGAGGTCGAATGCTTTCCTGCTTTGCTTCACTCTGTTCTGAAAGAAAGGTTGAAGAAGAATGCTCTGGAGAATCAAAGTCTCTGAGTTTTAATCTCTCTGTTTTCTCTCTTCTTGTCTCTGTGTGTGTCTGTCTGAGAAAAATAAGTCTATTTATAGACTTGGGCTCTTGCGCGAAAAAACTCAGCAAAAGTTCCGTCTTTACGCTAACAACTGCCACCCACGACCAAAGTCATCCTCTGTATACGTTGACACGTGTCCTATCATTTCATTAAGAATAGAATGCACGTACACACGTTCTTCGGGATATGTGGCATGAAAGCCATGTAGGCAAACCACGTTCCAAATTGGTCAGAAAGAATAGGGCTTAAAAATAGCCCCAATGTACTCTGAGCGTAAAGCAGTAGACTAGGCGTAAAATAGCCCTGACATGGACTTCCCGCGTAAAGTGGTTATTAAATAACCTTGAGCGTAAAGTAGCCCAAATAAACTTTATGCACACGTCGACTTTTGAGCGTAAAAACTCGTATAGTCTCCATGCGTAAAAGAAGCCATACTGTGAGCGTAAAAATAGCTCAGTCCACATACTAAACGACAACATTGGTCTCTGTATAAAACAAATCCCTTCGAATTCTGTGGTATATGCCATCATTAATATCTTCATGTCAAACTTTGCATTAAATGCAAGACTTGACAGCTTTGTCCAGCGTAAAAGTGGCTAGCCTGTCCTAGGCGTAAAACCCTTGACTTGACCCTGGCGTAAAATGATCAGCCTGCTTTAGGCGTAAAGTGATTAGCCTCTCCTTGGCGTAAAATAGATCATCTTGAGTGGAATAATCCGTCTCTTTGACTCATTCTATAAAGCACTTTTTACGCTCCTACAAGCTAAATCAACACTTAGATGATGATGACAATGAAGACATAATCACACCAAGTACAGCTACTGTAAAACCTTCACACAAAGATGCAGAACCATCACATCAGATGATGATGAACCTCCAAGCAAAGAAGCCGGAACTAGCAATCCTGAGACTACACCAAAAGAGATAAAATTTTTGGCTAATCATCCAAAGGACTTGGTAATTGGTGAGATTATCAAGGGTGTAAGTACTCGTTCCTCTAATAAAGATATAGCTTCTTGTGTTACTTTTGTCTCACAGTTTGAACCAAAAAATATTGATGAAGCATGTAGTGATAATTTTGGTTAGATGCTATGCAAGACGAATTAAACCAATTCGAACGAAATCAAGTTTGGGAACTTGTTCCCAAGCCCATTGATCATCCGGTCATTGGCACCCGATGGGTATTCCGAAATAAACTGAACGAGAATGGTTTAGTGACTCGTAATAAGGCTCGACTCATAGCTCAAGGATACAATCAAGAAGAGGGTATCGACTACGATGAGACTTATGCCCCAGTTACGAGATTAGAATCCATTCGTATGTTATGTGCATTTGCATGTTTTCATAATTTTAAGTTATTTCAAATGGATGTCAAAAGCGTATTTTTAAATGGTTTTATAAAAGAAGAGATTTATGTAGCTCAACCACCCAGTTTTACTGATTTCAAATTTCCTGAATATGTTTTCAAGTTAAAGAAAGCTTTATACGGTTTAAAACAAGCCCCTCGTGCTTGGTACGATCGTCTAAGCTCTTTTCTACTTGATAACGATTTTTCAAAGGAAAAGGTTGACACTACTTTATTTATAAAATCTTTGAATAACAATATTCTTTTGATTCAAGTCTATGTAGATGATATTATCTTTGGATCTACTGATGAATCTCTTTGTCAAGAATTTTTAAAGTGTATGCAGAATGAGTTTGAGATGAGCTTGATGGGAGAGCTGAAATTCTTTCTCAGACTGCAAATCAAACAAACCAACAATGGGACGTTCATAAATCAAGCAAAGTACACAAAGGATCTATTAAAGAAGTTCGACATGGAAGTAGCAAAGCCACATAGCACTCCAATAGCGACTTTAACCAAGCTTGATATTGATGAACAAGGCAAACCTGTCGACATACATAAGTATCGAGGTATGATCGGTAGCTTACTGTATTTAACTGCTAGTCGACCAGACATTATGTTTAGTGTTTGCTTATGTGCACATTTTTAAGCTAATCCTAAGGAATCACATCTGTGCGCAGTTAAGCGTATCTTCCGATACCTTAAAGGTACTTCTTCTGTCGGCTTATGGTATCCTAAAACCATGTCATTTGACCTAACCGGTTATTCTGATGCTGATTTTGTCGGATGCAAAGTAGATAGAAAAAGAACTAGCGACATATGTCATTTCCTAGAAAAAGCTCTAGTCTCTTGGTTTAGTAAAAAGCAAAATTCTGTTGCATTATCAACAACCGAGGCTGAGTATATCGCCGCAGGACGTTGTTGTGCACAAATTTTGTGGATGAAACAAACTTTAGAAGACTATGGATTGCATTTTACACACATACCCATTTTCTGTGACAACAGTAGCTCTATTAATTTGACTAAGAATCCAGTATGTCACTCTCGTACTAAACATATCGAGATTCGACATCACTTTCTTAGAGATCATCAACAAAATGGAGATATAGACCTTGTATACATAGTCACTCAGAATCAATTAGCTGACATACTCATAAAACCTCTAGTGGAAGATCGTTTCAATTATTTACGTCGAGAATTAGGCATTTTAGATGTCAATAATATTAATTAATTTTGTTTTATTAATTAATTTATTCGATACTCATAAACTATTTTCGAGACAAGCTTAAAAAGAGTCTGTCTGTCACCACGACTACGGTCGAAGCGAAGCGGTACTTAAGAATTCCCCGATGAACCTCCGTTAGCTGGGACAGTACTCCTACAGCTAATCTGAGACATATGCTGAGTAAAGAATATTAATTTATAAAATAATATTAATTATATTATTTTGAGATTTAAAATCACTAAACTCTGAATTAAACATTCAAAACGAATTAATGAAAAAGATGTGGCCCTATTTCTATTATTTTGATATATATATATATATATATATATATATATATATATATAGCCAGGCAACCCTTGGCGAATTCGGCCCGAGTTCGGTCCGAATTCGGTCAGAGTTCGGCTGGGTATATATATGTACTAGCCAGAACCCGAGGCCCCCATCTTCTTCATTCTTCCAAACATCCTCAAACAGCAGCAGCCGTGCCTCCAAACCCTAGCTCTTCTCCACCCTTGTTCTTCCAATCCGTGTGGAGATTTTTGTCGAAACTTTGGATTCGTGCGGAGAATCTCGTCCTCAACAGCATATCCAATTCTTGGAAGGTATAATTCCTTCTCTCCTCCACTTTTCAATTCTTAGGGTTTCTAGAATTTTGGGAAAGAATGCCTAAGTTCAATCCCTTTAAGAGGAAGAAGACCAATGCCAGTGAAGAGGCATTGTCTTCGGATCCGCATACAGATTGCCTCTTTTCTCCGGTCCAATCGGACGACGGTGCATTGGACGAATTTTACTTTAAAACTTCCGACCAAGCTTTATTGTGGTATGCCGATTTCATTATGCATACTATTTGTACCGGTTCACCGATTAAATGGACTATTTTTCCCGATCATCGCCCTTACTTTGAGGCATTAGGGTTACAACACTTTGTTACCTTATAATTTCCCATTGCTACTAATGTCATTAGATTATTCTATTGTAATTTCGTGTTAGACACTTTCACCGCGAGAACACGTGTCGGAGGGATCGATATCGAATTCATTGATGAAACGTTAGCGGAAATCCTTGGTATTCCAAACGAAGGTGCCCCGCTCGATAACATCACTGATTTTGATTTCCCCGATGGTACGACTCTCGTTAGTTTCCAGAATGAGCTTTGTGCGCCCGCACGCGCTCGTGCTGGAAAGTTCAAGGCTAATAACTTAAACTTGTTTAACTACGAATTACATCGCATCATCTATTCCACTTTACTTCCAAACTCCACTTCCAAAGATGATGTCACTGCACTTGAGCTCTCTGTTCTTTATCACATTCTTAAGGGGATTCCTTTTTCTGCCCCTAAGACTATCATTCAGATGATGGAAGATGTCACGGAAGAGACCGCAACCTATCTTATGCGATGATCATCCCTCACATTTTTCAGAGATTTGACATTGACCTATCTACTTGTGCTGTTGACCCTGAACCCAAGTTTCTCAAACTCTCTCGTCGCAGCATTGCCACTGTTCTTCCACATACTGCACCTGTTCCTCCTGCACCTACTTCCACAGCACCTGGACCTCCTCATTCCTACCCTATGACATTTGAGGGTATTCATCAGCAACTTTTAGATCTGCAATTATTCTATGTTGACACTTCCAGGGAACGTGAGTTCCATGATGTGACTCGATTCCAGGCTATTGCCAACTCCTTTGCCGATCTGAGATTTGTGCAGACGGGTCACTCTGCTAGCTCTCTACCTCGCGACCCTTCTGTTTCTGGATACCGCGTTGATGATGAGGCGATCCACTCTCTGTTCCAGCCAGGGAACGCCTACGATTGGTATCGTACTACTGGTGCCACTCCTCATACCTCTGGCGCTGGTACTTCTGGAGCTGGTCCTTCTGGACATGCTGGTGCTGCAGCAGCTGACGATGATGATGAGGATGATGACTTTTGAGTTGTTATGACTTTTGAGACTGATACTTTTGTCTTATGTTTACTTGGAAATGCTCCGACATTCCAAAATTTTATCAGTACTCTTATTTTAGTTATTATCATCACTCTTTTAGTTATTATGTGACTTCTCATAGACATGGTTTTTATTATGCCTCAGTTTGGAATTTTAGTTTATCATTCAGCACTTTATTTGTTTCAGTTTTATTCTAGCATTATCTCTCTTTCTGCTTCATATTAAAACTGCCTGTGACAAATAACATGCTTGTGTTGTGTATACAATATCTTTTTAACTGTTTCTACCATGCCTGTGATGAATGTTTTTCTATATATTTTTTGTGTTTCTTCACTGTGTGTTACTTATGCATTTATTGCGGAGGAGCTTTCTCTTTTCAATTATTTTGCTAAGTGACAATGGGGGAGAAATAGATCTAACATCTTCATGAATACAGGTTATGAACAATTTCTTTTGATACATTTTTTAATTGATCCAAACTTAGATGTTATATCGGCAAGGTTTGTCAATTATCAAAATAGGGAAGATTGTTGGCTCATTGGTCATGGTCAAACCTGATTTTAATAATTGATCAAATTCTGTCTCGATATAAATGCAAGTCAATTCAGATGTTTATCTACGACGTTTTGGACATTGCTCAACAATGGATATCTACGATGTTCAAGACTGAAGCCGTTTGCCATTCCAAATTATTTTTGTCAAAGCAATATAATTTTTCATTTTATTGAGTCTAGGAATACATTGTACACCAAGTTGTACTGACAAACAGGCTGTCCGGAATCGTTTTTCAAAACTGACCTATCTCTTTAAAAATGACCTATGTTTTTGAAAAACATTATTTTTACAAAAATCTTCTGAAGGACTTTTCAAAAAGCCAAAATTGATTTTTTTTTCTCAAAAATAAACTGGCAGAACCCTAGCAGAACTCGGCCCGAGTTCGGCCAGAGTTCGGCCAAGTAGAACGTTAGTGAACGTTTGATTTTGAACTTGGTCATCCTTCAGTTGCGGTTTGTTACAAAGAGTTCTGTCCGAATTCTGTTAGAGTTCTGTTTGGAAAAACTATAAATAGAGAAGCATTTCGATTATTTCAAATCGCCAATTCACTTTCAATCTCTTCTCTTCTTAAGCTTACATTCTTCCAAAGAGTTCTAAAAAGCTTTCATTTTCAAATTCCAAGCCAGTTACAATCCTCTAGTCGATTTGCCAGTGCAGTGCGGTCTAGAAATTTCAAGAGCGATTGTAATCAGAGGCTTGATAGAAGATTCAACTCTTCACAATTGAAGTTGGTCGAGTTCTTCTTATCAAAGCTCGCGTCTGTAGAAGTTGCAAGGACTTCGTATGAAAACTTGCGGGATTTTCCAATAGTGGATTCAACTGGAAGCTAGAGTTCTTCCGACTGGACTAGTCCTCATAAGAGGGAAACCAGTATAAATCTCGGTGTTTGTGTTTGCCTTCTGATCACTTTTAATTTCTGTCATTTACTTTGTGATTATTTTTATATCCGTGATCTAACTGCTAACAAGATTTTTAATTAGCAATATTCCGCTGCCAACTCTATTCACCCCCCCTCTAGAGTATTCTGCTTTACGATTTTGTTCCTACACTTTGGATATCTACCGTCAAGGGGAAAAGATATCAGCTATCAAGTGAAGAAGCCGAGCCATGCCATCATCATTTCAAGACGCTGAAGAAGCTTGCACCTGCTAAAGTATATCTTGAGTCTGTAATGAGTCTTAGGAATAATTGTAAACACAAGA
Organism: Iris pallida; assembly: GCA_029216955.1. Lineage (NCBI taxonomy): Eukaryota > Viridiplantae > Streptophyta > Magnoliopsida > Asparagales > Iridaceae > Iris > Iris pallida. Next base: position 8,990,138 of record JANAVB010003600.1, read on the forward strand.
AATAGATGGCAAATATAAAGCTAGGGTAGCAACCTGGATCACATTTGGGCAGACAGACGGATGATCCGACGGATCTCCGCAAAAATTCGAAGGATGATCCGAATGGACCACATAAAAGCTTCTATGATCTTTCGGATTATCCGATAGACGTCCGCAAAAATTCGACGGATAATCCATCTTATTATTGTTTGAAATCCAACAGTCGAATTCTGTCCTATTGATGATCCCAACGGCTATATTTATAGCCGTTGCACTATACAGGCGGATGATCTGACAAACTTCCGCAAAAATTTGACAAATCATTCGTCAATTGGCTAAAAGTTGCGTTATTACACTTTTCATTGGTTTGGTTATAATTAGACTTGAACCCCTTCATTCATGATTGATACTTTGAGCCTAAAAGTTTCTAATATACCAAAGCTTATCCACAAACACTCTACCAAAGCTTTCACTTGTCTATCCACAAATTGTGTTAGAGTGTTCTTGAGTTGTAAAAGTGAGATCTTATTCTTATGAAAGGTTGAAGTTGGAGAGTCTTCGGATAAAAGCTCTTATGAAGTTGGAGAGACTTCGGATCAAAGCTCTTATATTGAAGTCGGAGAGGCCTTGGGATAAAAGCTCTCGTATAAGAAGTTGGTGAGCCTTCGAATAAAAACCTACGTTATACTATTTACGATAATAGTGGTTTAAAGCCGGAGAGAGTTCCGGGACTGGAATGCCCCTCGGGAGGATACCAGGATACATTGGGTGTCGGTATTGTTATTGCTTCTTCTCTTGCACTCTTAATCTTTTAATTGTCTATTAGCAATCTTTTAGTGCATGATTAGTTAGCTTGACCCTATTCACCCCCCAGGGTGCTTTCATATAGTATAGTTTTATCTTGAGTCAGCACTATAATATGTCCTTAGGGTTGTTTATTTTATCTTCCTACTTAATAATCAAATCATGATTTTCAATCATATATTGTTTTACTTTATTTATTCATCTTTCTTGAATCGAGGACTTGCATGTCTTTGATAACCTAGTATTTATTCACTGGATGAAGGCATGATTGAAGAGGGCTACGCTACCTTTGTATAACATGAATGTATCTAAAGAGTAATACAGACAGAGGGTATAGCAACTGTGTCCCTTTTTACTTAGTTGTATATCTTATGCATATTATATTTTGAGGAAGCAACCAGACTTGTAGGATTGTGTTATGGTTATAGATGTGAATATTCTTATCAATGATTTAGCATTGCCCATACTTTTTATCCTAGAACTTTACTTCGTCAACTGTAAATTTGAATCCGATGTATTCGTACGGTGTGTAGCCTGGGATATTTGTTACGTACTCGGCTCGACGTATTCTACGAGCGAGACATGACATAGGATTTGCGATCGTAGTAGTCTATGTCGATAACATGTATCTCATTGAGAATCCTGAAGAGCTTGGAATAACTGTCTCGCACCTAAAGTCAGAATTTGAGATGAAAGATCTGGGGGAACTCAATTCTGCTTTGGTCTGTAGCTTGAGCATTATACTAATGGTCTTTTGGTTCACCAATCGAGTTACACCCAGAAGTTGTTACACCCATGATCATCCGTTCTCTAAATGCTAACAGAGACCAATTTCATCCTTAAAAAGACGATAAGAGGTATAGGAACCTAAAGTTTCATATCTAAGTGCAATATGCAGATTATTGTACTTAGCTCAATGCACTAAATCGAACATATCATTTGATGTAACTCTCTTGGCCAAATTTAGCATTGTGCCAACACGCCGCCACATAAATGGCATTAAAGACATCTTCTCTTACCTTAAGGGTTATACGGACATGGGTTTATTCTATCCCTACGCATCTCAGAATGGACCAAACTCTCTTGATCCTTAAAATGATGTTCGTCTTGTCGGTAATGATGTTACGATTACTTATCTAACCGGCACAATGAGAGCCCAAAGTGGTTGTCTTTAACATTTAGAGTATAATAATATCTTGGAAGTCTACAAAATAGACCATGTTCTTCACTTCATCAAATCACATCGAGCTCCTCGCCCTTCATGATGCCACATGGCTATGAGCTGTAATTAAGCATATTCGGACTACAAGTGGATTATCTTCTATCAATGATGTTCCGACATTAACATATGAAGATAATGTCATATGCATTGACCAAATGAAGTAGGGGTACATCAAGGGAGACCATACCAAGCACATAGCACCGATTTTTTTTCTCGCATCAGCAACAATAGCAACAAAAGATTGAACTCAAGCAGATATGATCCCAGGACAACTTGGCCGACATGTTCAGTAAGACCTGTATGCCCCCTAGATTTTTAGAGTTATTTTTTATTATTTTATTCAATATAGTTATAGATATTTTTCTCACTATTATTTTTTATCATAATATATACTTTTCCGTAGCTTTGATTTTTGGAGCACAAAGAATGCTAATCTCTACAAATTTTCTTCATGTGTTTTGATCTAGACGAGTTTATCTTCAATTTTATATATCATGTCCCACTCAAATATTTTTTCTTGTATTCTATTTTCATCGCACAACTTTCGGGTCAAATTAGACAAATTTGCTATCTACTGTAAAACTTGACCTACTTTCTAATTTAATTTCGGAGCTCGATATCGGTCCAACCCATTCGATCTAATATATGACTTTGACCTATTTTGAACCTACTACACATATGTCTATGATGTCTCACTCAATTAAGTTTCCATGTGCTACTTATTTTCAATTGGCACATGAGACCCACTTATAACCTTTTCGGTATTCAATTCAATTTGAATAATTATTTGGACCATAACCTAATCAACCCAACTTAGTGGAGCCTATCTAGGATTGCCAAAATCAATTAGAGACATATTTAACTAATTTTTGGGAATTTAATAGCAGTCCACATGCATTAAATCCATGCATCTTTGACTCAATCTTCCACCTTTCCAAATATGGAAACCCACTAAATCCATCTTGCCATATACTGATTGGATGACCAAATCTCCACTAAATCAATTCAAACCTCCTCCATACAAACTCTAGCATCTAGGAGAATCAAACCTATATATAAACCCCCATAGGCCGGTCACCTCCTCTCCCTATACTAAAACCCGACCCCCTTATCCTATTAAGGCCGACGAATGAAATATTTTAATAAGTATCATATACGTCAAGTCGTACCTAATTTAGTATTGGTACCGACTTACGAAACTAACCCTAGTACTACCGAAACCTAATTCTGAAAGTCATACTAGGCGAATATTATGCATGTCTAAGGATTATATACTTATGATTTATAACGAGTTATGTATCGGACTATCAATATATTGGAATTGAGGAATATCGATTTAAGCCAAACTTGTATATTTATTGCTTAGTCATCTGTGTGGGACAATTTTTTTCATATCGATAAAAATCTGCTTTGAGGCTTAGTGTTGATTTCTAGAATTTTTTTACTTGTACCTGATAAGTAACGAAATTTGTAACCTAGATATTTATTTCAACTATGGAACGTATTGATACCACCATTAATAGAATAACCAATACCTTATAAATGTGCTTATTTATAAATATTCGTTTGTATGTGAATATACCATTGGTTCAATTATTATCCAGTAGTTGGGTTCATTTTGGACTTCGTATGTTTCTAACTTACATTTTTTACTAGATCGGTAGAACGAGTATAGCAAGGTCATACTTATTGTAAAGTAGCCAAGGTAAGAATAATTTATTCTTCTTAATATTTTGCATTACCAGCTTGATTATAATTGGGTGTGTCTGGTGTGAGTTGTTCCACGGAAGGGATTTTAATCCAGAATTTTTTTATGGAAAGTTGCTTCGGGTCATTATATTCTTAATTGTCTGTGAAATTGTTGGAGCTGGAAATACAATTTTGAGAATTTTAAAAGATAACCAAATTTCAAAGACCAATAATTTCTAATCATATTAAAGCCTAACTTAGTTTATATCAGATAGAGACATAATTTTGATAGCCCTAAATATACTTAGGGGTCGAATCATCTAAGTTTTAGACTCATAGGACATATACAAGTAGACATGCAAGCATAATAAATATTTAATTCCAGTTGTATTTGTCTCAGTCTAGTTGATGGAAAATCATGTTGACCTATATTATAGCACTACGTGATACTTGCAACACATATCGAAATACATACTTGTCTTTTAAAAGAATATGAAAATACTATGCTTAACTGTATTGTGTGATACCAATTGTACTTATATATAAACGTAGATATTTGTCATTATCGATTAACTAAGACTTCTCTTCTCTTCTCTTTTTCCATAAAAGTGCCAAAAGAACTCATAAGTTTATACTACAACATGCACAACAATTTTTTTAACTAATATTTACAAGTTACAAACAAATTTGTCAAACCCTATCCCTTCATTTATCTAATTAGGTAAAACCCAACATTAAACAAAAAGAAACTAATAATCAAAACTCGTTTCTCCAAAAGGTGTATATATATATATATATATATATATATATATATATATATATATATATATATATATATATATATATATATATATATATATATATATATATATATATATATTTTATATATATATATATATATATATATATATATATATATATATACATATATATATATATATATATATTTATATATATATATATATTTATATATATATATATATATATATATATATATATATATATATATATATATATATTTATATATATATATATATATATATATATATATATAAATATATAAAAAAAAAAATATATATATATATATATATATATATATAATAGGAAGACAATAACGATATACCATGAAACCAAAATTTCAGCAAGATAACTAATTCTCACGCACATTTATTTCTCGGGCCAACCGTGATGGATTTGATGCTATTTAGGCATCTTTGTAAATATTTAGTAGCTAAATTATGCACGGAATATTCTTAGCTCCTAGAATATTCTCTAAAATAATTGCTAGAATATTTCTATTCCAGAAGCTTCTTGTAAGCCTTGGAGGCACTATAAATAAGGGGGGACTCATTTGCTTCTCAAGCATTATCCAAGTCAATAAAGAAGTTACAAGTCTCTTTCTTGCTCCACTCTTCTCTAATTCCTTAGCGTTCTAGCTAAGCGGGTTCGGAAAGGCTTGCATGAGTCTTCGCGGAGGAAGATAGTGCACCGCACGCGACAAAGTGTAGGAAAAACACTAAATCTGTGACAAGTGGTGTCAGAGCAAAGGTCTATAGTCCTGATGTTGTCATCCGATATCGTCCACGGTGAGGAACCCGCTCTGCCTAAGGAGAAGGCGAAGCCCTCAAGGAAGGTCAAAAGTAAGAAGTCGTTGTTGGCACATGCTCTTGGCAAATTAGCATCTCGCATGGAGCTCTTGGAGAAAGACGTGTGGAGCAAGTGGAGTAAAATCAATCGGCTCACGAGAAATTTGCCTACGGGTTGGAGACGGATGTTACCCATGCCATGGCGTTGTTCCGAGAGCAGCTCTGTGAGACGAAAGTCGAGTTCAATGAGGAAGGTAAGGCTGCAAAGGCAGAGATTGTCGAACTACGTGAGAAGCTCAAAACCAAGACGACGATCCTCGAGAAGGCCATTGCTAGTGGTATGACTCCGAGGAGGGAGGCGGCCCCGAAAGTGAAGTATCCAGAACCCAAATCCTTCAACATCATACGAGATGCGAAGGAAGTGGATTAGTTCATCTGGAATATTGAACGGTACCTAAAGGCAGTTCGTATCGAGGATGAGACCGACAAGGTAAATACAATATCCCTCTATTTTTTTGATGATGCTATGTTGTGATGGTGTCACAGGTGCATTGAAGATGAAAAGGGGCTCTGCTCGATTGAGACTTAGAGAGATCTCAAGAAGGAGATCAAGTCCCAGTTCTATCCCAAGAACGTGGAGTTTGTGGCGAGGTGGAGCTTGCAACAACTCAAGCACACTGGTCCATCAAAGACTACGTGGCAGAGTTCACCAGCTTGATGCTTTCCATTTCGAATATGGGCGAAGAAGATCGCATGTTCTTCTTCCTAGACGGCCTACAGTCGTGGGCTGCACAGGAGTTACAAAGGCAACATGTCTCAGATTTGAATACGGCCATCGCGGCGGCCAAGAAAATAATGGAGTATCGGCAGAGTGATACCTCCAAGCCCAAGGCAAAGTCCACCACCAAGTTCAATATTGGAGGAGAGAAGAAGAAGAACAACGGAAAGGGTGTCCCATCAAAAGATAAGCATCATGCAAAGCCTCATACGAAAAAAAAAGATCGAAGGCTTCGTGTGTGGAGGGAACCACTTTGCATACGACTGCAAGAACAAAGGCAAGAAGGTGAAGCTGTCCAAGGCGATGAGGACAAGGACGAAGAGTCTATAATGGGGGCTCATATCGGTGCCTTGTACCTGCTCTGTTGGCCCATCGTCATTGTCACACTTGATTTGATAATCAACATAAACTTTGGTCGATACGCAAATAATACACAGCTACAGGTATAAAAAGGGAACGTCTACGTCCAACGTGCTACCACTCGTGTCTCCATCATACAAAGACTTCAGATGTTGATCAAGACATCTTTTTACATTTTATTCTGTATTTTTTTATTGTATTGAGTCTAGGAAAATATGAGGTTGATAGGATTGGCAACTGGCTATTCTACTATCTAATGAACTCCACTTTCCAAATAGCCTACCTATCTACTCCACATTCAATACTAGCCTACATCTAATATCCAATAACCAAAAAACCCAATACCAAGGAGCAATCTTCACGAAAATACCAATAACTAGTCAGAGAACTCAACATACGAGTTCGGCCCGAGTTTGGACTAGTTTGTTTCTGATCGATTTTGGTCTTCCTGAAGATCTGCAACCAATTTTCAAATTACGAAAAATGTGGATCCGAACTCATGCCAAGTTCTGCTCACAAAAATGTTATAAATAGAGGAGAAGTTCCCATTCCAAATCACTCAATCATTATTCTCTTCTCTATCTATTCAAAAGCATTCCAGAGCTCTACACTTTCATATCTAGCCTTTAACAACTCCGAGCCAAGCCAAGTGCCATTCCAGTTCAATCTAGAGTTTGGTTCGAGTTGTAAAGAAGGTTTTTCGAAAACATTACAGTTTTCAAAGTTTGTCTTATTTGAAGTTGCAAGTCCTATGGACAAAAACTCGTATTGTAAGAAGCTGCAAGCGCTCGGTTTAAAGCTTATGTCATAGTCGATTAGCATTGAGCAAGTGTACTCGAGACTGGACTAGTCCTCTTAGAGGGATACCAGTATACATCACTATGTCATGAGTTTGCTTTTTTGATGCTCTTTACTTTACGTATTTCATTTTTGTAGTTTGCTAACATCTGCCCAGTACTTCATACCTGTGACACTACTTATAATAGTTTTATTTGGTGATTACCTTTCGGTTGCACACACGCACTCTATTCACTCCCTCCGCCATCTAGAGGTGCTCAATGTTCCTACAATTGGTATCAAAACAGGTTATATTCAAATATAACACTCTAGAGAGTATATATATATTATATTATATATATATATATATATATATATATATATATATATATATATGGGAGCGGATCAAAAGCCCCTCTTAGAAAACCTCCTAAAAATCCCCCTCACTCTCAGCCGTAATTTAATGTTAATATTAATGTTAATGTTAATATTAATGTTAATAATAATGTTAATGTTAATATTAATTTTTATTTTTATATTTATATTAATGTTAATGTTAATATTAATGTTAATGTTAACATTAATTTTAATGTTAAGTTTAATGTTAATTTTAATATTAACGTTAATATTAACATTAATATTAACATTAAAATTAATATTAATATTAATATTAACATTAAATTACGGCTGAGAGTGAGGGGGGTTTTTATGAGGTTTTCTAAGGGGGGCTTTTGATCCATTCATATATATATATATATATATATATATATATATATATATATATCGACGCAAATAATACACAGCTACAGGTATAAAAAGAGAACGTCTACGTCCAACGTGCTACCACCCGTTGTCTCCATCGTACAAAGACTTTAGATGCTGATCAAAACATCTTTTTACATTTTATTCTATATTTTTTATTTTATTGAGTCAAGGAAAATGTGAGGTTGATAGGATTGGCAACTGGCTATTCTACTGTCTACTGAAATCCACTTTCCAAATAGCCTACATATCTACTCCACATTCAATATAAGCCTACATCCAATATCCAATAACCAAAAAGCCTAATACCAATGAGCAATCTTCACGAAAATACCAATAACTAGTCAGAGAACTCTATATACGAGTTAGGCCCGAGTTCGGTCCGAACTCTGCCCAAGTTCGACCTAGCTAGTTTCTGATCGTTTTTGGTCTTCCTTAAGATCTGCAAACCAATTTTCAAATTACAAAAAATGTGGACCTGAACTCATGCCGAGTTCTGCTCACAAAAATGCTATAAATAGAGGATAAGTTCCCATTCTAAATCACTCAATCATTCTTCTCTTCTCTATCTATGCAAAATCATTCCAGAGCTCTAAACTTTCATATGTAGCATTTAACAACTCCTAGCCAAGCCAAGTGTCATTCCGGTTCGATCTAGAGTTTTGTTCAAGTTATAAAGAAAGTTTTTTGAAAACGTTACAGTTTTCAAAGTTTGCCTTATTTGAAGTTGCGAGTCCTACGGACGAAAACTCGTGTTGTAAGGAGATGCAAGCGCTCGATTTAAAGCTTGTGTCATAGTCGATTAGCTTTGAGCAAGAGTACTCGAGACTGGACTAGTCCTCTCAGAGGGATACCAGTATACATCACTGTGTCATGTGTTTGCTTTTCTGATGCTTTTTACCTTACGCATTTAATTTTTATAGTTTGCTATCATCTGCCCAGTACTTCGTACCTTGACACTGCTTACAGTAGTTTTATTTGGTGATTATCTTTCCGTTGCACACACAAACTCTATTTACCCCCCTCTAGAGGTGCTCATTCCTACAATTGGTATCAAAATAGTTTATATGCAAATATAAAACTCTAGAGAGTATATATATGACAGCCGTGAAATCTATGTTCACAGGTGAAGGGCAATCCACAAATAGACCCTCACTATTTGATGGAACAAACTATATTTATTGGAAAACACAAATGTGTTTCTTTCTGAAATCTCTTGACTTTGATCTCTGGTCTATAGTCATAGATGGCTACAAAAATTCACCTAGAGTAGTGATTGATGGTAATCTTGTAGATAAGCCACATGACAGATACAAAGATTTAGAAAAAACACAAGCCAGCATTGACGTAAGAGCTACCAATGTACTATTATGTGCCATTGACAAGACTGAGTTTAACAGAGTATCTATATATGTCACATCACAGGACATTTGGAAACTTCTTGAGGTAACTCATGAAGGTACTTCACAAGTGAAGGAATCCAAGATAAGTATATTGACACAAGAGTATGAGGCTTTCAAGATAAAGCCAAATGAATCAATCACTCAGATGTTTACACGTTTTTTTATATTACTAATCGTTTATCATTTCTTGGCAAGGATTACATAAATCATGAAAAGATTCGCAAAGTGCTCAGGGATTAACAAAGAACTGAAATCCTAAGGTATTGTGATTCTAGAAGGAAACTATCTCACCCCAATGTAGCTGGAGACATTCATGGGCAAACTGATGACTCATGAGCTAGACCTACAAGACTTTGAAGAAGCCACACCAAAGAGAAATCTATCGCTTTCAAAGCACATGCTATAAGCGAAATCACAGACGATGAAGAATCAGATGGTGAGGAACAAGCTCTTTTTGTAATGAACTTCAAGAAATTCTTGAGGTTTGAGAGATCAATCTGAAAGAAGAAAGATTATCAAGAAAGCAATGAAGAAGAGACCATCTGCCATGGTTGCAAAAAGACTAGTCACATCAAAAAAGACTGCCAAATAGCCAAGAAAAGCAGTCGATACGGCCAACCAAGCAGGAAGTCAACAACATGTAGAAAATATACAAATATCAGCATATGGCACGAAAGTGAGGCCAGTGAATCAGAGGAAGAAGAAAGACCAAGTAGCTCTGCAAATATTTGCTTGATGGTATTTGATCAGGTAACAACTAATCCTCTATATGATGACTTTACATTTGATGAATATTCTGATGCTTTTAGCGACTTATTAGACGAACACAAGAAAGTCTTGGATAAATATAAGCAGTCTCGAAAAGAGATCAAAGCTTACACTACTGGAGTTGAAAGGTTGTCATCCCTATTGGAGAAAATACGGGAAACACCTTCCAAAAGTAACACGAATGAAAAAATATCAACTCCGAAGCTTAGCTTGCATGATGCTCATAAAACTATTGAGAAAAGAGATCATGACTATGCCAAGCTGAACGAGTTATATGAGTTAGAGAAGAAGAACTATAACATCGCTACACAGAAGATTGATGTTATATCTATTTAATATGATGAGGCATGTACTTTCTCTAAAAAGTTAGAGATAAAGTTGGAAAAATAGGTTATACCTGCTACTCAGCCAAAGATCTGTCATATGACACAACATACACGTAACACGAGCAAATAAAGCACATAAACATAATGTTTCACATAATCACGCCTTTTTTTACAAGTATCCAAGAATGACACACAAGCATCATGTCAATAACATGACACCAAACACTAGCTCAAATTTTTTTTGTACATATTGTGGTTCACATGGACACATTTCCAAGTTTTGTAGAGTTAGAAAGCTAGTTGACGTGAATATATATGTCTGGATACCTATGACTAACACTTTCAGATCCTCAAAGAAATGGGTACCAAAGGTCACATCTACTCATTTTGTAGGTGGGCTAACCCACTCATGCTAGAAGTAAATAGATCATCGATAGCAGATGTTCGTGACAAATGACAGGTGATGCATCTTTATTCGTGATGCTATCGATGAAAAGCGAAGGATGTCTCCTTCGAAAATAATCTGAGAGGTAACATTATAGGTAACGCTACTGTTGGTATGTCCCCCTATCCAGAAATAAAAGATGTTTGTCTCGTAACCGAATTAAAATATAACATTTTAAGCATTAGTCATCTTGCTGACAATGTCTATGGTATTAATTTTGTTAAAGACAAATGTTCTATATATGATGTGACCACTCGTAGTCCTGTCTATGAAGGAATCAGGGAGGATAATATTTATGTTTTCTTTTTAGAAAGTACTAACAGTGCAGGTAAGTGCCTAGTAGTCAACCAAGATGAAAGTTGGCTATGGCAATGAGACTAGGACATGCAAACATGGTTACCATTTTAAGACTATCAACAAAGAAATTGGTAAAAGGTCTACCAAAAATATCATTCAAGAGAGACATGATATGTGCTGATTACAAGAAAAACAAAGCAACTAGATCCTCATTTAAATCTATCAATGTTGTAAGTACTTCCAGACCTTTGTTGTTGATACATATGGATTTGTTTGGACCTAGTAGAGTCGTTAGCCTTGGTGGTAAGTTCTATACCTTTGTTATTATTGATGATTTCTCTAGATATACATGGATTTTCCTTTTATCAAACAAAATCGATGCACTTTTTGAATTTGAGATTTTCTGCAAAAAGGTTCAAAACAAAAAAGGCATCATGATTACTCGTATTTAAAGTGATCATGGAGGCGAATTAGTAAATTCTGATTTTAAAAAGTTTAGTAAAGCAAATAGTTTTTCTCATGAGTGTTTCTATCCTAGAACTCCCCAACGGAATGGTGTTGTGGAGCGAAAGAATAGAACTCTAAGCGATATGGCTAGAGTCATGCTAAACCAGTACAATCTTCCAAAATACTTTTGGACTGAAGCTGTAAGTACAGTTTGTCATATTTTAAATAAGGTTCTGATTCGACATATATCGAAGAAGACACCTTATGATTTATTTGATTGCATTCCTAATATTTCTTATTTTAAAGTTTTTGGATGTCATTATTTTATCATGATCACCAAGGATAACTTGGGTAAGTTCGACTCGAAGGCAGACGAACGGATATTCCTTGGTTATGCTGCCAAAAGTAAGGGATATAGAGTTTTTAACAAAAGATTAATGATTGTTGAAGAATCGATAAACGTTTCATTTGATGAGCTCAACAGCCAAATAGCAAGTGACAACGATGATGGAGATGCAAGAAACACACCCAAAGCGACTGAAGCTACAGATGCTGACAAAAACTATCTGGAGAGTCTACCAAAGAAGATGAAGTTCATAACATACCATCCAGAGACCCTTGTCATAGGTGACGTATCAAAGGCAGTAGGTACACGTTCTTCTACTAGGGATACAGCTGCTAATGTTGCATTCATTTCTCAAGTAGAACCTAAATCAGTAGCAGATGAATTCTTAGATGAATTTTAGATTTATGCCATACAAGAGGACAGTTTGAGATTTGGTAGCTTGTTTCTAAACCTATTGGTCAATCTGTAATTGGTACCAAATGGGTGTTCCAAAATAAACATAGTGAGGATGGACAAGTTCTACGTAACAAAGCTTGTCTAGTGGCTTAAGGTTATAATCAAGACGAAGGAATTGATTATGATGAGACTTATGCTCTTGTTGCTTGACTAGAATCTATTTGCATGCTTTGTGCATTTGCATGTTTTCATGATTTTAAATTTTTTCAAATGGACGTAAAAAGTGCATTTTTAAATGGATTTATAAAAGAAGAGGTATTTGTAAAACAACCTCCAGGTTTTGAAGATGTTGAATTTCTTGATCACGTTTTCAAGTTACGTAAGGCACTCTATGGACTCAAACAAGCCCCTAGAGCTTGATATGCTCGCCTAGGTTCCTTTCTATTTAAAAATAGCTTTTCAAAAGGAAGAGTTGATACAACTTTGTTTATCAAGTCTTCAAATGATGATATTTTACTAGTGCAAATTTATGTGGATGACATTATATTTGTTTCTACTAACGAACATCTTTGTCAAGAATTTGATAAGTATATACAGAGTGAGTTTGAGATGAATATGACGGGAGAGCTAAACTACTTCCTTGGACTATTAATCAAACGAAACACTCAGAGACCCTTTATCAATCAAGCTAAGTACACGAAGGACTTGCTGAAGAAGTTTGACTTCGACAAAGCAAAGCCTATCAGGACTCCTATAGCTACATCAACGAAACTAGATCTTGATGAAAGTGGCAAACCAGTCGACCATCATAAGTATCGAGGTATGATTGGTAGTTTATTATATTTAACTTCTAGTCGACCTGATATTATGTTTAGCGTTTGCATATGTGCAAGATATCAAGCTAACCCTAAGAAATCACACTAATTCGCAGTTAAGCATATCTTTTGATACCTTAAGGGTATCTACTATCAGCTTATGGTATCCCAAAACTACATCAATTGACCTAATTGGATATTCTGATGCCGATTTTGCTGGAAAGTAAACCGTAAAAGTACCAGCGGTACGTGTCATTTTCTAGACAAAGCTCTAGTCTCTTGGTTTAGCAAGAAAGAAAATTATGTTGCATTGTCAACGACTGAAGCCGAGTATATCGCTGCAGGTCGTTATTGTGCACAAAATTTGTTGATGAAGCAAACCCTAGAAGACTATAATCTGTACTACACTAAAATTCTCATTTACTATGATAACACTAGCACAATAAATTTGACTAAGAACCATGTATGTCACTCACGCACTAAACACATTAAAATACGTCATCATTTTCTACGTGATCACCAACAATACGGGGATATCTGTTTAGAATTTATTAACACAGATCACCAGTTAGCAGATATATTAACAAAATCTTTGGCTGAAGACCGATTCAACTTTATTCGTCGCAAGTTAGGTATTATTGAATTTTTAGAAACATAATGCTTTATGTTCAAAGAAATACTTAGACTTTATTCAAATGACTTTTCTAGTCAAAGTTATTTGGGGTACAAGCCGAAAGGGCCCTTCTATCGTACAGCTATAAATAGTCGGAAGCGACACGGTGTACTAATCTTCGGACTACCGCTAGCTAGGATCCGGACCCAACAGCTAACCCAAAGTAATAAAGATTTATTAAAACAAATGAATACTAGTATTTAGTTACTTTTTTTAACGTAAAATAAATCATGTTTTATTAAATTCGAGCATACCGAACTCGGACCGAACTCTGGTAGAGTTCGAGCCGAGTTCGATAACCCCTGTTCCAGAACAGAGCCGAGTTTGATAACATAATTTTTACTATTTCTCTCCATCTTCGCCGAACAACAGACGCTAAAACCCACTCCATACCCTAATTTTCTCAAACCTAGACTTGATTTTCTCCCAAATCTTAGGATTTCTTCACTCCAAAGTTTGGATTCAAAGGTTTTTGGGTGTTCTCTTCTATTCTACATCATTTTTTTGAGGTAATTCTCTCACTTTCTTCTTCAATTTTCAATGGCTCCTAGAATCTCTAAGAAGAAGAAGAGAGGACATAGTGCTTCGACTTCAAGCCCATTGTATAGTCCTCTAGAAAGTCTTTTTAGCCCTTCTCCTCCATCCGATGAGAATAATTTTGATGCTACATTATTTGTAGATCTAGAAACCTCAATAGCTTGGTTTAATAATTATTATAAATGAGCTATTTGTCTGAGCAATTCCATTAACTTCAATATTTTTTCGGAATATTGTTTGACCTTTCAAAACATCGGTCTACGTGAATTTTTAGAAAATTCTAATCCGATATACGGAAATACTGTTCGGATGTTCTATTGGAATTTACAGTATTCACAAGGCATCATGTACTCGTCAGTCTGTCGTATCGAGATGGAATTTGATGATGATGACTTGAGCGAATGGCGTTAGGTTTGCAATACTGGAGATGCTCTAGTTGACATCACCAAAGTCCAATTTGGTGCCGACTTAAACTTAGAATCTTTTAAGGATGCGATGTGTGCTCTGAACCCTGGACCCCTAGGATGGCTCATGTCACGGTACTTGAACCAACACTTCTATGAACTCCATCGAATCATTATGGTGACAATCTTGCACAAAATAGGATCTACCGATGAGATCACGTATTTGGAGTTATCTGCTATGTATCACATTTACTTTAGGATTTCGTTTAGTCTTCCCAAGACCATGATGACGGCTATGTTTAACTGCAAGAAGGCCAGTCGAAACCTTATCTACCCAATGATTCTTTCCATCATATTTAGTAGATACAACATTCCTTTTGATTCGTGCCCCATTGATGGCACTCCATCTAAACTCCATAGGTCTCATAAGTTTCCTCCTCCTCCTCCACCTGCAGTAGGTGCTGGAGACATCCTAACAGTTCCTCAGACGCCTCAGCCTTCACCAGCCCCTACTAATATCCCTCTTACTCACACCATAGACCAACTCTATGCATTGATGACCCTCCAGAGCGGGCAATTTGAGACTGGTTGCACTCTTGAGGATGAGCGCTATCAGGCAGAGCGCATCCGTTAGCGAGACATAGACTACCATCTCACTTACCAGTTCCAGACTCTGCGGAACGGTATTACTGACCTTCAGTAGACTATGACTCATTATCCCTCTGGTCCCACTCCTATGCTACATCATCCGGACTTCACTATATCCAGATTTGATGATCGTCAGGCTCGACGATACTTTGATCCCACTGCAGCCTATGATGATCCTACTCGGTCTGCTGATACTGGTGATGATAAGAGTTAATGAGATTGTTTAGGTTTTGGATATTTGTGACTCCGTCTACTAATGATGATGATTTTGTAGCATTTATTAGACTTCTTTCATTATGCACTAGTTATGGTTAAGTCTCTTTCAGACTTTCATAGTTTATTAGTGAGTTTTATGTACTTGCATGCGATTGTTACTGATGCTTAGTGATATATATACTTAGTTTATTAAAATTATACTTATGCAGTTTGATATATTGTTGGCCATGTTTATCATTTCTCTATCTCTTGGTATGATTATGTCTTCTTTATTTGTTGTTTGTGCTCACTATTTGCGGAGGAGCGTTCATTTTGTACAAATGACAAAAGGGAAGAAGAGTATACCAAATACAACCAAGTTTTCAAAATCAAGAGAATGGTCAAAAGGTATAAAACTTTCTAGTTATTTTTGATATTATTTGGTATAAACTCAAAGTTTGTCATTTATCAAAATGGACGATTGTTGGCCCTTTGGTCATTGTCACACCTGATTTTGATAATCAACATAAACTTTGGTTGATATGCAAAAAATACATAGCCACAGGTATAAAAACAACGTCTACTTCCAACGTGCTACTACTCTTGTCTTCACTGTACAAAGACTTCAGATGCTGGTCAAGACATTTTTTTACATTTTATTCTGTATTTTTTATTTTATTGAGTCTAGGAAAATATGAGCTTGATCGGATTGGCAACTGACTATTCTACTGCCTACTAAACTCCACTTTCCAAATAGCCTACCTATCTACTCCACATTCTATGCTGGCCTACATCCAATATCCATTAATCAAAAAGTCCAATACCAATGAGCAATCTACATAAAAATACCAATAACTGGTCAGAGAACTCTACATACGAGTTCGGTCCGAGTTTGGCCTAGCTAATTCCTGATCGTTTTGGTCTTCCTGAAGATCTGCAACCAATTTTCAAATTACGAAAAATGTGGACCTTGTCACGATCCGCACCCACTGTGAGGGTACGAGAACGTAACAACGCCCAGCCTACGCCGCAGTGTCGACGGTAGAATGCTGTCCTAGGTCAATCATCTAACAATATAAGGTACCTGTACAGTATATACACTCCGAATGGAGGTGACATAGCAATATACAGTCTCAATCACATCTGAAGCAGAATGAAAGATAGGAAGATAGATAGATAAATACTGGAAATGAAGGAAAAACCACATAAATACAACCAGAGAGTCTAAGTGTCTACTGACCTAACAAATCAGAACATCCAGCTCAATACAAGACTCTAACACTGAAATAAAAGAATATATATAATCTAGATCTCAAATGACAGAAATAGAAAACCTAGACTAGGGAGCCTCAGTCTCTAAGCTAGTGGATCAGGCTGGAAATCTGGGTCACACATGGCATCTACAGCTGCCCCATAGTAGGTGTCTACGCAGGCTTCCTCCTCATCCTCTGTAATATTTTCAACAGGTCCAGTCAGGACGGGAGCGAGCACAAAACATCTCACGTAGTTCATATCGAGTTAGGAAATATAAAGCATGCAATAGAATAAAGTACATGAAACGCTGAAAGAAGAAGATATATGAAAAATAGTAGAGATTTGATAACAGGAAATATCTAAATATGATAAGTAAGAACTGTAAGGAACATGTGAATTAGAGCACAATATGGTTATATAAACGGGTTAGATTATACAATAAAATAGGACTCCTTTGTACGTGGGTGTACAATGGACATATATAATTTCTTATACAATAGGATTGATCACATAACCATTTCTACTCCCCCTCCCCAATCAATACACAAGGATCAAATTCAGTTACGTTACCTTATACAATGGCTTGTACAATGGCTTGTACAATGGCTCAATGTGATACTGAGAGTACAATATGCACAATGATAAGGGTATTCAATAAATACAACATGTAAGTGAAACGCACATCACAATATATACTTAGTGAATACAAGGAGATAACATCTCAGAAGAAGATCCATATAGTACCAATCCGTGATAATGATCGTGTCAGCATCAAGTACAGTAATCTAGAGCAAGAATATAAATCCATACAAGTATGAAACGGTCAAAGAATGTACTCGCCTGATAACCTGAGTGTCTGAAGAGAATATACTGTCCGAGAAGTGGTGTCTGTCTCCTATAGAACAGTAAAAGTCACTATGAGTCCAAAAATGATAATAAGATGCCTTACAATGCATTCTAAATGAATCTAGGTCAATCTAGGTCAAACCTAAGTCACACCAAGCTAAACTAGGTCGTACTAGGTCATACTGAGCCAAACTGGGTCATACTAGGACAACCAAGGTCAAACAAGGTCACAGAAAATCAATCCAAGTCAAACTAGGTCAATTTGGGTCAAGGGTTGACTTACAATTGACTTTTGGTAAAAAAAAGTCAACTCTGGTCAACACTGAGTCAACCCTAGGTCAAACAAGTCACATGTTGACCAACTGTTGACTTTTAGTCAACTGGTCAACTCTGGTTTGGTTTTGGTCAAATCTGGTCGCTTAAAGGCTAAGTTTGACTCTCGGTTGACTTTTGTTGACTTTTGGCCAAAATGGTCAACCGACGTCAAAACTAGTCTATGAGCACTATATTTGATCATTACCAACCAAGGGAACCAAATTCTAACTCTATCTTAGACTCCAAACTCAAATACCCTATTTCTATGCATTACCTATATTACCTTACCAAGGTAAATACCAATACCTTGCACAATACCACTCTAACCTAGGAATACTAGCCTAGGCTTCCTAGGATAGTTAGATACTACCCTATACTAACATTACCTACCTAGAAATCCCAGTATCTAGGTCATCTAAGTCATCTTAGACCCCATGTTATCCATTACCCATTACCTTACCCTTATACCATTCTCACTCATAATACATATATAAACCCACCCACACAAATATATATATAACTCATATATATATATATATATATATATATATATATATATATATATATATATATATATATATATATATATATATATATATATATATATATATATATAAGCTCACATACACACACTCTAACTAGCTCACTCATCCACAACACTCATGATACCATACTCACTTACACATGGTCACACTAGGTTCTACCTATAGGTTTACATATAGGTTCACACACTCATAGGCAATAGCTACCTATTAGGCTCATCTATAGGTTTATATACTACTCACACACCTATGCAAAGCTCTCCCCCACTACTCACCTATACAATAGCTCACCTACACATACAAATACATATATATCCTATCTAGACTCACACCCACTAACTCACACACAAATGGTTTTGGTTCACTCTTAGGCTTACAAACACTCACACTTAAGCTCTCACAAACACACAAATATGGACATATGTTGGACTGTCATACATGGCTGTCAAATGGGTGAAGTCACTGGCTGATATGGACTGAACATTGGGTGAACAAAGGCTATACATTTCTGTCCATTGGGGGGGTATTAAGGGACTGCTCTAAGGCTGAACCAGGGCAGGGTTTGAGGCTGCTTATTGGTGTCCTAATAGGGCTGATTTGTACCAGGTTTAGGGGCTTGTATAGGCTGTCAAAGGGGGGTGGTATGGGACTGATATTTAAGGGACAGGTATGGGACTGGAATAGCTGTAAACAAGGATTGATATGGGTTTGTCTAGGGCCTATTTTGTAGGGTGAACATGGGATTGCTATTGGGCAGTAAGGGACAGATATGGGCAGCACTGTGGGCTTAGTTTAGGATTGTGTTTTAGGCAGGAATGGGGCTGCCATCTAGGGGCTCAAATGGGTACCTATTGGACTGAATGTAGGAGCAATAAGGGACTGTGTTGACAGCCAAGAATTGGGGAAATTATGGGCTGTTCTTGACTACCAATGGGGTGCAAAACCAGGGCTAAAAACAGGGAATTGGGGACTGAATTTGGGGGGAAAAAGGAAATGTAATTGACAGCCAACAACTGGACTGATTTCAGTTGGTTTCCTCCCCCTTCAACTCCACCATCTATTCACCTCTCTATCTCCATATCTATCACTCCAAAATCACTCTCTAATCTCTATAATACAACACACACACACACACACAAAAACAAATCTCTATGCAAATATAGACACACACACAACACCCACTCTACATTCCCCAATTCTTAACCATAGTTAGATCAATTATAGGAGAACACATTTAGGGACTCAAACTAATCAGTTAATAGCATTAAATAGGTTTAATCAACTGTCCAAACTTGATTTTAAAACCTGGAAAATAACAGACAACTGGTTTCAGAAAAATGGAGGGTTGGTAAATGAGATTGACCAACGAAATCAAGTTAAGACCCCAAACAAAAGGTTGGTAACAACCATATGAATTGTGTACGTGTCCTAGAGTGTGTCTCGTATCCACTGAAACATGACACGACGTGTCCACACAAATTAAACTCGAAACAGTGCACTCACAGACACTGCACAGTGCACTGTCTCGTGCACAGGTGCACGCGTGTCGTGCACCCGACACGACACGAACTGGGATAGGTGGTTGTGCCCACACCTAGCTTATGTCTAGGTGCACGTGTCCATATGCCTGTATCGAGTCCAAAGTATCGCGTGTCCAAATTATGAAGCCGTGTCAGTGGCCAAAAGTCACAGTGCACAGAACAGTGTAAGGACAGTGCACGATCGATTTCTCCTAAACCAGTGCACGAGATTCGATGGAATTTTGGGGGCATGATGTCAGTGCATGCCCCCTCGACCCCATAAAATTTTGTGTCGAAACATGGCGTGTCGTGTCCTGTACAGCCCCCGAACAGCAGGGCACGCGCACAGCCCCGTGCGCGCGCGCGCCCGCGTGTGCACGTGTCGAATCCGACACGATGCGACACAGGGACACCCTCAGTCAACCAGAATCCCATGAACAATATCAAAACCTAATTTCCTATTTAAAAACTTTCCAAAAACCAGATCGAAATCCCCTCTTGGGCATTTCGACAAACACCTAGGCCACATCCTTGATACGTGTCCAAATGGATACGAAACTCATGAAACCTGACACGACACCAATGCATACACTTAGGGGACCCCTAGGGCTTCCTAATGATGAAGACAAATCGAAATTTCATGGAAATTTGAGGGAGTTACCTAAGCTTGAACCTTCAAGAAAAATCCCCTATTCAAATGCTCTCCTCTTGATGTCCCAATCCACCAAAATCACCACAAACTGAAATGGAACTTAATGACAGCAAGAATAGATAGATTAGGATCTAATAGAAAAGATTTGAATGGAAAAGGAAGAGGAATGGAATTTTAGGGATTTATTGAATAGGAACAAACCTTTCCTTCTAAACTTGAGCTTTCCTAAGAAAGAGGCAACCCTAAACTAAGAGAGTATTTATAGGGTGGTGTTCCCAAGGAGGATATGGTGGCTGGCCACTTAGCCTAGGGCTTAGGGCTTTGGAATTTGTCTTGGGCTTTGGGCCAAACTACAAGGCTTTGAGTTAAATGATTAACCAAAGGCTCTAAATCATAAGCCATGACTTATGACTTTCTAAATCCTAATGCTAACTAGAGTCTAATGACCAACCCAAGGATTAGCTTAGGTTAGACTGGAGTCATATAACCTAACCAAGTCCATACTAACTAGGGTTAGCTTCTAGGTTGGTCTACAAGGGTCAAACTAGTCAAAGTCAACCTAGTCCAAACAATTCTAAAATAATTCCTAAAAATTCCCATAAATTCCAATAAATTCTAATGAATTTAAATAATAATTAATAATCCCAAATAATTCTTAAAATTACAAAAATGACTAAAATACCCCTCAGTCTGGAAATGAACACTAGCAAGACACCAAATCATAAGTCATAAATTTAAATAGTTTAAAAATAATTAAAAATCACTAAAAATCATAACATGAAATAAATACCATTAAATAATAATTATAATTACAAAATTTCAAAATTACCCTCTTTTTGAAAACTGGGTGGTACAATCCTACCCACCTTATAAAAATTTCGTCCTCGAAATTAAAATGGTAGTAGTCCTTCTAGGTCAAACACCCCACAATCAGAGTCTCAAACATACCGTCAGATAATCATATGCGTCTGTCCAAAACCATGATTCTCAGAATCCCCGTCATGCCAGTGAGCAAGGCTACGATAATCACAGAGTCCTCAACTATGGTACATACCTCTAGAACTATGGTATTTAAAATTTTCGTATTGCCGTGCGCTTGGCAGCGAAAACCTTAAATTCCCACACCCGAGAAATACGTCCATAATCCGACTATATGTCCTCACTATGCCTGCTAGCATGACCCTAGAGGATTCTAAAATCTCATAATCGAGGCGACCTAGCCCATACGACTTATCTCAGAAGAAAATTAAATCATAAGGAAACACCAGATCAACTTATCAACAATGAAAAATAGATAGGAATAGATGGAACTGAATTTCAAGATAGGTATAATGAGATAAGGTGGAAATAGAATCGAGAAGATCAGAACCTGCAAGCACCCCTCCTACTGCCTGAGCATCCTCAAGTGTCATGGCGTAAGCTCGTCCTTGCTGGCCTCCCCTGGCCTGCTGCTGATGCTGTACGAACCTCTGCTGCTGAGTCTGCAATGGTGGTCCCCTCTGCTGCCCTGCCGGAGCCCTAGCTCCTGGTACTACCTGAGCCAATGGTGTCGGGTTCTGGGGACACTCTCTACACTGATGCTCTGCTGACCCGTAAAGTAAACACATATCCAGTCTCTTCCTGCAATCGTTCCACCAATGGCCTGGCTTCTTGCAGAAGTTGCACACGATTTCCTGCTGATACTGCACCTGTCTCTGACCCTGATACTGAACAGGCCTCTGTTGTAGCTGATGTATCTGAGCCCTCGGCTGCTGGTACTGCTGCTGAAACTGTATGCCTGGCATCGGCTGCTGATACTGCTGCTGAAACTGATGCTGAACGTGCGGCCTCTTGGCCGGTCCTCCGCTGCTGGTACCTCCAACTGGGTCTCGCCCTCTTTTGAGCCTAAGCTCAAGATCATCCTCAACCAGTAAAGCTCCCGTCAGAATCTCCTCGAATGTGGCATCCCTGTTGCCCTTGGTCAAGGACTTGACTTTCTTGACCAGACCCTTCCGGAACCTCTGGGCCTTCGCCGCCTCGCTCAAACCCTCCACGAATCTGCTGAGGCGACCGAACTCCCCAGCGTACTCCTCCACTGACAGGCTCCCCTGAACTAGGCTCTTAAACTGCGACTCTAAAGCTCTGAGCGCTGAATCTGGGAAGAATTTCTTCTTGAAGAAGCCCTTGAACTCATCCCAAGTCTGTCGCTACCCCCACCCTGGGGTCCGACTGATACCAGATGCGAGCAAGATCTCGCATCCGGCTAGCTGCGGCCTCGATCTGAAGATCTGCTGGAATCCTGGCCAAGCGGAAGATCTCCTCTATATGCTCGATCCACTCATCGGTATATAGGATCCCCTCTGTTCCCAGAAAGTCTCTGGGGCTCATCTTCTGAAATTGCTCGATCCCCGGTGTCTTTGGCTGCTGCACCACTGGTCGGGCTGCAACTGTCGAAATGACCAACTCCATGCCCCTTTCCTGTCGGGTCTGCTGTATCTCCATAAACTGCTGAAAGTACGCGAACATCTGTGCCGCATCCACGTTTCCTGTAGGCGGCGACTGCTGGAACGGTACCTCTGGAATGATTGGGTCCTGCCTCCGAACTGGTGAAGGCATACCCTCAGCTGCTGCTGCTGCTGAAGTCCCAATATGAGCAGAGGTGGCAGGAGCTGTAGCCTTCCGACCCTGCTGTACTGGCTGAGAGGTAGCAGTCCCCTCTACAGTATCTCCATAAATGACACGCTGTAATTGCGTCTCCACCATCCTGAAGACAGATCAAACAAACAATTTCTGAGAATGAGTCGAAATAGCAAAGGAGGACAGTTATATTCAAGGAGAACAATATCAGTAAGAACTGAGATGGTATGAATTTGATATGAGTTTTTCCTAGTGTGATTGAGTACCTTCAAAATATCCTAATCCTATTGCAGGCTGTAGTGATACTCTAGTTCGAATACCACTACATAAACTCGACCTGCATGGGCCACCACTAAAAACGTGTCACGACCCGCACCCACTGTGAGGGTACGAGAACGTAACAACGCCCAGCCTACGCCGCAGTGTCGGCGGTAGAACGCTGTCCTAGGTCAATCATCTAACAATATAAGGTACCTGTACAGTATATACACTCCAAATGGAGGTGACATAGCAATATACAGTCTCAATCACATCTGAAGCAGAATGAAAGATAGGAAGATAGATAGATAAATACTGGAAATGAAGGAAAAACTACATAAATACAACCAGAGAGTCTAAGTGTCTACTGACCTAACAAATCAGAACATCCAGCTCAATACAAGACTCTAACACTGAAATGAAAGAATATATACAATCTAGATCTCAAATGACAGAAATAGAAAACCTAGACTAGGGAGCCTCAGTCTCTAAGCTAGTGGATCAGGCTAGAAATCTGGGTCACACATAGCATCTACAGCTGCCCCATAGTAGGTGTCTACGCAGGCCTCCTCCTCATCCTCTGTAATATTTTCAACAGGTCCAGTCAGGACGGGAGCGAGCACAAAACATCTCACGCAGTTCATATCGAGTTAGGAAATATAAAGCATGCAATAGAGTAAAGTACATGAAACGCTGAAAGAAGAAGATATATGAAAAATAGTAGAGATTTGATAACAGGAAATATCTAAATATGATAAGTAAGAACTGTAAGGAACATGTGAATTAGAGCACAATATGGTTATGTAAACGGGTTAGGTTATACAATAAAATGGGACTCCTTTGTAAGTGGGTGTACAATAGACATATACAATTTCTTATACAATAGGATTGATCACATAACCATTTCTACTCCCCCTCCCCAATCAATACACAAGGATCCAATTCAGTTACGTTACCTTATACAATGGCTTGTACAATGGCTTGTACAATGGCTCAATGTGATACTGAGAGTACAATATGCACAATGAGTGTACAATGATAAGGGTATTCAATAAATACAATATGTAAGTGAAACGCACATCACAATATGTACTTAGTGAATACAAGGAGATAACAACTCAGAAGAAGATCCATATAGTACCAATTCGTGATAATGATCGTGTCAGCATCAAGTACAGTAATCTAGAGCAAGAATATAAATCCATACAAGTATGAAACGGTCAGAGAATGTACTCACCTGATAACCTGAGTGTCTGAAGAGAATATACTGTCCAAGGAGTGGTGTCTGTCTCCTATAGAATAGTACAAGTCACTATGAGTCCAAAAATGATAATAAGATGCCTTACAAAGCATTCTAAATGAATCTAGGTCAATCTAGGTCAAACCTAAGTCACACTAAGCTAAACTAGGTCGTACTAGGTCATACTGAGCCAAACTGGGTCATACTAGGACAACCAAGGTCAAACAAGGTCACAGGAAATCAATCCAAGTCAAACTAGGTCAATTTGGGTCAAGGGTTGACTTACAGTTGACTTTTGGTCAAAAAGTCAACTCTAGTCAACTCTGGTCAACACTGAGTCAACCCTAGGTCAAACAAGTCATATGTTGACCAATTGTTGACTTTCAGTCAACTGGTCAACTCTGGTTTGGTTTTGGTCAAATCTGGTCGCTTAAAGGCTAAGTTTGACTCTCGGTTGACTTTTGTTGACTTTTGGCCAAAATGGTCAACCGACGTCAAAACTAGTCTATGCGCGCTATATTTGATTATTACCAACCAAGGGAACCAAGTTCTAACTCTATCTTAGACTCCAAACTCAAATACCCTATTTCTATGCATTACCTATATTACCTTACCAAGGTAAATACCAATACCTTGCACAATACCACTCTAACCTAGGAATACTAGCCTAGGCTTCCTAGGATAGTTAGATACTACCCTATACTAACATTACCTACCCAGAAATCCCAGTATCTAGGTCATCTAAGTCATCTTAGACCCCATGTTATCCATTACCCATTACCTTACCCTTATACCATTCTCACTCATAATACATATATAAACCCACCCACACAAATATATATATAACTCATATATATATATATATATATATATATATATATATATATATATATATATAAGCTCACATACACACACTCTAACTAGCTCACTCACCCACAACACTCATGATACCATACTCACTTACACATGGTCACACTAGGTTCTACCTATAGGTTTACATATAGGTTCACACACTCATAGGCAATAGCTACCTATTAGGCTTATCTATAGGTTTATATACTACTCACACACCTATGCAAAGCTCTCCCCCACTACTCACCTATACAATAGCTCACCCACACATACAAATACATATATATCCTATCTAGACTCACACCCACTAACTCACACACAAATGGTTTTGGTTCACTCTTAGGCTTACAAACACTCACACTTAAGCTCTCACAAACACACAAATATGGACATATATTGGACTGTCATACATGGCTGTCAAATGGGTGAAGTCACTGGCTGATATGGACTGAACATTGGGTGAACAAGGGCTATACATTTCTGTCCATGGGGGGGAGGGTATTAAGGGACTGCTCTAAGGCAGAACCAGGGCAGGGTTTGAGGCTGCTTATTGGTGTCCTAATAGGACTGATTTTTACCAGGTTTAGGGGCTTGTATAGGCTGTCAAAGGGGGGTGGTATGGGACTGATATTTAAGGGACAGGTATGGGACTGGAATAGCTGCAAACAAGGATTGATATGGGTTTGTCTAGGGCCTATTTTGTAGGGTGAACATGGGATTGCTATTGGACAGTAAGGGACAGATATGGGCAGCACTGTGGGCTTAGTTTAGGACTGTGTTTTAGGCAGGAATGGGGCTGCCATCTAGGGGCTCAAATGGGTACCTATTGGACTGAATGTAGGAGCAATAAGGGACTGTGTTGACAGCCAAGAATTGGGGAAATTATGGGCTGTTCTTGACTACCAATGGGGTGCAAAACCAGGGCTGAAAACAGGGAATTGGGGACTGAATTTGTGGATAAAAAGGAAATGTAATTGACAGCCAACAACTGGACTGATTTCAGTTGGTTTCCTCCCCCTTCAACTCCACCATCTATTCACCTCTCTATCTCCATATCTATCACTCCAAAATCACTCTCTAATCTCTATAATACAACACACACACACAAATACAAATCTCTATGCAAATATAGACACACACACAACACCCACTCTATATTCCCCAATTCTCAACCATAGTTAGATCAATTATAGGAGAACACATTTAGGGACTCAAACTAATCAGTTAATAGCATTAAATAGGTCTAATCAACTGTCCAAACTTGATTTTAAAACCTGGGAAATAACAGATAACTGGTTTCAGAAAAATGGAGGGTTGGTAAATGAGATTGGCCAACGAAATCAAGTTAAGACCCCAAACAAAAGGTTGGTAACAACCATATGAATTGTGTACGTGTCCTAGAGTGTGTCTCGTGTCCACTGAAACATGACACGACGTGTCCACACAAATTAAACTCGAAACAGTGCACTCACAGACACTGCACAGTGCACTGTCTCGTGCACAGGTGCACGCGTGTCGTGCACCCGACACGACACGAACTGGGACACGTGGTTGTGACCACACCTAGCTTAGGTCTAGGTGCACGTGTCTATACGCCTGTATCGAGTCCAAAGTGTCGCGTGTCCGAATTATGAAGCCGTGTCAGTGGCCAAAAGTCACAGTGCACAGAACAGTGTAAGGACAGTGCACGATCGATTTCTCCTAAACCATTGTACGAGATTCGATAGAATTTTGGGGGCATGATGTCAGTGCATGCCCCCTCGACCCCACAAAATTTTGTGTCGAAACATGGCGTGTCGTGTCCTGCACAGCCCCCGAACAGCAGGGCACGCGCACAGCCCCGTGCGCGCGCGCGCCCGCGTGTGCACGTGTCGAATCCGACACGATGCAACACAGGGACACCCTCAGTCAACCAGAATCCCATGAACAATATCAAAACCTAATTTCCTATTTAAAAACTTTCCAAAAACCAGATCGAAATTCCCTCTTGGGCATTTCGACAAACACCTAGGCCACATCCTTGATACGTGTCCAAATGGACACGAAACTCATGAAACCTGACACGACACCAATGTATACACTTAGGGGACCCCTAGGGCTTCCTAATAATGAAGACAAATCGAAATTTCATGGAAATTTGAGGGAGTTACCTAAGCTTGAACCTTCAAGAAAAATCCCCTATTCAAATGCTCTCCTCTTGATGTCCCAATCCACCAAAATCACCACAAACTGAAATGGAACTTAATGACAGCAAGAATAGATAGATTAGGATCTAATAGAAAAGATTTGAATGGAAAAGGAAGAGGAATGGAATTTTAGGGATTTATTGAATAGGAACAAACCTTTCCTTCTAAACTTGAGCTTTCCTAAGAAAGAGGCAACCCTAAACTAAGAGAGTATTTATAGGGTGGTGTTCCCAAGGAGGATATGGTGGCTGGCCACTTAGCCTAGGGCTTAGGGTTTTGGAATTTGTCTTGGGCTTTGGGCCAAACTACAAGGCTTTGAGTTAAATGATTAACCAAAGGCTCTAAATCATAAGCCATGACTTATGACTTTCTAAATCCTAATGCTAACTAGAGTCTAATGACCAACCCAAGGATTAGCTTAGGTTAGACTAGAGTCATATAACCTAACCAAGTCCATACTAACTAGGGTTAGCTTCTAGGTTGGTCTACAAGGGTCAAACTAGTCAAAGTCAACCTAGTCCAAACAATTCTAAAATAATTCCTAAAAATTCCCATAAATTCCAATAAATTCTAATAAATTTAAATCATAATTAATAATCCCAAATAATTCTTAAAATTACAAAAATGACTAAAATACCCCTCAGTCTGGAAATGAACACTAGCAAGACACCAAATCATAAGTCATGAATTTAAATAGTTTAAAAATAATTAAAAATCACTAAAAATTATAACATGAAATAAATACCATTAAATAATAATTATAATTACAAAATTTCAAAATTATCCTCTTCTGGAAAACTGGGTGTTACAGACCTGAACAGCCAGTTCTGTCCACAAAAATGCTATAAATAGAGGAGAAGCTTCCATTCCAAATTACTCAATCATTCTTCTCTTCTCTATCTATTCAAAAGCATTCCAAAGCTCTACACTTTCATATCTATCCTTTAACAACTCCTAGCCAAGCCAAGTGCCTTTCCAGTTCGATCTAAAGTTTGGTTCGAGTTGCAAAGAAGGTTTTTCAAAAATGTTACAGATTTTAAAGTTTGCCTTATTTGAAGTTGCGAGTCCTTCGGATGAAAACTCATATTGTAAGGAGCTACAACCGCTCGGTTTAAAGCTTGTGCCATAGTAGATTAACATCAAGCAAGAGTACTCGAGACTGGACTAGTCCTCTCAGTGGGATACCAGTATACATCGTTGTGTCAGGAGTTTACTTTTCTGATGCTCTTTACTTTACGCATTTAATTTTTATAGTTTTGCTATCATCTGCCCAGTACTTTATGTCATGCCCCAGAACCAGAATACTGGGGAGCGCAGGATAGACACAGCCAGCTACGTATATTGAAGTGAATCCTACCTCGAAATACGATCACGGCTGTCTAGATGCATGAGGGTTTAACTACAAGCTATTAGTCTCTTAAGGTCAAGAACAAGCCTAGTGTCTCAATCTCAAGCAAGCAAGTAAATGTAACAAGATGGTAGATCATCAGACATACAAAGTAAGGCGTCCCATACATTACATATTCAGATGATCATGAAGCTAGTCATACAAAATGCGAAGACTAGCAAGAGTTTAAGTCATACATGATCAACCCTAGGATTTGTCAATCATGTTACAGCCCTTAGGCAGACAGAAAATATAAGCTTTCAGCACGAGCTAACACTTGCTCGGCGGTTAAACGCCTCAAAAGAATAATTTACAATGGAGTAGAAGAGCAAAATAAAACCCACTCGTTGCCAGGATTGCGTCTAGAGTTCACCATCTGGCTGGAAGGCTTGGAGAACCTCGGGAGCTACTCCAAAATCTGGCCATACAAAACCAGCTGGGTCAGACCCCAGAAAGAGCAAGTGCCACAAGGGAGGCTTCACTTAAGAACTAAAACTAGCATATTAACACATAAAGACATAATGGATAATGAAAGACATGGGTTAAGGAAATCAGGATGATAAACGATAAGATAACTAAGGAACTATTTCGGTAACCAAGTTACAACCCGTAAACCAAACAAGGATCGGGGTTGTAACCCTTCACCTGAACAGAACTTGGTCACTAACCAATTATCGAATAAATAAAGCATAACAGTAACTTGTTGAAGTAACCATCTATTGGCACTGTCTAGACAAGACTAGACGGGACTCCATCCATAAATCACGGCCAATCAATGAGTACGGCTTTATACTTTAACTAACTAGGGTTATCACAAGCCTAGTTACTAACAAGATGCATTGAGATGTTCCAACAGTCACAAGCCCTGCAGACTTAATCCAGGTTATCCAGTTGCAAGTTGAGAGAGTTGGATTAGGTGACTTGGGGATGCAACACATGACAGTATGCTGGAAATGTGTCCTACTCGACGGCAGGCTACAAGTCCAATTAGAGCGCCCAGATAACGGGACTGCCTGTAGCTGGAAAATCTCTTCATGGACTACTTGATCAATCTAGTCATTATCCTAGTCAGATTCAGTATAAATTCCTGACCTTGTTAACCAGGAATCCATGTTCTAGACATGATGTAAGACGAGACATGTAGCTTATACAAGCACAACCATCCACGGTGTCAAGACAAGAGTTACTTAGCAAGTCAAGATAGCCGTCTTAACAGCATATCAAGATTTATCATGTTAGGTTACTTATCAAGATTACTTGTCAAGAGTGCGCCTCAGCGGGCCACTATCAAGTCTATCAAGAGGCTAGAGATGTCGCGGCAAGCTATACTATTCATGAGGCTAGAGATGTCGGGGCAAGCTATACTAATCATGAGCAACCTATGACTAGCAGTCAATCAAGCAAGAAATTAAAAGCATAAGGCATAAGGAAGACATTATACCTTATGAGTCAAATAGGTGTGGATATTGCGATCGGATATCATCCTCATGTTTCCACGTTGACTCACCCAAAGAGTGATGACCCCAAGCAACAAGGACTAAACTAATAGTCTTGTTCTTGAGTATCTTCTCTCTCTGGCCCAATATGGATACGTGTTGGTACCAACAACCAATTTTGAATGATCAAGGACATAACTCGGATCCGAGATATACCGTCGCAATTTGGATACATGGAAGACATCAAGCACCTCACGTAACGACGGCGGAAGAGCGAGATGATAGGACACATCACCTACTCGCTCTAGAATGTCGAACAGCACTATATACCTAGGACTAAGCTTTCCCCGCACGCCAAAACGAATGACGCCACGGTTAGACGAGATACTAAGGAATACGTGGTCGCCGATAGAAAATTCAAGGGGACGCCGATGAGAATCGGCCCAATGACGTTGATGATCTTACGCAACTCGAAGATGATCCCTGACTTGCCTGACCACCTCGATAGTCTGCGTAACCATCTCTGGACCAAGCATCTGCCTCTCGTCTACATCATCCCAGAAGGGGATCTGCACTTTCTGCTATACAAGTCCTCAAAGGGTGCCATCTGGATACTGGCCTGGAAACTGTTATTGTAAGAGAACTCCATGAGATGTAGGTGATCTTCCTATGAACCACCAAAGTCTAGTGTACAAGATCGCAACATATGTTCAAGAGTCTGGATCGTGCGTTCTGACTGACCATCTGTCTGCAGATGATATGCTGAACTGAACTTGAGACGAGTCCCCAAGCTCTCTTGAAGACTCCGCTAAAAGTGCGATGTAAATCTCGAATCTCTGTCAGATACAATACTAACTGGTACTCCATGCAATCTGACTATCTGTCTGAGATACATCCCTGTAAGCTGATCCATCGACTGGCCAATCCTAAAAGGGAGAAAATGAGCTACCTTGGTGAGTCTGTCAACTATAACCCATATAGCATCTCCCCCAGCTGGGGATTTAGGTAATCCAGTTACAAAATCCATGGTGATATGCTCCTACTTCCATTCTGGGATCGGTAAAGGTTGAAGAAGTCCAGCTGGTCTCTGATGTTTAGCTTTCACTTGTTGGCAAACTAAACAACAAGAGACAAACTGGGCTATCTTCTTCTTCATGTCATTCTACCAAAAATTCTGACGGATATTACGATACATCTTCATACCGCCGGGATGAATTGAATACTGTGAACTGTGAGCTTCTGCCATGATCTCTTGCCTAATATAGCCACTGGGTACACAAAGATGCCTTCCATGTCGAAGTGTACCATCTTCGTGAGTATATAACTCTACTCTCCTTCCTGCCTCACATTCTGTCCTAAGCCGCTGAAGCTTAGAAAACGTTGACTGGGCTAACTTAATCCTCTCAACTATACTGGACTGAACTTGCATATTGGCTATCAATGCCACATTGGAAGGAAGAACAACCTCAATACCTATCTTCTGAAGATCTGCTAACAACTATGGCTGTACTGTTAGAAAATAAACTCTGGCTCTTCTGCTCAATGCATCTACAACAACGTTGGCCTTCCCAGGATGATACTGCAGGTTGATGTCATAATCCACACGTTGCTCTAGCCATCTCCTGTGGCGCATGTTAAGATCCTTCTGGGTAAACACATACTTAAGACTTGTGGTAGGTAAAAATCTCTACCCGATCTCCATACAAATAATGCCTCCACAACTTGAGTGCAAAATCCACCGCTGCTAGCTCTAAGTCATGGGTTGGGTAATTCCTCTCATGATCACGAAGTTGACGTAACGCATAAGCTACTACCTTACCATACTACATCAAGACGCATCCCAATCCTCTGCCGGAAGCATCATAATAAACTAAAAATCCTCCAGTCCCATCTGGAAACGTGAGAATGGGTGACATCATCAATCCTTGCTTCAACTTCTCAAATGAACTC
This sequence comes from Iris pallida, assembly GCA_029216955.1. Classification (NCBI taxonomy): domain Eukaryota; kingdom Viridiplantae; phylum Streptophyta; class Magnoliopsida; order Asparagales; family Iridaceae; genus Iris; species Iris pallida. The sequence continues at coordinate 9,022,849 of JANAVB010003600.1, forward strand.
TGACACTCTGCTGTCCAAGCAAACTGCATATCCTTGCGGGTCAACTGCGTCAATGGCGCTGAAATTCGAGCAAAGTCTGATACAAATTGCTGGTAATAGCCGGCCAATCCTAGGAAACTCTGAACTTCTGCGACGGTACTGGGTACTGGCCATGTCTCTATAGCTACTATCTTCTGGGGGTCCACTTTCACTCCACCTCTGGTGATGATATGACCTAAGTACGAAATACGATCAAGCCAAAATTCGTACTTACTGAACTTCGCGTACAACTAGTGCTCCCTGAGAATCTGAAGAACTACACGGAGATGCTGCTCATGCTCTACCTCATTCTTGCTATAGACTAAGATATCGTCTATAAATACTATCACGAACTGTTCCAAATAGGGCATAAAGATACGATTCATGAGGTCCATGAATACGGCTGGCGCATTGGTCGCTCCAAATGGCATAACAAGGAACTCCTAATGTCCATATCTAGATCTGAACGCTGTCTTCGGGATGTCTTGCTCTCTGACTCTGATCTGATGGTATCCTGACCGCAAGTCAATCTTCGAAAATACTGCCGCTCTTCTGAGTTGATCAAATAAATCATCTATCCTTGGTAGAGGATATTTGTTCTTGATTGTAACAGAGTTCAAGGTACGATAATCAACACAAAATCTTGACGTACCATCCTTCTTTTTCATAAGAAGTATCAGGGCTCCCCAAGGTGATCCACTAGTACGAATGAATCCCTTAGTTCTAAGTTCTTCAATCATCTTGTACAAGATTTCTAACTCTGAAGGTGCCATCCTGTAGACTCCCCCTGACACTGGTGCCGTCCCTGGAAGCAAATCAATGGTGACCTCTATCTCTCTCTCACTCTCTCTGGGGGCATGCCTGGAAGCTCTTCGAGAAATACATCAGAAAACTCTTCAACGACTCTGGGAAACGGAACTGCCTCTGCTACTGCCATCCGCAATACTGGTGGAGAAGGTTCTACTTCGCCTCTGAAAAATAAAAACTCTGGTTCATATGGAATACCAAAAATAATCCTGGCAATATGGCAGTCTATTCTTGCGTATTGCTCCTTCAACCAATCCATTCCTAGGACCACATCATAGTCGGCCATCGAAAATTTTATCAATCTAGCGGAAAACTCTCTACCGCTAACTACGATTAGATACGAGAAAAAGACTCTATCTACCCCCACAAGACCATTACCAGTAAGTATATTGAGCCTTACTGATAATGACTCGGGCTCCAGTCCTATCCGTGTCGTGAATCGTGCAGACATAAATGAATGCGATGCACCCGAAACAAATCATACTGATGCTAGAAAAGAGTTGACGAGAATGGTACCTGCCACCACCTCACATGATGCCAAATCTTCTGCTACGGTCAGAGCCATAGCCTGACCTTGTCGTCTTGGTCTTGGTCTCCTCTGCTGGAAACCTCTCTACCGGTTCTGAATCTGATCTTGGGCATACTATTGAGCCTGAGGCGGCAATGGCCTCGGAGGCTGACACTGCTGTTGCACTGGTGCTGGACCGCTAACCGATGGACTGGTTAGGTTTGATGACGATGAACTGGCTCTATTCGGACAGGACCCTATCTTATGGTTCGGTGCCCCACAAGCCAAGCACAATCCATGTGCTCGGCGACACTCTGATACTACATGTCCTGGATTCCCATAATGGGAGCAGCCCATTGCGGAAGACTACTTCTATTTCTGCTGCTGAGGATATGTCGGTGTCGAGTGCTAAACCGACGAAGCTGTGGTCGCCCTCCTAGGAGCTCCAATAGTCAAAGCCCTAGCTGCCGGGACTGGTGCTGATGACTGGGACATCTGTCCACGAGACCACTTCCGTCCTTCGCTTCTATCTATAATCCTCTACGAAGTATATTCATGCCTCTTCGCTGCTCGCAAGACGACATCAAACGTCTGGTGCTCAAACTGCTCTACTAAAATAATGATCTCTAGGTGGAGTCCCTACTGGAATCGCTGGGCTCGATCCGATTCGGTTGCCACCAAGGTAGGCGTAAACCGACTAAGTCTAGAAAACTCGACCGCATATCCATCGACCGTCCTTCCCATCTGCTTAAGATTGGTGAATTTTGTATGCAGATCATACCGAGCTACTGCATCAAAATACTTCGTCTGGAACTTGTTGCTGAATATTGCCCACAAAACAGGCGTCGCCAATCAACTGCTAGCATCGTCCACCAGCTGTAGGCTAAGTCCAATAACTGTAGGCGCACAACGGCCACCTTCTCTTCCTCAGGAATCCTAGCTGCCTCTAGGATAACTTCTATGTCATGAAGCCAAGCATCGGCAGCAATAGCATCTTCACTGCCATCAAAGAAGGGAGGGTTCAGACGCTTGAAGCTGTTGGTCGCGTTATTCCCTGGATAACCAACTCGGCCCATGGCATCTTGTATTGTCTGGTGCAGGGCATCGCCCCGATGATCTTGCGACACAAGCAATTCCCTAATGAGTCCCACCAGGGTCCCATTGTCAGGCTCTGCAGGCTGGACTGGCTGAACCGGGGGCTCTGGGTTCCCAGAATACATGACTCGGGAAGCTGCTCCAAGGTGTTGAGCTTGGTCCCCAGGTTGCTGCTGGTTCACTGGGGGTGCTCCACCTTGCTGATCGGTAGGACCAGGAGCAATGCTACTGAAGAAATGACAGGAGAACAATAAAGAAGGACCAAGATAGATCGAGGATATAAGCATGTGATTGGGTCAAGATTTCAGAAAGATTAGAAGATATGAGTAGAGATCAAGGGCGAGTGCTGATTGAGACATCTATTCAGTGAAACCCTCACACATCTTAATTTTCAAGACCTGCATGGGCCACCACTTAAACCGTGTCATACCCCAGAACCAGAATACTGGAGAGCGGAGGACAGACACAGCTAGCTACGTACATTAAAGTGAATCCCACCTCGTAATACGATTACGGCTGTCTAGATGCATGAGGATTTAACTACAAGCTATTAGTCTCTTAAGGTCAAGAACAAGCCTAGAGTCTCAATCTCAAGCAAGCAGGTAAATGTAACAAGATGGTAGATCATCAGACATACAAAGTAAGGCATCCCGTACATTACAAATTCAGATGATCATGAAGCTAGTCATACAAAATACGAAGAGTAGCAAGAGTTTATGTCATACATGATCAACCCTAGGATTTGTCAATCATGTTACAGCCCTTAGGCAAATAGAAAATATAACCTTTCAACACGAGCTAACACTTGCTTGGCGGCTAAACGCCTCAAAAGAATAATTTACAATAGAGTGGGAGAGCAAAATAAAATCCATTCGTTGCCAGGGTTGCGTCTAGTGTTCACCATCTGGCAGGAAGGCTGGAAGATCCTCGGGAGCTACTCCGAAATCTGGTCATACAAAATCAGCTGAGGCAGACCCCCGAAAGAGCAAGTGCCACACGGGAGGCTTCACTTAAGAACTAAAACTAGCATATTAGCACATAAAGACATAATGGATAATGAAAGACATGGGTTAAGGAAATCAGGATGAGAAACGATAAGATAACTAAGGAACTATTCTGGTAACCAAGTTACAACCCGTAAACCAAACAAGGACCGGGATTGTAACCCTTTACCTGAACAGAACTTAGTCACTAACCAATTATCGAATAAATAAAGCATAACAGTAACGTGCAGAAGTAACCATGTACTGGCACTGTCTAGACAAGACTAGACGGGACTCCATCCATCAATCACGGCCAAGCAATGAGTACGACTTTATACTTTAACTAACTAGGGTTATCACAAGCCTAGTTACTAACAAGATGCATTAAGATGTTCCAACAGCCACAAGCCCTGCAGACTTAATCCAGTTGCAAGTTGAGAGAGTTGGATTAGGTGACTTGGGGGTACAACACATGACAGTGTGCTGGAAATGTATCCTACTGACGGCAGGCTACAAGTACAATTAGAGCACCCAGATAACGGGACTGCCTGTAGCTGGGAAATCTCTTCATAAAATATTTGATCAATCTAGTCATTATCCCAGTCAGATTCAATATGAATCCCTGATCGTGGTAACCAGGAATCCATGTCCTAGACATTATGCAAGACGAGACATGTAGCTTATACAAGCACAACCATCCACGGTGTCAAGATAAGAGTTACTTAGCAAGTCAAGATAGCTGTCGCAACAGCATATCAAGATTTATTATGTTAGGTTACTTATCAAGATTTCTTGTCAAGAGTGCGCCTCAGCGGGCCACTATCAAGTCTATCTATGTCATGTTGCTTGTCAAGAGTGCACCACGTGGGTCGCTATCAAGAGTTATCATGTAAAATCACATTGTCATGTCATGATCTTGTAAGTGCACCACGGCGGGCCACTATCAAGGAGTTATTCGAGAGTGTACGTGCCATACCAAGATTGTGTTTAAAGCTCAGAGTATATGTGCAACATAGAAAATAACATTATAGGACTAGCCAAGTAAAGAGAACAAGCAAAGTCACAACTCACACTAAGGACCATAGAGGCAAACATGGATAATTGCAAGAGAATGCACAAGGGGTCAATAGGGTGACATGGAGAGCATGCGCCCAAGGCTATGCGCCCACTGCTATGCGCCTAAGACTATGCACCTAGGGTCATGCGCCTATGGCTAGTCGTTTTATGGAGAGTCAAGTGTTTAGGGAGAACATGTGCCAAGAGCTATGCGCCCACTGCTATGCGCCTGAGGCTATGTGCCTACATGCATGTGCCCACATGAGTGAGGCAGGGTTCATGGGAAGCTAAGTCTGGAGCCATCTATACTGGCTATGTGGGTGCACAATAAGGGCTATGCGCCCACTGCAAGGAACACCATGACTTAACACATATCTAAAGTTATATTCATAAGCGAGTAAAAGCTATGGGCGCATAATAAAGCCATACGCCCACACTGAAGGAGGCAGGGAGCTTAAGCGCATATAAAGGGCTATGCGCCATAGGCTAAAGCTACTGTGGGTGCATAAAATGCCATGTGCCCACACTGTTCTTCTTCTTCAACCCGAGAAGAAGAACCATGGAACCCATGAACTTCCCAAGTCCATAAATCACTCAAAATAAATCAAAATTCGGGTTTTCAAAGGTCCATTTTGGGTAAAATCTAATTATCTACAACATGGAACAATCAAAACATGAAAATAAAGAAGTTTGGTAGATCAAAACTCAAGAAAAACTAAGATTTAAGAAAACTTAGGTCTACAAGAATTAATCCTCCAAAACCAAAAATGCTAAGTACTAAATAGTCTTAGAAGCTTGTAGGGAAGACAATGGAAAAAATAAAATGGAGTTCCTCCATGAAGCAAGTTGCACTTGCCTAAGGGTTTGGGAGAGAATTAATGAAGAAGAAAGTAGATGAGGGAAATAAATAAAAGTAAAGGAGGAAAAAGAAAAGGGGGTTGGGTTATAAAGGGGGTTTATCATGATGAACCATCTTCACCCAAACCAAACCAAAATAAACCAAGCCGAGATAAACTAAAACTAAACCAAGCCAAGCCATGCTAGACAAGTCAAAATACGGGTCGGGAGTCCGTACACGTATACTGGAAATACGTATAACGAAAAACGGGAGTGACACTTTATACCTGTGACACTGCTTATAATAGTTTTATTTGGTGATTATCTATATGTTGCACACACGCATTCTATTCACCCCCTCTAGAGGTGCTCAACGTTCCTACATGCTCAATGCTTTGAAGAGCAAGGCCACCGTGGCCAAAGTTTCAAGTCGAGAACTCATGTATATGGATGTGAAGATCAACGGCCACAACACGAGTGCGACGGTGGATACGGAGGGCAACACACTACTTTATCTCGGATGTGAAGGTCCAGCGCTTGGGTCTAGTACTAGAGAAAGACTCGAGCAGGATAAAGGTGGTCAACTCAGAGGCCCACCCCATATAAGGGGCGGCCAACGGGGTAAAAATCCAAATGGAAGACTGGACGGGTGTCACCAGTCTCACAGCCGCACCACATGACGACTTTAAAATGATATTCGTTCCTCACATCGGCAAATGCGGTTCCAATACCTCATCTGGAAGTCGTCGGGAACATGGAAGCATGCATAGTGAATGTTGCACAAGACGAGTTTGCCAAGGAGAAGGCTCTCTCCGCCATCTAGCTCAAGGGGATGCAACATGGAGAGATGACATATTTAGCAGTGCTCAAGACGGACGAGGTGTAATGTCCCATCCCGCTCAATTCAACCGGAGGAATAAAAACACAAAGGCGTTTGAACTTAGCCTGGCAGCATCTTACTCGAAGTCCCGTTCGGTCAAGGAAACTCCTCGTTCATGTGGGTGGCTTCGATGAACTTGCCTCAGCTTCACCTTCACGCAAATAAAAGAAAGTTTTCATTACACTGAATAGGCTTGATAATAAAATAGATGAATCCACATAGCTAAGAAAATAATCCTATTGAGTCGAGTATGTGAGTAGAACATGGAAAAAGTGTCATAATGTTGCTTAGATGTTCTCCACGATGGTTTTTAAAGCGGGCACTTGGTCTTTTGACCACACATATTGAGTTAGACAAAGTTATGCCACGGGCTATCGACTTGATGTCATATGTCACGACTAGCTCCCTCTTTTCGGGATACGAGTACGTAGCCAAGTCCAGCCTATGCCTCAGCATCAGCGGTAGTACGTTGTATAGATCTCAATGTCAATCTCAATTATAACAAAATCATATCTATTTGCTCATTCACAATAACTATTTTATTTACAAAACCAATAATACATAATAAAAAAATAACATTCTGGAATAAATCTGCTAAATATTAAATAAAAAACTACCTAAGCTATCTAGAATCTGAGATCGGCCTCCAAGATCTTTATCTCCCTTGTATGGTCCATAGCATAAAGTATGAAGCATGTCAAGTCACCTGCAACGAGCCAATCAAGAAAGGAGCAATGTACAACCCTATTGCAATAATATAACTTAATACAAAATAAGCTAGACAAGCAGAGATGTAATAAAGAATAAAGAAATATGTATATAAACTAGTAACAATAAACATGTACAAGAAACCACTAACAAGAACATGTATGAACAACATAACTAGCAATGAACATGTACAAGTAAAATCGACAGTGCATTTGAAATACCTTTCGACATGTGAATGGCTTGGCTAATACGGCACATCATAGATGGCTATCCACAATAAAAAGGTACGGCTAACCCATACGTGAGGTTTATGACTTAGCTATCCACAATAACAATTATTGGGGTTTGTTCACATACCTACTGAGTATTTCCCCACCCGACTCACTAAACGTTCAATAAACGAGCAATGATATAACAAGCCTATCATGTCACAATCGTGTCTCAACTGGATACTTAATGAAACATAATAAAGAATAGCATTATAATGTAATAAGCACATAAAAGCAATAGTGTACTTGCCTCAAATTAAGTTGCAGTTGATATGTAACTTGATCATGTTAGCACATAATAGTCGTAGATGTCATAACTATGCAAGACGACATCTAATGATAGAACAGACTATGCCATTGAGTCCGAGACAGTTCGATTAGCCTAGGATCGATATAAGGAAGTCAGAATCACAAGAATAGGAACGTATGACTAGTCACGATCAAGATTTGATTCGAAGGAAATTTGTTAAAAAGGAAACCCTTAATAAGAAAATATATTTATATAAAAAATGTTTATAAACTATTTAGAAATATATTTAATACTTGAAACTATATATTTTATTTGCCAAAATATTTTAAATAAATACTTAAAATCTAGAAATCATTTTTAGGGTAAAATCAAAAATACAATTTTAGGTGAAAATTATACTTTAAAAAATAGCTAGAAATACCACAAATACAATAATATATTTTAGGACCTTTAGCGCAATTTAAAAACACATACAAGGCCAAGCCTAATCCTATATTTATGTAACAAAATAATTTTTAAGAAAATATTATATAAATATTTTTAGGAAAAATAATAATAGAAATAGAAATATCAATAATACTAATATTAATGATATTTGTACTACTAATAATACATATACATATCAATAATAATAACTAATCATAATAATATGTATACAATATAAGACATATGTACATACTCTTCATTAATTCCTCTATTACTTTCCATTTTTTTTCATTTTTTTAATCGGCCCAGCCCAATGGCCAGACCCGGCCCAAACTACACATACCAACCCCCCTATACTTTCCTTTCTCACAGGAAAGAGACAAAAATCCACAAGTAGTAGAAGGGAAAGCGAGAAGAAGGAGGAGGAGGAGTGGAGAGTTCACCTAGCGTCTTTGCTCCGGAGCTCGGCGAAGGAAAGCGCTCGGTTCATCGGCGACAGTTGTTGCAGAGAAGAACCCGCACGTGCGAGCACGGTGGCGCACGACCGGAGAAAGGAGCCGATCGGCGGCCCAGATCTAAGGCACGGCTCCAGTCGGAGATCTGGCAACCAACGTGGTGGTTGCAGGGAGTTCGATGGGGTTTCGTCGAGTCTGAGAAGGGGGTTACGGTGGCAAGGAAAGCTCGAGGCCATATCTGGAATCCAGCACCGTCGCTGGCCGCGGGGGACTGAAGAGGGGCGGTACTACTGCGACCGGGAGGAGGAGCATGGCGCTAGTTCAAGTTCTAGCTGACCGGCGGAGGTGCTGGTCGACCACTCAGGAGAGACGGCAGTAGAGATCGAGTTCGAGGAAGAGGAGGGGAGAGCTCGATCTCTCCGACGGAGGCACTGGAAGGAGTGGTAGAGGGGTGACGCGCTGGGTTTGGTCGAGGCAGTGGAGTCGGGCGATGATGATGATGATGGTCGATGGTGGTCATGGGGGTGGAACACGATGGGGTGGCGCTGCTGGTATAGGGAGGTCGGGGTAGGGGTGCGGCTCAACGGGATAACATCGTCGGCACAAGAGAGCGTGGGGACGATGGTTGGCCGGGACTCGGGTGACGCGGTGGTTGCTGGCCGCAGTCGGCCAAGGCAGGGCTGGTGATGGCCGACCATTTAGGGTTAGGTTTTAGGGTGGATTATGGCTGTGTCGTGTGAGACACAAAAAAATTATGTCCGATGTGTCGGACACGAAAAAACATTGTGGTTGTAATAATAAAATATTGGAAAGGTAATATAGGGACACGGACACAGTGCACGCACGATGAGATAATGATGTTGGCTAGATGATGGTTAGGAACTTTGGGTTGTGGGAAAAAAATAGAGGAAGGCTCCTCTTTCTATAGGAGAGGGAATTCCTAAATAGGGAAGGACTAGAAATTCTATGAATAAATCTTCCTATAGATTTAAATTTATCAAATAAATTGATTGAATCTAAATCCATCAATTGATGGCCACAATAATATAAAATAGTACCTAATATTTTGAATAACATTTAAACTAGATTTTATAAATTTATATCTTTAAGGATAATTAATAATAATAAATTAAATAATTTTAAAGTATATTTTAATACATACAAAAATTAATTTTAAATGGTTCGACAAATCCCTTCGTCAACCAAAATATGTTTTATAAAAATAAAATAAAATTTATTTTCTAACTAGAAAATATTTAAAACTAAAAATAATGAATAATTTTTTAAAATTCGGGAACTGGGCTTACATCATAGCAGGCACGTCACGACGATCCCACTGCTTAGCATAGCAAATATGTCCCACGGTCTCACTATCGGTCTTATGGAAGATGGCACGGTTATGGCACCCAAAAAACACGATTGTTCAAGTTGAGCACGTGCGCGGTTCCACGGCTTGGTATAGCCATACGTTCTCACGGTTTCAAGGCTCATCATATAGAATATGACTTGGATGACAGTGTTGCACGGAACATAGTTGGCTTAAGGCACGGTATACGACTGATTCAAGTAATAGGTCTCACGATTTCACGGTTTCAATGCGGCCCATACGGTTTATGGCACCAGTCGAGGCACTCGCATAACATGGTTGTTCAAATTGAGTTAAGTAGGAGGGCTATCAAGTAGTCATCCCTGAGTTTGAGTCGAAATGATATGGTAACATGAAAAGTTCTCTGGACCGGTAGTCGCTGAGGCAGTTTCCGAACCGTGGAGCTGCATAGAGATGTAAAGATGAGAAATGGTCTTACAAGTACGTCAGATTGAGTAGAGTCTTGCATGGTCATGGACAACTTGTGCACAAGGTTTCGTTTCTTGAACGATTGTCGGGGGTGCCTGATCGATTCGTACATAGGGGAACAAGTTCGGCGTATCCGACGTACTAGCCCGAGGCATTGCGGAGCGGTTTGACTCTGAAATGCTTGGTGATTCGGGGCGTTCAGTGGGGCTAGCTACCTTGCACTAAATGATCGTCATCTAATCCATCAATGTCCAAGATGGCTTGAATTGCTAGTGACCCTTCATATAGATGAGTCGGTCTGCTGAGCGGCAATCCGTATGCACGGTGTCGGTTGAGTCACAGGAAGGTGTAAGCACGATACGAATGAGTCAAAAAAAATATGCACGATTTGCAACACAAATATGGAGCCTAAGTTTTGGCTAGAGCAAAGACATGTGCTTCGACACGATATATGGCATCGTTTGTGGAGTCAATGACACAAGTCCATAAGTACATTTCGAGTCGGTTTTATGTTGAAACAAGAAAGACCATAATGCAAGTATGAATAAGTTACACTTGTTGGGAGACACGGCCTCAATGTGTCACACAAATGGGTCTCATGGCACGGCCATGATGTTTGCACAACTGGGTTTTGTAACATGATCTCAAAGAATTGATAGTACGATCACGTTGGTTGTAACACGAATAGGCCATGAATCTAAGTTATCAAATCAATCCTAAGGCAAGAATAGAAAGACAATAAAAGGAATAGTTGCACTCACTAAATGAATGTGTTAGTTTTGTATGGGTGGGCGAAGGGCGAAGGGCTCCCTCACTAGTACGGTTGTGTACTTACCACCCAACAGTTTTCATGTGCAGGTTACAGATACTTGCTAATCGAGGCGGAGTTCGCTTGGACGCGCGGAGGCATGGAGTTCCTTGGCATTTCGAGGAGTGCAGCCGCATTGAAGACTTCACCTATACAGGACATAATGTATGGACATCGCCTTCTTAAGCACCTGCAACGTTATAAGCCTTCGGGCATGAGCGATTGTAGTTGAGAGAAGAGAAAGAGATGAGTGTTTCTATCAAGAGAGAAAGTGAGCTTGAGTGACTTGTAATCTTGGCTTTACGCCCTTGTAATCTTATTTTTAGTATCAATAAAGACTATCATTTTGTACATGTCTTTGTGTTATTCAATTTCTCTGCTTGGAACTTTTGTGCGACGACCCCGTCGTAAGCTACTGTAATCAGCCGTTATGGAACCCGCCTTGCGCGAGCGTAATCTAGGCTCGCACGGCATCACGCCTTAGCAAGGACGATCGGTTCTGCGAAACTGGGGCATGACAGGAGGCGCCCGTGCAAGGAGATCTTCGTCTGGGATTGATGATGTCCTTGCGGTGTTCGAGGATGTCATGTCGAAGGAGCTTTCGTAGAGGCTACCTTCGCGAAGGAAGGTAGACCATGCCATCGAGTTGGAGTCAGGCACGAAGCCGCCCGCAATGGCTCCATATCGCATGGCCCCGCCCGAACTCGATGAATTGAAAAAGAAACTAAAAGAGATGCTCGACGCGGGATTCATCAGGCCGTCCAAGGCCCCTTCGGTGCACCAGTGATGTTCCAGAGGAAGAAGGATGGAAGCCTTCATTTGTGCATCGATTACCGTACATTAAACAAGGTGGCTGTCAAAAATAAATACACCAGCATGTTGGTGGACGATTTGTTCGATCAACTGGGAGGCGCACGATACTTCTCCAAACACGATTTGCGCTAGGGGTACTATCAGGTGCGGATAGCTGAAGGGGACGAAGCAAAGACGGCATGCATCATGAGGTATGGCACGTATGAATTTTAGTCATGCCCTTTGGTTTAACCAATGGTCCTGCGACTTCTGTACTTTGATGAACAAGCTTTTTCATCCCTACCTGAATCGGTTCGTCGTGGTCTATCTCGACGATATCGTTGTGTACTTAAACACGATGGAGAATCATATCGAGCATTTGAAGGTGGTTTTCCGGGTGCTGAGAAAAAACCAGCTCTTCGTCAAGCAGGAGAAGTGTTCTTTTGCACAAGAAGAGGTGTCATTCATAGGGCACTGGATCGAACGTGGCAAAATATGGATGGACGAAACGAAGGTCCAGTCCATACGGGAGTGGGAGACTCCCACCAGGACGAAGGAGCTGCGATCATTCCTAGGCCTGACGAACTATTATCGGCGGTTCATCCGGGGATACTCGCCATAGCAGCACCACTTACCGATCTGTTGTGAAAATATCGGACATGGAGTTAGACGTCCAAGTGCGAGGAGGCCTTTGATGCGCTCAAGAGGGCCGTAACGGAGGAGCCGGTCTTGTCACTGTCGGACTACTCCAAGGCATTCGAGGTGCAAAGTGACGCGTCCGACTTCGCCATCAGTGGGGTGTTGGTGCAGAAAGGGCAACCCATCGTGTTCGAGGGCCGCAAGATGAATGACACATCGGCGATACATGGTGTAAGAGAAAGAGATGACCGCGGTCGTACATTGCTTGAAGACATGGCGGAACTACCTTCTCGGCACCAAGTTCGTGGTCATGACGGACAATATTGCCACGAGCTACTTCCAGTCCAAGAAGAAGTTCCCAAAGCAAGCGAGATGGCAAGACTTCTTGGCCAAGTTCGATATGGAGATGCGATACAAGCCCGACAAAGAGAATCAAGTTGCCGATGCACTAAGCAGGAAGGCCGAGCTCGCAGTAGTCTGCTTGCTGAAGGGAGACATTCTTGATCGTGTCAAAGTGGGTGTGGCCGAGGACCCATTGACACAAGCAATGGTGAAGCTCGTTCGTGAAGGCAAAACCAAAGGTTCTGGCTGAAGGACGAGCTTCTCTACACAAAGGGCGAGAGGGTGGTCGTCCCTAAGTAGGTGGCTTGCGAAGACATCTACTCAAGGAGTGCCACAATACCAAGTGGGCTGGGCATCTGGGATAGAAGCGGACTTTGGCATTGCTGGAGGCCGCCTACTATTGGCCTCGGATGCGCGAGGACGTCGAGAAATATGTACACACTTGTCATGTGTGCCAACAAGACAAGGTGGATCATCAGAGATCCGGGGGCCTGCTTGAGCCTCTCCCCTTGCCGAGTCGACCGTGGGAAAGCATATCGATGGACTTCATCTCTATCCTGCCGAAAGTGGAAGCGCTTGGGTCCATTCTCATGGTGGTGGACCGCTTCTCCAAATACGCGACCTTCATTGCTACTTCAATGGACTGCACAGCAGAGGAGGCCACGCGCTTGTTCATTTTCTGTCGTGAATTTTTGGGGGATCCCGGAGAACATTGTCAGCGACCGAAATCTCCACTTCACGAAAAAGTTTTGGACGGAGGTGTTCAAGATCCTCGGGACGGATTTGTGCTTCTCGAGACGGATGGACAGATGGAGCGGTCAACTATTTGCTCGAGGAGTACTTTCGGTATTTTGTGAGTGCAAATCGGCGGGATTGGGTGTACCACTTGGACATCGCTCAGTTCTGCTGCAATCTTCAAAGGAACGAGTCATCACACATCAGCATGTCCGAGTTGGTGATGGGTCGTCAGTCGCTCGCCCCGCACACGCTGTGTGCGGGGTCCTCGAGTAGGAGCCCTGCGGCTAACCAATTTGCCTCGGACTTCAAGGTGAAGGCGGACATTGCCAAGACATTTCTGGAGAAAGCCGCACAGAAGATGAGGAAATGGGCCGACGCGAAGGGACGACCGGTTGAGTACAAGGAAGTGGACTTGGTAATGATCAAGCTTCAACCGCAACAGTTCAAGGTGTTCCGCAAGATGCACAAGGGACTGATCCAGAAGTATTAAGGCCCCTTCTCCGTCCTCAAGAAAGTAGGCAAGGTGGCCTACAAACTCGAGCTCCCCGTCAAGCTGAAGATTCATCCAGTCTTTCATGCGAGTTGCCTGAAGCCCTACCATGAAGACTTGGAGGACCCTCAGCATGGAGTTTTGAAGTGTCCCACTGCGACCATGACTATGTCCTTCAATAAGGAAGTGGAAGCTATGCTTGACAAGAGGACTATTCGTCGGCAAGGCGTTTTTCCGTACATGGAATACCTCATCAAGTAGAAGGAAATGCTGCACGACAAGTCCAGTTGGGAACATGCTAATACATTGTATCAGTTCGAGGTCGAGGTCCAGGCATTTCTCAGTAGACATGGTCGACGAGGACGTCGACGCCTTAGGTGGAAGAGAATGTTACGCACATTTATTTTTCGGGCCCACCGTGATGGGTTTGATGCTATTTAGGCATCTTTCCAAATATTTAGTAGCTAAATTATGCATGAAATATTCTCACGACCTAAAATAATTCCTAGAATATTCCCTAGAATAATTCCTAGAATATTTCTATTCTATAAGCTTTTTGTAAGCCTTGAGGCATTATAAATTAGAGGGGAGACTCATTTGCTCATCACCACCGAATCTTGTAAGCATTCTCCAAGTCAATAAAGAATAGTTACAGGTCTCTCTCTTGCTACACCCTTCTAGTTTCTTAGCGTTCTAGCTAGGCGGGTTCGAGAAGACTTGCACGAGTCTTCGAGGAAAAAGATAGTGCGCCACACACAACAAAGTGTAGGAAAAACACCAAGTCCGTGACATCATGGTCTGTTTAGTTATATATATAGGAGGTTATAGCTGACCTTACCAAAGAATAGAAACAGGGTATCATTAACGAATAGACTATTATTGGTTGGTTAAACTTTTCAACTCCAATCAGGACATATATACTTCTATCTCATCATCCAATAACAGTTGCGATGCCAAATTGAATTTGAGTAATATTTAAACAACATTACAAAATTACATGTGAGGTCTATATTCCGATACATTGCTCATCATGACCAACATTGAACAATCTATAGCTAATGCTTCAAGATATACATAGGGTTGGAGAATATTACAGGAACTTTTCTGAAGACTAGGTCCAAATATATTTTTCGCCGAATGAGGAACCTGAGTTTAGTTCACACTTGGAGCTATTGGAGATATCCTTTCATCTTCCAGAAGTGCATACGGATCTACATAAGGTGGAGGTGTTAATTGCATCCTGCTACCATCATGCACGAAACTTGGTCCGAAATACTGCAAAGCACAAAGTCATGTTAAGTGTGGCTACGTGAAGTGAATTGGGGAAAAAGATGCAGCCAAAGCACACATTCCTTTAGTTGAGACGAACGTCTAACTACAGAAGCACAAGCCATCAAGAGAATATCCACCGAGTAAACGTAGTGTTAGTTTCCAATCCTTGGAAAAAATTCAAACTGCAGCATAGTAAATTCAACAGACAAGGTCCGGTGAACAATTATATATAAGTGATGAAATTTTAGGCTCAACATCAAGAGAGAAGCTTTCTTGCTTGCAGGGAAAAAGAGCTCCAAGTATAAGAATAAGAATGTTGTCACGGATAATAATTGTATTTTTACAACACCCACTATCGATGCTAGCAAACATGACACGAGAATGCATGATGTATGCTAAACCAAACAAAGCTGGCTGATAAAACTACATGCAAACTAAGGTTAAAGAGATTAGCTCATATCCGTAAGTTGGTGCATCTATCTAGTTTTTCCCATAAACTAACTACAGAAAGCCACTTGCAATATAGAAAACAATATATGCATCAAGATCTTAAATTAAGCAAACATCAAGGTTCCTCTTCCTAGGAGTGCTTTCTTTTCATTTTTATGTTAGGATAAGGTGGCTAAGGTCCAGCTGTTCCATTGAAGAAAGATAATGTGAAACCTACATGCAACAATCAGCAAACAGAACACTCTAACCTTGGACGGGACTTGTATATATACTATATAAATCTTTATACAGGGTTTCCAAAGACGAACCATCAAAAATCCTAAACATGGTTGACTGATCCACCCCAGGAATATGGTTTCCTCAAATGCCTTGGAAGCAGGCTGTCATAGGATGGGCATTTTAGCAAAACTTCCATGCCAAGTTATTTGTACCACTTGGAAGATTATTACTGAAACAGAAGACATTCTTGCCCTAGATACGCCCCAAAAGACTGAAGAGATCGTGTTTCATACTCCCGTAGGCAAAAGCACATCCATCATCTAGGTTTTATGTCCTTCACGGAGATTCTGATTTGAAAGAACATAATCATTCAGAAGTTCCATATTAAACAAAGATCTTTATGTGGCCCTAATTTCTACTAATATTTAGAAGGCAGTAGATATGGAAGATGGAGGAAAAGAATGGTGGTTAATCCTAATTTGGTGGAGACAATGTTTGGGGAATAAGTGGCGTACTCTCTACAGGAAAGTTTCTTCTTATTGGTGCAGGCCACAGGATAGGGGGTATCAGCAAAAAAAAAGGTGAAAGAGAACGGGAGAATGGGCACTCGAGCCTATTCTATTTTCATTTTCTCCAACTCCCTACATACAATAATCGACGAGTAATTATACAGACTTGTAGGTTGTTAAAATATTATAAAAATACATAAATAGCAAAAAAATTATAATTGAAAATTAATCTAAAACACAGAAGAAGAAAAACACCGCCAACGACTGCTGGAAAGATGAGAATAACTGCCAACAATGAATAGTATTCCAGAGAAATTTTGAGGGCCCAATGATGGAATGTGACGATCTGGCAGCCAATAGGTACCTGTACGACAATATTTGCCCCTTTTTATAATGTGAAGCGCATCCGTACCTTCTTTGTAGCTGGTCGTACTCTTGAAAAGGACTCCCGTAACAAAGTTATGGTTTCATCCAACACAATCTAGCCCTATGCAGCAACAGCTCCAAGTATGCCAGGCTGGATCAGAGGTACTATTGACTCGATCAACAAATATATACTAAATCTTTGACTAAATGTAATAGACCAAAAAAACCTAGCATACCTAAAATATATTCAAAATATAAAGAATTGTATTGACTTGATATTCAAATTTGCCCTAGATTCGTATTCTTCTACACTTCCCCTTAGGTTGAACATGTTGTAGTGCAAAAAGGAAAGTGGCAGAGTATGAGTTGGCTGACACTAGGGGCAGTCTGGGCCAGAGTTGGCTCGTAGTCTGCATTGGATGCAACTTGGGCTGAATTTAGAGGCGGCCTGTGAAGCATGCTACATGAGCTCAAGTTGGAGGTAGGCTTTGTTGAAAGCGTATTAAGCCAGAGTTAGACGTACTCCATGCAACATAGGCCCTAGTTTAAGAATGTCAGTTTTGTACGCAGTTAAGGCCGGAGTTGGAAGTGGTTGGTGCTGTTGGAATTATCCAATAATTGGGGCCACACATGTAAAATTAATTGTGTTGTGTTATCTAAATAATTAAGCCAAATTAAAGTGGTCTAAATTGGAAATAGGCTTAAGGGTATAATTGTCATGGCAACAATGTGTAGATACCGGAGATAAATCTAATTTGATGAGGGCCAAATTAGAAATATCTAAAACCTATATATATATATATATATATATATATATATATATATATAAGGGGTTGTGGTTCCCAACTTATACGACAACAAAAGAGAGGGTTTTCTCTTTTCTCTTCCGTATCTCCATCAACGTGTGAGGAACAAAGAATACATCTTTGTTATTAAGGGTTGTAGCAAGTTGAAAGATCGAACCGTATAAAGAGACGTTCGTTTCGAGATCCATCAAGCCAAGCAATGGATTCAGTTACGCTTCCGCAATTGATTTATTTATCATCTTCATCTCATGAATCAAAGGGCTAAAATTTTCTAACAATTGGTATCAGAGCCTCCCTGTTTGATTCATGAGTTTAAAGTTTTCAGATTCTTTTTTTTTTTTTTTTGTTCAGTAACCCTAGATCGTTAGATCTAATTTAATTTAGAATATTTATTTTTCGATTTTTTTTATGTTCTACCGGTTATAAAAGAATAAAAAAAAAGGAAAGGACGCTGTTTGTTGGGAGGAAAAAAAGGGAAAAAGACGCCGTGTGTTAAAGGGGAAAAAACAGCAGAAAGAAAAGAAGTAAAGCTACAGCCAATATGGAAACTTCTCTAAAGGCGTTGTGTGAGAATGAAAGGAATAAGGAAAATTCGCTAAAGCCCCTTGTATTTCGAAATTAGTAATTGAGAGCCCAATATTTTTTTTTGTATATTGATGTCAATATAACCTTTAAAGACTTATGTACTATTGCAATTATTTGACATCACATTATGTTGATGTCAATATTGATATCACTAAGATTAGAAATAATGTGATGTCCTGTATCAATAAGACAAGCACTGCCAATATGGATATTAGCTTCAAATTAATGCATATTCTTCTTTCCATCTTTGTTTCCTCCTCTTCACTCCGCCTTTGGTTTCATATGACGGTAAGGATCTTGATCAATCATATTGGAGTGAAGGGACAGATAATTAATTAAGTTTTTGGCAATGAGAAACTATAAAGTAGGACCTTGATCTTATTTGGATTTATTTGATCTATTTGTTTATTCATGCATATCTTCCGTAGATTATTACATGAATTTTATTATTTTGATAATGTTCAATTTAGCCAAATTAAAATTCATATTTTGAATCATGCAAAAAGATTCATATGCTTATAATTATTTTATTTGATGTAATCTATTAACGTGTATATCTTCAGTATATTATTTTTGATGTAATCCTTATGGGTTATTTGATGAAATTTATTGATACATATATTCAATAGAACATGTTAATGCAATAGTTGATTATGAATATTTTATTTGATATAATCTGTTGATTTATATATCTTCAATAGATTAATCTTTTGTAATCTTCATAGATTATTTGATGTAATCTTTTGATGCATATATTCAGTAGAATATATTGATGTAATCTGTTGACTTATGATTATTTGATTTGAGTTATAATCTTGTAAATATGCATGTACATAAAAATTTAGTTAACATTCAAAATTTCGGTGCTTCTTTATAACTAGCAATAGTTGTCTAACATTCTAACTAGACCCATTGAAATAAAATGTCGCCGAAGTGACCTATCTTGTGTACATAGTCTATGAGGAATGTCGGATGTTTTTGTATGTACATTCATGCGACTATTAGCCGGCCCAAAGGAAGGTTAATACTTGGCCGAATTGCACACATACCTGTGATAATAAATGTGTGACAATTGTAAAGTTTACATGTAAATAATAACCCGATCTAGGCTTATTATTTGACATGAGTTATTGTCAACGCTTGATCATTACACCAAGAGTACCACTTACAGTTAATATCACTGTCCAAAGATTTGATATTAACGATGTACTAGGTATCTTGAGATGGGTTTCACCATTATTTGAATTTGTTTGAGTATATTTTATTCTTTGGTTATTAATTAGAGCATGTGTGTTTGTTTATTTTTTTTTCCTCTTTTCAGTTAGTGTTGCTACAATATCTGCTAATCTGAATTCAATTCTCATGCTTAACGGGACAAATTTAAAGGAATGGAAATAGAACATTTATATTGTTCTCGGCTACATGGATCTAGACCTCTGCTGATATAGTGAACTTTGAGAATTGGGAACGCTCAAACTGCATGAGTCTGATGATCATAAAGCACGTCATTCCGGAGGCATTCAGTGGAGCAGTATCTGATGAGGTTACCAGTGCCAAACAATTCCTTGCTGAAATCGAAAAACAATTTGCGAAGAATGATAAAGCGAAAACAAGCACACTTTTGTTGTGCTTGATTACCATGAAGTATAAGGGCAAAGGTAATATAAGGGAGTACATCATGGAGATGTCTTATATTGTTTCAAAACTTATGGCACTTAAGCTCGACCTATCAGATGACTTGCTCGTATATTTGGTATTGCTTTCACTACCTACACAGTACAATCAGTTTAAGGTCAGTTACAATGCCAAAAGGAGAAATGGACTCTAAATGAGCTCATTTCGTACTGTGTACAAGAAGAAGAGAGATTGAAGCAAGATAAGATTGAAAGTGCTAATTTGGCTACCACCCCTAAAGACAAGTATAAGGGCACTAAGCGAAAGAATACGAAAGTTGCTAAGGGTCCAGCACAAAAGAAACAACAAACTGAAGCTAATGATTGTTTCTTTTGCGGCAAGCGGGACACGTAAAGAATGAATGTACAAAGTACCACGCATGACGTGTAAAGAAAGGGTTGCCTAAGCTACTGAAAGCCAATTGATGGTGAAAAACACATCTATGTGGGTGACGACAAGTCGGTAGAAGTGGAAGCAATATGACATTTTTAGGTTATTTTTTTGATTTGATAGACATTATTTAAATTTTATTGTACTCGTCTTTTAGACGGAATTTAGTTTCAGTTTTTTATTGGACAAATCTAGTTATCATTGTTCATTTGGAAACAATAAAGTTTGATCTATCTTTAAATTCAAAATATTGTTGGTAATTTTTCCTTAATGTTTATGTAATTATTGCATCCTATAAAGAAACATTGCATGTGGAACCACGTGGTACTAAGCACAAAAATAAGAAATTTTTTGACAGGAACTGCTATATTTTTTAGAATGTTGAGTTTGGAAGAAAAATAAAGTCAGGGACGTTGTCTTTGAGAAAGAATCAATTTCGATTTCTACTATCACTTTTGACAATGTACAAGTTTCTATACCTATTATTGATCAAGAAGTGAATCTGGAACCTCAACATACGATGTCAAATTACCTCTACATGTCGATGTTGAGCTACCTCAACAAGACAATGTAGGGCAACCTCATTCAAGTTGAGGTAATTGTTTCTGAGAACAAACTCAACAACCTCAAGAACCAGCGTCAAGACGATCTACCAGAGAAAGGAGAAATATAATTTCAGATAATTTTGTCATATTTCTCCAGGAACATGAGGAAGACTACGGAATACTGGAAGATGATTCAATCAACTTTCGTCATGCCATGGAAAGTTCTAATTCCCAAAAGTGAATTGAGGCAATGAATGTCAAAACGGCATGTCCATCAAATGGATGTCAAAACGGCGTTTCTCAATGGTAACATTGACGAAACAATTAATATTGTGCAGCCAGAAAACTGTGTGAAAGACCCAAAGAATATGGTTTGCAAACAGACAAAATCCATTTATGTACTCGAGCAAACTTATCGTCAATGGTACTACAAATTTTACCAAGTGTTATCCCATTTGGTTTTGAGATAAGCATTGTTGAAAATTGTGTAACACAAGTTCAGCTGGAGTAGACATTTTTTTTTTGGTTTTGTACATCAATTAAAATACTAAATGCAAACTAGATGACACCTGTAGCTAAAGGAGACAAGTTCAATCTCAATCAAGTGCCCTAAGAATGGCCTTAAAACTAAAGAAATGCAATAGATTTCTTGTTCATCAGATGTAGAGAGTTTAATGTATGATTAAGTGTGTACGCGTCCGGATATTGCGTACATAATTGGTATGTTAGGCAAATATTTAAGCAAATATGAGATGGATTATTGGATATCAGCCAAACGGGTTACTTAAGTAATTTATATAAAACAAAAGATTATATGCACTTTATAGGAGATCGGATAATTTTAGAGATCATAAGATATTACCACCGATTTTGCTGGTGTCACGTCCCGATTCCGAAGAATCGATAGTCGTCCCGAGAACGTGATACCGTACGAGCCTAGGTTGCGCTCGCACAAGACACATTCATAAGGTTATCTGAAACACAACAGCAAGAAGAGTACGTAGAGTAAATTGAACACATTTGTATAGAAGTAACTTCTTTCGATTATAATACCGAATTTACATTTACATTGACACAAATACAAAAAAAGAGTTGCCACGCGGCTTACAAACTGACTCAATTACAAAATGAACGTCGATGAGATAGTCGTTCCATACATCACACCCCTTTATACAACCAAAACATTCAGACACCTTGAATAGGGGAGAGTTGAGTCATCTTTGCTTAGACAATTGCGGGGTCTTCAAAAGGAATTTGATCAAGTCTTCGTGCGCACGGACGAAGCTTCAAAACACACGAGCGCTGCCTTCGGTCAGGTAGCACGCTCCTCCCGATTTGTAGTACCTGTGGAGAGCGAGGACCAGTAAAATGTCGTGTACTACTGGGTGACTAATTAATTTGCGTGCTCTCATTTAGATGAAACATGCAGCATATTTTAGTGATCTTTCTAGCCATCCTAGTCAATTTCATGCAAGCAGTTTGACGAAACATAAACAAGATAAATTACACTACAACTTACTTACGGCAGAGTGTGACGTGCTATATATAGCTTACCATAATCCCTACCAGTTTTTTAGGAATGACTAAAAACAATGTGTTATGCAGAGGTCACTGGCATTAACTAGCCATCCTGGACATAGCCTGGTTAGACGGGATCCTTTCAATACAAGTAGCGAGCTCCACTGAAAGTCCTCGAATTACCCGTTGCGAAAACCCAGCTCAGCAATACCGTGTTCCCCCTAGGCCGAATCGGTCCCATGGTCCCAGGTTACCGTTCGAGAAAATATTGCCCTTGTGCACAAGTTGTCCATAACCGTGCTAGACTAAACTAGTTATTCATGCAGGGTCTACAATTTTATAGGAAACTTAACTAAGTTCGGCGTATACCGCCTGATCATTTTGCATTGTTCATTCGTTGATACATTCTCTTTTTCTTAACATAAGTAAGCATGTGAATAGTTTCATGGTATAGCAGTTCTACAACAGTTCTACACAAGTAAACATGTAAAATTCTATAAAACAGTTATGTGACATTGGGTCCTCGCCTCTATAACTAGCATTCGGGCTATTGATGTTATCGATTGATTGGAGAAAGAGGGTCAAGAAGAGAAGGTCGAGCCATTCACCGTTGATTGAATGAGCGAGGGAAATGAGCCTTCTAAACCGTGCGCTCGCCACGCGATCACCTGAAATCGCATAAACAAACAATCAATACTCTATCCTTCTATTCCGAGTTCGATATGAAATGCGAAGTTCGAAGAACGCAAGCAATGAAATCCATCTAAAACATTCACAAAAATGTATTCAGAAAAATCCAAAGCCAAAGAAACAAGTGCGGCATGAAAAGCAGAGCAACGGGAGGCCTCTCCTGACTCAGCCTCGGAGTCCATCCTCGAGGCACAACCCGCAGAATATGGGACTTGATTCCGAAGAAGCCAATCCATAACGAGAAAAGGATCTTGATTCAACCGGTCCCGACCAATCGATAACGACAGTGTTTCTTAACCACGTTCCCCGCGTCGCAACGTAGAACGGGGCACGGTAATGGGACGGGGCACTACATTATAACCAACTAAAAAAAAGTTTGGTCGTAGAAACTTAAGAATATAACCTACCTCTAAGAAAACAACGAAGAAAACTTTTTCTTCGTCTCTTACTCGAATTCCTAGGTCGACTCCTCGACCGAATGGTTCCTTCAGAGTACGCGAACGAGAGGGATAGCACGTTTTTGAAGCAATTTGTCCTTGCAATACAAGATCTGCACAGGTTATTCTATGTACGAAAGTCTACCTTTAGATCCAGCTGACCCTGTCACGCCCCAGAACCAGAATACTGGAGAGCGGGGGCAGACATAGCCAGCTACGTATAATGAAATGGAATCCACGTCACTATACGGTCACGGCTGTCTAGATATATGAGGGTTTAACTACAATCCATCAGTCTCCTATGGTCAAGAACAAGCCTATCGTCTCAATCACAAGCAAGTAATAACAGTCACAAGATATTAGAGCATCAATATACAATAGTAAGGCGTCCCATACATTACATATTGGATGATCATGAAGCTAGTCGTACAAAATGTCAGGACTAGCAAGAGTTTTAGTCAATACATGATCAACCCTAGGATTTGTCAATCATGTTACAGCCCGTGGGCAGACAGTAAATAAAGGTGCAATACGAGCTAACACGTGCTCGCCGGCTAAACGCCTCAAAAGAATAATTTTACAATAAAGTGGGAGGACAAAAGAAACCCACTCGTTGCCAGGGTTACGCCTGGTGGTCACCATCTGGCTGGATAGTGGGTAGATCCTCTGGTGCTGCTCCGATATCTGGCCACACAAAACCAGCTGGGTCAGACCCCAGAAAGAGCAAGTGCCACAAAGGATGCTTCACTTAGGAACTAAAACCAGCATATCACAAATAAGTAGTAAAGGTAATTAAAAGATAGTGATAATAGCTGAGATAACAATAATATATTGAACACGGAGAAACCATTCAAGTAGCCAGACTGCAACCCTTAAACCAAACAAGGACCGGGGTTGCAATCCTTCGCCTGAATAGAAACCCGCCTCAATTACTATTGATAAGGTAACAAGACAATAAACGAAGAGAGGACACAGAACTGCTCCGGGAGCCAGGTTACAACCCTTAAACCAAACAAGGACCGGGGTTGTAACCCTTCACCTGAACAGAACTGGACCCCTGATCTTTATTGTTAAGGCCAGTATAAATAATCATGGTATTGAAGTAAAGGTAAAACATGACGAGCATGACAGGGGGTTGCAATAAGACAATAAACGAAGAGAGGACACAGAACTGCTCCGGGAGCCAGGTTACAACCCTTAAACCAAACAAGGACCGGGGTTGTAACCCTTCGCCTGAACAGAACTGGACCCCTGATCTTTATTGTTAAGGCGGACACAATAAGCAGGACGATATATGATAAGATAACCATGGAACTATTCAGATAGCCAAGTTACAACCCTTAAACCAAACAAGGACCGGGGTTGTAACCCTTCATCTGAACAGAACTTGGTATCCCATCATTTATCGATACAAGAAATCATGTCATGATACAATCTTGTACAGGATCAGGATAAGACTAAGCTGGAATAAACTTCATCCAATCAATCACGGCCAATCAAGAGTACGGCTTGATACTTTTAACTAACTAGGGTTATCACAGGCCTAGTTACTAGCAAGATGCAATGAGATTATCCCAACAGCCACAAGCCCTGCAGACCATCCGGTTATCCGGGTCGAATGTCCGTTATGAAGAATGCAACACGTGACTGTGTGCTAGAAATGTGCCCTACTCGTCGGTAGGCTACAAGTCCACTTAATGCGCCCAGATAACGGGATTGCCTGTAGCTGGAAATCTCTTCATGACTACTGAATCATTCTAGTTAATTAGCCTTAGTCAATTTCAGTAGGTACCCCTGACCGTGGTACTCAGGGATCCCCATCCTAGACATGATACAAGACAGTACTGGTTTATTTGTACAAACGCAATCGCCCACGGTGTCCAGACCTTTCATACTTGTCATATCAGTTTACTTGTCAAGAGTGCGCCACCGCGGGCCACTATCGTGTTCTATTCTTACATTATCATGAATGAGAAAGATTGTATAAAATAACTAATAACATATTCTTGAAGCCAAGGAAAAGATCTACAACTTTCATGTTTTGAGTTTTTCAAGATTCTAGCTACAAAACAACTTAAACAGGCAAAAACAGTAAATTCCTGCACAATCGGCGCATGAGATTCCTGCACGAATCGGCGCATGGGATTCCTGCACGAATCGGCGCATGAGATTCCTGCACGAATCGGCGCATGGGATTCCTGCACAATTCGGCGCATGGGATTCCTGCACGAATCGGCGCATGAGATTCCTGCACGAATCGGCGCATGGGATTCCTGCACAAATCGGCGCATGGGATTCCTGCACCAATCGGCGCATGAGATTCCTGCACGAATCGGCGCATGGGATTCCTGCACCAATCGGCGCATGGGATTCCTGCACCAATCGGCGCATGAGAAACTCACGTTGCGTCTTCAATACATGCGCGTAAGAAACCTACGCGCATGACACGCTCGGAGTTAAAGAATGCGTTGCCGGAACTTCACGGCGCAAGGCCTCCCGGCGCATGGCCTCCCGGGCGCATGAGGTTCCCGGCGCATGGGATTCATCGTCCCCAAACAGCAAATTCAGCCATGAAAGTTCCGAAAACTTGTAATGGCCATAACTTACTCATCCGGAGTCGAAATCAAGCGAAACAAAAGCCAAAACTGAATGAAATTGAATTCTCTACAACATAGAACCATTAGTTTTCAAAAATAACCAAGTTTTAGAGATCAAAACCAAGAAAACTAAACAAGAAGGAACTTAAAACTTAGATCTACAAAAATATAACCATCAAAACCGAAAACTTCCAGTTCTAAAGAGACTTAGAATCTAGTAAGGAAGAGAATGGAACAATAAAACATGAGATCCATCATGAAGCAAGTTTGCACTTGCCTAAGCTCTCTCTCTCTCTCCCTCCTTCCTGGTAGGTGTAGAAGTAAACGTGGAGAAGAAGAAGAATAATGAAGAGAGAGAATGAAGGAATGGGTTAATAAAGGAGGGTGGTGGTAGGTAGGAGGGTTCACCTTTTGGTTCATGATGAACCAAGGCAACCCAAGCCTAGCCGAACCAACCCAAAATAAACCGAGCCAAGCCAAGAGATATGCAATACAAAATAAAATACGTACACGTATTCCAAGATACGTAATACGAACTACAGGCATTACAACTCTACCCACCTTAAAAGAATTCCGTCCTCGGAATTTAATTAAGAGGCTAGAGGGACAAGAACAAGCTATACTAATCACCGGCAAGCTATATCAATCAAGCAACTTATTCATGTAAGCAAGGAATCGAAGGTGTAGGGCATAAGAAGGATATTATACCTTACGAGTCAAACAGGTCGGGATATCGCGATCGGATATCATCCTCACGCTCCCACGTCGACTCACCCAAAGAGTGATGACCCCAAGCAACTCGGACTAACTTGATAGTCTTGTTCTTGAGTGTCTTCTCTCTTCGGTCCAATATGGACGCCTCTCCTCATACGAAAGGCTGGTACCAATAACCAATTCCGAATGATCCAGGATGTGGCTCGGGTCCGGGATATACCGTCGCAGTTGGGATACATGGAATACGTCATGCACCTCACGTAGCGACGGTGGAATAGCGAGACGATAGGATACATCTCCTACTCGCTCCAGAATGTCGAACGGCCCTATATACCTAGGACTAAGCTTTCCTCGCACGCCGAAACGAATGACGCCGCGGTTAGGCGAAATCCTCAGGAATACATGGTCGCCGACAGAAAACTCAAGAGGGCGCCGATGAGAATCGGCCCAATGACGCTGGCGATCTTGGGCAACTCGAAGATGATCTCTGACTTTTCTGACCACTTCAACGGTCTGAGCAATCATTTCCGGACCAAGCATCTGCCTCTCTCCGACATCGTCCCAGGCTAGCGGGGATCGACACTTTCTACCATACAGTGCCTCGAACGGTGCCATCTGGATACTGGTCTGGAAACTGTTGTTGTACGAGAACTCCACCAGGTGCACGTGATCTTCCCACGAACCACCGAAGTCGAGTGTACATGACCGCAACATATCTTCAAGAGTCTGGATCGTACGCAAAGACTGGCCATCTGTCTACGGGTGATAAGCTGAACTGAACTGGAGGTGAGTCCCCAAACTCTCTTGCAAGCTACGCCAAAAGTGTGACGTAAACCTGGAATCTCTGTCCGAGGTGATACTGACTGGTATACCGTGCAATCTGACAATCTGCCGGAGATACATCTCCGCTAGCTGAGCCGTCGACTGACCAACTCTGAACGGAAGAAAGTGAGCCACCTTCGTGAGCCTGTCTATGACAACCCAAATAGCGTCTCTGCCAGCCGGGGATCTAGGCAATCCAGTCACAAAGTCCATGGTTATATGTTCCCATTTCCACTCGGGAATCGGCAATGGTTGAAGTAGTCCAGCTGGTCTCTGATGTTCAGCCTTAACTTGTTGGCAGACTAAACAACGAGAGACAAACCGGGCTATCTCCCTCTTCATGCCATTCCACCAAAAGTGCTGGCGGATATCACGGTACATCTTCGTGCCACCGGGATGAATGGAATATTGCGAACTGTGGGCCTCTGCCATGATCTCCTGTCTGATATCTCCACTGGGTACACAAAGACGCTTACCATGTCGAAGTGTACCGTCTTCATGAATGCATAACTCTGGTCTTCGTCTTGCCTCACACTCTGCTCTGAGACGCTGAAGCTTGGAATCTGCTGACTGCGCCATCCGGATCCTCTCGACTATAGTGGACTGGACTTGCATGCTGGCCATCAATGCCACACTGGAAGGGAGGACAACTTCTATACCCATCTTCTGAAGATCGGCCAATAGCTCTGGTTGCGCTGTCAGAAAATAAACTCCGGCTCTCCTGCTCAATGCATCCGCAACAACATTGGCCTTCCCAGGATGATACTGCAGGTTGACATCATAATCCACAAGCAGCTCCAGCCATCTCCTCTGACGCATGTTGAGATCCTTCTAGGTGAAAACATACTTCAGGCTCTTGTGGTCGGTGAAAATTTCCACCCTATCTCCGTATAGGTAGTGCCTTCATAACTTAAGTGCAAATACTACTGCTGCCAGCTCCAAGTCATGGGTTGGATAATTTCTCTCATGATCACGAAGTTGCCGTGACGCATAAGCTATTACCTTCCCATGCTGCATCAGAACACATCCTAAACCTCTGCCCGAAGCATCACAATACACTGAGAATCCTCCAGTTCCATCTGGAAGCGTGAGAATAGGAGCCGTCATCAAGCCTCGCTTCAACCTCTCAAAAGAATCCTGGCATTCTGCTGTCCAAGCAAACTGCACATCCTTGCGGGTCAACTGGGTCAATGGTGCTGAAATTCGAGCAAAGTCTGAAACAAATCGCCGGTAATAGCCGGCCAAGCCAAGAAAACTACGGACTTCTGCCACTGTGCTAGGTACTGGCCATGTTTCAATGGCCACGATCTTCTGGGGATCCACTTCGACTCCTCCTCTGGCGATGATATGACCCAAGTACGAAATGCGATCGAGCCAGAACTCGCATTTACTAAACTT
The DNA here is from genome assembly GCA_029216955.1 of Iris pallida. Classification (NCBI taxonomy): domain Eukaryota; kingdom Viridiplantae; phylum Streptophyta; class Magnoliopsida; order Asparagales; family Iridaceae; genus Iris; species Iris pallida. The sequence continues at coordinate 9,051,737 of JANAVB010003600.1, forward strand.
GGCATACAACTGGTGCTCTCTGAGAATATGAAGAACAACTCTAAGGTGTTGCTCATGCTCCGCTTCACTCTTACTGTAGACCAGGATGTCATCTAGGAACACAATCACGAACTTATCCAAATAAGGCATGAAGATACGATTCATGAGGTCCATGAATACAGCCGGCGCATTGGTTGCTCCAAATGGCATCACAAGGAACTCCCAATGTCCATACCTAGATCTGAAAGCTGTCTTCGGGATGTCCTGCTCTCTGACTCTGATCTAGTGGTATCCTGACCGCAAGTCGATCTTCGAAAATACTGACGCCCCTCTGAGTTGATCAAACAAGTCATCTATCCTCGGGAGAGGGTATCTGTTCTTGATTGTCACCGAGTTCAAGGTACGATAATCAACACACAATCTGGACGTACCATCCTTCTTTTTCACAAGAAGCATCGGGGCTCCCCAAGGCGATCCACTAGCACGAATGAATCCCTTGGTTCTGAGTTCTTCAATCATCTTATATAATATCTCTAGCTCTGACGGCGCCATCCTGTAGACTCTCTCTGACACTGGGGCTGTTCCGGGAATCAAGTCGATGGTGAACTCGATCTCCCGCTCTGGCGGCATCCCTGGAAGCTCTTCGGGAAAAACATCTGGAAACTCTTCGACTATCCGAGGTAACTGCACTGCTGCCACTGCCATCCGCAACACTGAAGGAGAAGGTTCAACTTCGCCTCGAGAAAAGGAAAACTCTGGCTCGCCTGGAATGCTAAAAATAACCCTGCCAATGTGGCAGTCTATCCTAGCATACTGGTCCCTCAACCAATCCATCCCTAAGACCACATCATAATCGGCCATTGGGAACTCTATCAATCTAGCGGGGAATTCTCTACCGCTAACTACGATCCGACACGAGGAAAATACTCTATCTACTCCCACAAGTCCGTTACCAGTAAGTATATTAAGCCTTACCGATAATGACTCGGGCTCCAATCCTACCCGTGTCGCGAATCGTGCAGACATAAATGAATGCGAGGCACCAGAATCAAATAATACTGAAGCTGGAAAGGTGTTGACGAGAATAGTACCTGCTACCACCTCACCTGGTGCTATTCCTTCTTCTCCCATGGTCAAAGCCAGCACTTAACCATGTCCTCTGGGTGCGGGTCCCCTCTGCTGAAAATTCCTCTGCCTGCTCTGGATCAGGGCTTGGGCTTGGACATACTGCTGCGGTCTCTGCTGCTGGAATGCCTGGGCCTGCGTCGACAATGGCCTCGGGAACGGGTACTGCAGCAGCTGCTGCTGGATTGGTGCTGGTCCTCTAACTGAAGGACTAGAGAAGGCCGACGAACTCCCCCTGTTCGGGCAGTTCCCAACCCTGTGGTCCGGAGCACCACAAACCAAGCACAAACCCTGTGCTCTGCGACATTCTGATACCACATGTCCTGGCTTCCCGCAGTGTGAACATCCCACTGCGGAAGACTGCTTCTGCTTCTGCTGCTGAGGGTGCGTCGGGGTTGAATGCTGAACCGACGTCGCTGAGGCCGCCCGCCTCGGAGCTCCAATAGTCAAAGCCCTGGCCGCCGGGGCTGGTGCTGATGACTGATTCATCTGGCCGTGAAATCGCTTCCGACCTCCGGTCCTATCCACGATCCTCTGGGAGGTATATTCATGCCTCCTGGCTGCTCTCAACACTGCATCAAAAGTCTGATGCTCAAACTGCTCCACCGCCAATAAAATCTCTAGGTGGAGCCCCTGCTGGAACCGCTGGGCTCTATCGAACTCGGTCGCCACCAAGGTGGGAGCAAACCGACTAAGCCTGGAGAACTCGGCCGCATATCCATCGACCGTCCTGCCCATCTGCTTCAGATTGGTGAACCTCGTCTGTAGATCATACCGAGCTACAGCATCAAAATACTTGGTCTGGAATCTCTCCCTGAATACTGCCCATGAAATAGGGGCCACTAATCCATCGGCCTGCGCTGCCCACCAGCTGCGGACAAGATCTAGTAACTGCAGGCGCACTACGGCCACCTTCTCATTCTCTGGAGTCCTGGCTGCTTCTAGAATCACCTCTGTGTCCTGAAGCCAAGCATCTGCAGCGATCGCATCTTCACTGCCATCGAAGAAGGGAGGGTTCAAGCGCTTAAAGCTGTTGGCCGCGCTATTACCCTGATGACCTCCTCTGGTCAAAGCGTCTGCCACCACCTGGTGCAAGGCATCTCCTCGCCGATCCTGGGAAGCTAATAGCGTCCTGATGAGACCCACCAAAGTGCCATCATCATGCTCTGCTGGCTGGACGGGCTGAACTGGTGGTTCTCCTTCGGTGGGAACGACTCTCGAGGCTACTCCTGAATGCTGGGCTTGATCTCCAGGTTGCTGCTGGTCCGCGGGAGGTGCTCCGTCTTGCTGATCGGCAGGTCCAGGAACAATGCCGCTGAAGAAGACGACTTAGGACACAATAAGGAAGGACCAGGACAGATCAACGATACAAGCATGTGATCAGGTCAAGATTTTCAGGTATCAAGAGGATACGAGTAGAGATCAAGGGCGAGTACTGATTGAGACATCTATTCGGTAATCCCTCACATATCTTGATTTACAAGACCTGCATGGGCCACCACTAAAACCATGTCACGCCCCAGAACCAGAATACTGGAGAGCGGGGGCAGACATAGCCAGCTACGTATAATGAAATGGAATCCACGTCACTATACGGTCACGGCTGTCTAGATATATGAGGGTTTAACTACAATCCATCAGTCTCCTATGGTCAAGAACAAGCCTATCGTCTCAATCACAAGCAAGTAATAACAGTCACAAGATATTAGAGCATCAATATACAATAGTAAGGCGTCCCATACATTACATATTGGATGATCATGAAGCTAGTCGTACAAAATGTCAGGACTAGCAAGAGTTTTAGTCAATACATGATCAACCCTAGGATTTGTCAATCATGTTACAGCCCGTGGGCAGACAGTAAATAAAGGTGCAATACGAGCTAACACGTGCTCGTCGGCTAAACGCCTCAAAAGAATAATTTTACAATAAAGTGGGAGGACAAAAGAAACCCACTCGTTGCCAGGGTTACGCCTGGTGGTCACCATCTGGCTGGATAGTGGGTAGATCCTCTGGTGCTGCTCCGATATCTGGCCACACAAAACCAGCTGGGTCAGACCCCAGAAAGAGCAAGTGCCACAAAGGAGGCTTCACTTAGGAACTAAAACCAGCATATCACAAATAAGTAGTAAAGGTAATTAAAAGATAGTGATAATAGCTGAGATAACAATAATATATTGAACACGGAGAAACCATTCAAGTAGCCAGACTGCAACCCTTAAACCAAACAAGGACCGGGGTTGCAATCCTTCGCCTGAATAGAAACCCGTCTCAATTACTATTGATAAGGTAACAAGACAATAAACGAAGAGAGGACACAGAACTGCTCCGGGAGCCAGGTTACAACCCTTAAACCAAACAAGGACCGGGGTTGTAACCCTTCGCCTGAACAGAACTGGACCCCTGATCTTTATTGTTAAGGCCAGTATAAATAATCATGGTATTGAAGTAAAGGTAAAACATGACGAGCATGACAGGGGGTTGCAATAAGACAATAAACGAAGAGAGGACATAGAACTGCTCCGGGAGCCAGGTTACAACCCTTAAACCAAACAAGGACCGGGGTTGTAACCCTTCGCCTGAACAGAACTGGATCCCTGATCTTTATTGTTAAGGCCAGTATAAATAATCATGGTATTGAAGTAAAGGTAAAACATGACGAGCATGACAGGGGGTTGCAATAAGACAATAAACGAAGAGAGGACACAGAACTGCTCCGGGAGCCAGGTTACAACCCTTAAACCAAACAAGGACCGGGGTTGTAACCCTTCGCCTGAACAGAACTGGACCCCTGATCTTTATTGTTAAGGCGGGCACAATAAGCAGGACGATATATGATATGATAACCATGGAACTACTCAGATAGCCAAGTTACAACCCTTAAACCAAACAATGACCGGGGTTGTAACCCTTCATCTGAACAGAACTTGGTATCCCATCATTTATCGATACAAGAAATCATGTCATGATACAATCTTGTACAGGATCAGGATAAGACTAAGCTGGAATAAACTTCATCCAATCAATCACGGCCAATCAAGAGTACGGCTTGATACTTTTAACTAACTAGGGTTATCACAGGCCTAGTTACTAGCAAGATGCAATGAGATTATCCCAACAGCCACAAGCCCTGCAGACCATCCGGTTATCCGGGTCGAATGTCCGTTATGAAGAATGCAACACGTGACTGTGTGCTAGAAATGTGCCCTACTCGTCGGTAGGCTACAAGTCCACTTAATGCGCCCAGATAACGGGATTGCCTGTAGCTGGGAATCTCTTCATGACTACTGAATCATTCTAGTTAATTAGCCTTAGTCAATTTCAGTAGGTACCCCTGACCGTGGTACTCAGGGATCCCCATCCTCGACATGATGCAAGACAGTACTGGTTTATTTGTACAAACGCAATCGCCCACGGTGTCCAGACCTTTCATACTTGTCATATCAGTTTACTTGTCAAGAGTGCGTCACCGCGGGCCACTATCGTGTTCTATTCTTACATTATCATGAATGAGAAAGATTGTATAAAAATAACTAATAACATATTCTTGAAGCCAAGGAAAAGATCTACAACTTTCATGTTTTGAGTTTTTCAATATTCTAGCTACAAAACAACTTAAACAGGCAAAAACAGTAAATTCCTGCACAATCGGCGCATGGGATTCCTGCACGAATCGGCGCATGGGATTCCTGCACAAATCGGCGCATGGGATTCCTGCACAAATCGGCGCATGAGATTCCTGCACGAATCGGCGCATGAGATTCCTGCACGAATCGGCGCATGGGATTCCTGCACAATTCGGCGCATGGGATTCCTGCACAAATCGGCGCATGAGATTCCTGCACGAATCGGCGCATGGGATTCCTGCACAAATCGGCGCATGGGATTCCTGCACAAATCGGCGCATGAGATTCCTGCGCAATCGGCGCATGGGATTCCTGCACCAATCGGCGCATGGGATTCCTGCACCAATCGGCGCATGAGATTCCTGCACGAATCGGCGCATGGGATTCCTGCACCAATCGGCGCATGGGATTCCTGCACCAATCGGCGCATGAGAAACTCACGTTGCGTCTTCAATACATGCGCGTAAGAAACCTACGCGCATGACACGCTGGGAGTTAAAGAATGCGTTGCCGGAACTTCACGGCGCATGGCCTCCCGGCGCATGGCCTCCCGGGCGCATGAGGTTCCCGGCGCATGGGATTCATCGTCCCCAAACAGCAAATTCCGCCATGAAAGTTCCGAAAACTTGTAATGGCCATAACTTACTCATCCGGAGTCGAAATCAAGCGAAACAAAAGCCAAAATTGAATGAAATTGAATTCTCTACAACATAGAACCATTAGTTTTCAAAAATAACCAAGTTTTAGAGATCAAAACCAAGAAAACTAAACAAGAAGGAACTTAAAACTTAGATCTACAAAAATATAACCATCAAAACCGAAAACTTCCAGTTCTAAAGAGGCTTAGAATCTAGTAAGGAAGAGAATGGAACAATAAAACATGAGATCCATCATGAAGCAAGTTTGCACTTGCCTAAGCTCTCTCTCTCTCCCTCCTTCCTGGTAGGTGTAGAAGTAAACGTGGAGAAGAAGAAGAATAATGAAGAGAGAGAATGAAAGAATGGGTTAATAAAGGAGGGTGGTGGTAGGTAGGAGGGTTCACCTTTTGGTTCATGATGAACCAAGGCAACCCAAGCCTAGCCGAACCAACCCAAAATAAACCGAGCCAAGCCAAGAGATATGCAATACAAAATAAAATACGTACACGTATTCCAAGATACGTAATACGAACTACAGGCATTACAACTCTACCCACCTTAAAAGAATTCCGTCCTCGGAATTTAATTAAGAGGCTAGAGGGACAAGAACAAGCTATACTAATCACCGGCAAGCTATATCAATCAAGCAACTTATTCATGTAAGCAAGGAATCGAAGGTGTAGGGCATAAGAAGGATATTATACCTTACGAGTCAAACAGGTCGGGATATCGCGATCGGATATCATCCTCACGCTCCCACGTCGACTCACCCAAAGAGTGATGACCCCAAGCAACTCGGACTAACTTGATAGTCTTGTTCTTGAGTGTCTTCTCTCTTCGGTCCAATATAGACACGGGCCTCTCCTCATACGAAAGGCTGGTACCAACAACCAATTCCGAATGATCCAGGATGTGGCTCGGGTACGGGATATACCGTCGCAGTTGGGATACATGGAATACGTCATGCACCTCACGTAGCGACGGTGGAAGAGCGAGACGATAGGATACATCTCCTACTCGCTCCAGAATGTCGAACGGCCCTATATACCTAGGACTAAGCTTTCCTCGCACGCCGAAACGAATGACGCCGCGGTTAGGCGAAAAACTCAGGAATACATGGTCGCCGACAGAAAACTCAAGAGGGCGCCGATGAGAATCGGCCCAATGACGCTGGCGATCTTGGGCAACTCGAAGATGATCTCTGACTTTTCTGACCACTTCAACGGTCTGAGCAATCATTTCCGGACCAAGCATCTGCCTCTCTCCGACATCGTCCCAGGCTAGCGGAGATCGACACTTTCTACCATACAGTGCCTCGAACGGTGCCATCTGGATACTGGTCTGGAAACTGTTGTTGTACGAGAACTCCACCAGGTGCACGTGATCTTCCCACGAACCACCGAAGTCGAGTGTACATGACCGCAACATATCTTCAAGAGTCTGGATCGTACGCTCCGACTGGCCATCTGTCTACGGGTGATAAGCTGAACTGAACTGGAGGTGAGTCCCCAAACTCTCTTGCAAGCTACGCCAAAAGTGTGACGTAAACCTGGAATCTCTGTCCGAGGTGATACTGACTGGTACACCGTGCAATCTGACAATCTGCCGGAGATACATCTCCGCTAGCTGAGCCGTCGACTGACCAACTCTGAACGGAAGAAAGTGAGCCACCTTCGTGAGCCTGTCTATGACAACCCAAATAGCGTCTCTGCCAGCCGGGGATCTAGGCAATCCAGTCACAAAGTCCATGGTTATATGTTCCCATTTCCACTCGGGAATCGGCAATGGTTGAAGTAGTCCAGCTGGTCTCTGATGTTCAGCCTTAACTTGTTGGCAGACTAAACAACGAGAGACAAACCGGGCTATCTCCCTCTTCATGCCATTCCACCAAAAGTGCTGGCGGATATCACGGTACATCTTCGTGCCACCAGGATGAATGGAATATTGCGAACTGGGGGCCTCTGCCATGATCTGCTGTCTGATATCTCCACTGGGTACACAAAGACGCTTACCATGTCGAAGTGTACCGTCTTCATGAATGCATAACTCTGGTCTTCGTCTTGCCTCACACTCTGCTCTGAGACGCTGAAGCTTGGAATCTGCTGACTGCGCCATCCGGATCCTCTCGACTATAGTGGACTGGACTTGCATGCTGGCCATCAATGCCACACTGGAAGGGAGGACAACTTCTATACCCATCTTCTGAAGATCGGCCAACAGCTCTGGTTGCGCTGTCAGAAAATAAACTCCGGCTCTCCTGCTCAATGCATCCGCAACAACATTGGCCTTCCCAGGATGATACTGCAGGTTGACATCATAATCCACAAGCAGCTCCAGCCATCTCCTCTGACGCATGTTGAGATCCTTCTGGGTGAAAACATACTTCAGGCTCTTGTGGTCGGTAAAAATTTCCACCCTATCTCCGTATAGGTAGTGCCTCCATAACTTAAGTGCAAATACTACTGCTGCCAGCTCCAAGTCATGGGTTGGGTAATTTCTCTCATGATCACGAAGTTGCCGTGACGCATAAGCTATTACCTTCCCATGCTGCATCAGAACACATCCTAAACCTCTGCCCGAAGCATCACAATACACTGAGAATCCTCCAGTTCCATCTGGAAGCGTGAGAATAGGAGCCGTCATCAAGCCTCGCTTCAACCTCTCAAAAGAATCCTGGCATTCTGCTGTCCAAGCAAACTGCACATCCTTGCGGGTCAACTGGGTCAATGGTGCTGAAATTCGAGCAAAGTCTGAAACAAATCGCCGGTAGTAGCCGGCCAAGCCAAGAAAACTACGGACTTCTGCCACTGTGCTAGGTACTGGCCATGTTTCAATGGCCACGATCTTCTGGGGATCCACTTCGACTCCTCTGGCGATGATATGGCCCAAGTACGAAATGCGATCGAGCCAGAACTCGCATTTACTAAACTTGGCATACAACTGGTGCTCTCTGAGAATATGAAGAACAACTCTAAGGTGTTGCTCATGCTCCGCTTCACTCTTACTGTAGACCAGGATGTCATCTAGGAACACAATCACGAACTTATCCAAATAAGGCATGAAGATACGATTCATGAGGTCCATGAATACAGCCGGCGCATTGGTTGCTCCAAATGGCATCACAAGGAACTCCCAATGTCCATACCTAGATCTGAAAGCTGTCTTCGGGATGTCCTGCTCTCTGACTCTGATCTGGTGGTATCCTGACCGCAAGTCGATCTTCGAAAATACTGACGCCCCTCTGAGTTGATCAAACAAGTCATCTATCCTCGGGAGAGGGTATCTGTTCTTGATTGTCACCGAGTTCAAGGTACGATAATCAACACACAATCTGGACGTACCATCCTTCTTTTTCACAAGAAGCATCGGGGCTCCCCAAGGCGATCCACTAGCACGAATGAATCCCTTGGTTCTGAGTTCTTCAATCATCTTATATAATATCTCTAGCTCTGACGGCGCCATCCTGTAGACTCTCTCTGACACTGGGGCTGTTCCGGGAATCAAGTCGATGGTGAACTCGATCTCCCGCTCTGGCGGCATCCCTGGAAGCTCTTCGAGGAAAACATCTGGAAACTCTTCGACTATCCGAGGTAACTGCACTGCTGCTACTGCCATCCGCAACACTGAAGGAGAAGGTTCAACTTCGCCTCGGGAAAAGGAAAACTCTGGCTAGCCTGGAATGCTAAAAATAACCCTGCCAATGTGGCAGTCTATCCTAGCATACTGGTCCCTCAACCAATCCATCCCTAAGACCACATCATAATCGGCCATTGGGAACTCTATCAATCTAGCGGGGAATTCTCTACCGCTAACTACGATCCGACACGAGGAAAATACTCTATCTACTCCCACAAGTCCGTTACCAGTAAGTATATTAAGCCTTACCGATAATGACTCGGGCTCCAATCCTACCCGTGTCGCGAATCGTGCAGACATAAATGAATGCAAGGCACCAGAATCAAATAATACTGAAGCTGGAAAGGTGTTGACGAGAATAGTACCTGCTACCACCTCACCTGGTGCTATTCCTTCTTCTCCCATGGTCAAAGCCAGCACTTGACCATGTCCTCTGGGTGCGGGTCCCCTCTGCTGAAAATTCCTCTGCCTGCTCTGGATCAGGGCTTGGGCTTGGGCATACTGCTGCGGTCTCTGCTGCTGGAATGCCTGGGCCTGCGTCGGCAATGGCCTCGGGAACGGGTACTGCAGCAGCTGCTGCTGGATTGGTGCTGGTCCTCTAACTGAAGGACTAGAGAAGGCCGACGAACTCCCCCTGTTCGGGCAGTTCCCAACCCTGTGGTCCGGAGCACCACAAACCAAGCACAAACCCTGTGCTCTGCGACATTCTGATACCACATGTCCTGGCTTCCCGCAGTGTGAACATCCCACTGCGGAAGACTGCTTCTGCTTCTGCTGCTGAGGGTGCGTCGGGGTTGAATGCTGAACCGACGTCGCTGAGGCCGCCCGCCTCGGAGCTCCAATAGTCAAAGCCCTGGCCGCCGGGGCTGGTGCTGATGACTGATTCATCTGGCCGTGAGATCGCTTCCGACCTCCGGTCCTATCCACGATCCTCTGGGAGGTATATTCATGCCTCCTGGCTGCTCTCAACACTGCATCAAAAGTCTGATGCTCAAACTGCTCCACCGCCAATAAAATCTCTAGGTGGAGCCCCTGCTGGAACCGCTGGGCTCTATCGAACTCGGTCGCCACCAAGGTGGGAGCAAACCGACTAAGCCTGGAGAACTCGGCCGCATATCCATCGACCGTCCTGCCCATCTGCTTCAGATTGGTGAACCTCGTCTGTAGATCATACCGAGCTACAGCATCAAAATACTTGGTCTGGAATCTCTCCCTGAATACTGCCCATGAAATAGGGGCCACTAATCCATCGGCCTGCGCTGCCCACCAGCTGCGGGCAAGATCTAGTAACTGCAGGCGCACTACGGCCACCTTCTCATTCTCTGGAGTCCTGGCTGCTTCTAGAATCACCTCTGTGTCATGAAGCCAAGCATCTGCAGCGATCGCATCTTCACTGCCATCGAAGAAGGGAGGGTTCAAGCGCTTGAAGCTGTTGGCCGCGCTATTACCCTGATAACCTCCTCTGGTCAAAGCGTCTGCCACCGCCTGGTGCAAGGCATCTCCTCGCCGATCCTGGGAAGCTAATAGCGTCCTGATGAGACCCACCAAAGTGCCATCATCATGCTCTGCTGGCTGGACGGGCTGAACTGGTGGTTCTCCTTCGGTGGGCACGACTCTCGAGGCTACTCCTGAATGCTGGGCTTGATCTCCAGGTTGCTGCTGGTCCGCGGGAGGTGCTCCGTCTTGCTGATCGGCAGGTCCAGGAACAATGCCGCTGAAGAAGACGACATAGGACACAATAAGGAAGGACCAGGACAGATCAACGATACAAGCATGTGATCAGGTCAAGATTTTCAGGGATCAAGAGGATACGAGTAGAGATCAAGGGCGAGTACTGATTGAGACATCTATTCGGTAATCCCTCACATATCTTGATTTACAAGACCTGCATGGGCCACCACTAAAACCATGTCACGCCCCAGAACCAGAATACTGGAGAGCGGGGGCAGACATAGCCAGCTACGTAAAATGAAATGGAATCCACGTCACTATACGGTCACGGCTGTCTAGATATATGAGGGTTTAACTACAATCCATCAGTCTCCTATGGTCAAGAACAAGCCTATCGTCTCAATCACAAGCAAGTAATAACAGTCACAAGATATTAGAGCATCAATATACAATAGTAAGGCGTCCCATACATTACATATTGGATGATCATGAAGCTAGTTGTACAAAATGTCAGGACTAGCAAGAGTTTTAGTCAATACATGATCAACCCTAGGATTTGTCAATCATGTTACAGCCCGTGGGCAGACAGTAAATAAAGGTGCAATACGAGCTAACACGTGCTCGCCGGCTAAACGCCTCAAAAGAATAATTTTACAATAAAGTGGGACGACAAAAGAAACCCACTCGTTGCCAGGGTTACGCCTGGTGGTCACCATCTGGCTGGATAGTGGGTAGATCCTCTGGTGCTGCTCCGATATCTGGCCACACAAAACCAGCTGGGTCAAACCCCAGAAAGAGCAAGTGCCACAAAGGAGGCTTCACTTAGGAACTAAAACCAGCATATCACAAATAAGTAGTAAAGGTAATTAAAAGATAGTGATAATAGCTGAGATAACAATAATATATTGAACACGGAGAAACCATTCAAGTAGCCAGACTGCAACCCTTAAACCAAACAAGGACCGGGGTTGCAATCCTTCGCCTGAATAGAAACCCGCCTCAATTACTATTGATAAGGTAACAAGACAATAAACGAAGAGAGGACACAGAACTACTCCGGGAGCCAGGTTACAACCCTTAAACCAAACAAGGACCGGGGTTGTAACCCTTCGCCTGAACAGAACTGGACCCCTGATCTTTATTGTTAAGGCCAGTATAAATAATCATGGTATTGAAGTAAAGGTAAAACATGACGAGCATGACAGGGGGTTGCAATAAGACAATAAACGAAGAGAGGACACAGAACTGCTCCGGGAGCCAGGTTACAACCCTTAAACCAAACAAGGACCGGGGTTGTAACCCTTCGCCTGAACAGAACTGGACCCCTGATCTTTATTGTTAAGGCGGGCACAATAAGCAGGACGATATATGATAAGATAACCATGGAACTATTCAGATAGCCAAGTTACAACCCTTAAACCAAACAAGGACCGGGGTTGTAACCCTTCATCTGAACAGAACTTGGTATCCCATCATTTATCGATACAAGAAATCATGTCATGATACAATCTTGTACAGGATCAGGATAAGACTAAGCTGGAATAAACTTCATCCAATCAATCACGGCCAATCAAGAGTACGGCTTGATACTTTTAACTAACTAGGGTTATCACAGGCCTAGTTACTAGCAAGATGCAATGAGATTATCCCAACAGCCACAAGCCCTGCAGACCATCCGGTTATCCGGGTCGAATGTCCGTTATGAAGAATGCAACACGTGACTGTGTGCTAGAAATGTGCCCTACTCGTCGGTAGGCTACAAGTCCACTTAATGCGCCCAGATAACGGGATTGCCTGTAGCTGGGAATCTCTTCATGACTACTGAATCATTCTAGTTAATTAGCCTTAGTCAATTTCAGTAGGTACCCCTGACCGTGGTACTCAGGGATCCCCATCCTAGACATGATGCAAGACAGTACTGGTTTATTTGTACAAACGCAATCGCCCACGGTGTCCAGACCTTTCATACTTGTCATATCAGTTTACTTGTCAAGAGTGCGCCACCGCGGGCCACTATCGTGTTCTATTCTTACATTATCATGAATGAGAAAGATTGTATAAAAATAACTAATAACATATTCTTGAAGCCAAGGAAAAGATCTACAACTTTCATGTTTTGAGTTTTTCAATATTCTAGCTACAAAACAACTTAAACAGGCAAAAACAGTAAATTCCTGCACAATCGGCGCATGGGATTCCTGCACGAATCGGCGCATGGGATTCCTGCACAAATCGGCGCATGGGATTCCTGCACAAATCGGCGCATGAGATTCCTGCACGAATCGGCGCATGGGATTCCTGCACAAATCGGCGCATGGGATTCCTGCACAAATCGGCGCATGGGATTCCTGCACCAATCGGCGCATGGGATTCCTGCACAAATCGGCGCATGGGATTCCTGCACAAATCGGCGCATGAGATTCCTGCGCAATCGGCGCATGGGATTTCTGCACCAATCGGCGCATGGGATTCCTGCACCAATCGGCGCATGAGATTCCTGCACGAATCGGCGCATGGGAGGCGCATGGGATTCCTGCACCAATCGGCGCATGGGATTCCTGCACCAATCGGCGCATGAGAAACTCACGTTGCGTCTTCAATACATGCGCGTAAGAAACCTACGCGCATGACACGCTCGGAGTTAAGGAATGCGTTGCCGGAACTTCACGGCGCATGGCCTCCCGGCACATGGCCTCCCGGGCGCATGAGGTTCCCGGCGCATGGGATTCATCGTCCCCAAACAGCAAGTTCAGCCATGAAAGTTCCGAAAACTTGTAATGGCCATAACTTACTCATCCGGAGTCGAAATCAAGCGAAACAAAAGCCAAAACTGAATGAAATTGAATTCTCTACAACATAGAACCATTAGTTTTCAAAAATAACCAAGTTTTAGAGATCAAAACCAAGAAAACTAAACAAGAAGGAACTTAAAACTTAGATCTACAAAAATATAACCATCAAAACCGAAAACTTCCAGTTCTAAAGAGGCTTAGAATCTAGTAAGGAAGAGAATGGAACAATAAAACATGAGATCCATCATGAAGCAAGTTTGCACTTGCCTAAGCTCTCTCTCTCTCTCCCTCCTTCCTGGTAGGTGTAGAAGTAAATGTGGAGAAGAAGAAGAATAATGAAGAGAGAGAATGAAGGAATGGGTTAATAAAGGAGGGTGGTGGTAGGTAGGAGGGTTCACCTTTTGGTTCATGATGAACCAAGGCAACCCAAGCCTAGCCGAACCAACCCAAAATAAACCGAGCCAAGCCAAGAGATATGCAATACAAAATAAAATACGTACACGTATTCCAAGATACGTAATACGAACTACAGGCATTACAGACCCAAATCTACCACGTAGCTCGGATCGTACAATTTTCGTAGTTGTGAGACATGGAAAATATCGTACACATCCGACAGTGCTGGCGGCAATGCAATCTGGTAAGCAACTGGGGCGTCTCGCTTTAGTATTTCAAATGGACACACAAATCTCGGACTCAGCTTTCCCTTTACTCCAAATCTGGTGACTCCTCGCATGGGCGTTACTTTCAGAAACACGTGATCGCCTTCTAAGAACTCAAGTGGTCTTCGATACGTGTCTGCGTAGCTTTTATGCCGACTATGTGCTACCTTTAGTCTTTTCTGAATCAGCCTGACCTTTTCCACGGTCTGTTCCACCAGCTCCGAGCCAAGAATATGCCGCTCTCCGACTTCATCCCAGCAAATGGGTGATCTGCACTTCCGTCCGTACAAGACTTCCTACAGCGTCATCTGGATGCTGGATTGGTAGTTGTTATTGTATGCAAATTCGGCCAAAGGTAGATGGACGTCCCAACTCAAATTCAAGTCAATTGCGCAGAGCCGTAGCATATCTTCGAGAATTTGATCCACGTGCTCCGTTTGGCCGTCGATCTGAAGATGGTAAGCCGAGCTAAACTTCAATTTAGTACCCAGAGCCGAATGAAGGCTACTCCAGAAGCGTGACAGAAACCATCCATCCCAATCTAAGATGATGGATACTAGAACTCCGTGCACCCGTACTATCTCGTCGAGGTATATCTGAGCCAAGCGATCGATGCTCCAAGTAACTTTGATGGCAATGAAATGCACCGACTTGCTTAGTCGATCAACGATGACCCAGGTAGCATCGTTCCCGCGTGGCGTCTTCGACAAGCCAACAACAAAATCCATGCTCACGTGCTCCTACTTCCATTCTGGAATTGCCAGATTCTGCATCTACCCGTCCGGTCTCTGATACTCAGCTTTCACCCGCTGATAGGACATGCATTGTAAAACGAAGAGTATCACATCCCTCTTCACTCCGTGCCACCAGAAGACCATGCGGAGGTCCTTATACATCTTTGTGCTACCATGATGCAAGAAATAATTCGCGTAATGTGCCTCCAATATTATTTTCTTTCTGAGTTCTGAGTCACCCAAAACGCATACTCGGCCTTTCAATCGTAGCATGCCAGTCTCATCTTCCGCAAAGTCGGTCGCCCTACCCGTTGAAATTATCTTTGCATCTTCTTCAGGTACAGATCGTCCTTCTGAGCGATCTTAATCTTTTCTCGCAAGCTTTGCTCTAGTTGTAGTTGCGCCAACTGTACTTCCCTGAATCGAACCCGAAGATCGATGGCCATCTCTTCTAGGTCCCATAGTAGCCTGCTGTTGATGGATAGCAAGGTAATGTATTTTCGACTCAGAGCGTATGCCACAACATTTCCTTTAACCAACGTATAGTCAATCGTCAAGTCATAGTCCTTGATTAGTTCTAGCCAACGCCTTTGCCGTAAGTTCAGCTCCTTCTGAGTGAAGAGATACTTTTGAAGCTCTTGTGATCTGTATAAATCTTGCACGCCACACCGTAATGGTAGTATCGCCACAGTTTTAACGCGAACACATTAGCCGCTAACTCCAAGTTATGCGTAGGATAGTTTTTTTCGTACGGCTTCAGCTGTCTAGAGGCGAAGGAGATCACCTTGTCTTG
Organism: Iris pallida; assembly: GCA_029216955.1. NCBI lineage: Eukaryota > Viridiplantae > Streptophyta > Magnoliopsida > Asparagales > Iridaceae > Iris > Iris pallida. Next base: position 9,067,393 of record JANAVB010003600.1, read on the forward strand.
CTGCATGAGCACACATCCCAAGCCCTTGCCTGAAGCATCGCTGAATATTTGAAAAACCTCTACCCTATCAGAATAGGGGTCGAAACGAGTCGTTGCTTCAGCTCTTGGAAGGAAACTTCACAGTCGTCCGACTACTCATACGTGACTCCCTTTTGTGAGGCAAGTCAAGGGCGATGCAATCTTTGCGAAGTCCTTCACGAATCGTTTGTAATATCCCGCCAAACCAAGAAAGCTTCGAATCTCCGCTTCCAATCAACAACGGCTTCACTTTCCTCGAATCGACTACAATGCCTTCAGCAAAAATGATGTGTCAAGGAATGACACGTTCAGCCAGAATTCACATTTTCTCTGCTTTGCGTACAACTGATTGTCTCGAAGAGCCTGAAGTACGGTCCGCAGATGCTCTGCATGTTGCACCTTGTTCTTCGAGTAGACGAAAATATCGTCGATGAAAACTACTACAACTTGTCGAGGAAGGGTCGAAACACCCGATTCATTAAATTCATGAAGGCAGCAGGGGCGTTTGTTAGGCCGAACGGCATTAACAGGAACTCATAATGGTTGTATCGAGTGCGGAAGGCTAACTTCGACACGTTGTCTGGCTTGATCTTAAGTTGATGGTAGCCCGAACGAAGATCAACCTTCGAAAACACTGAGGCGCCTTGTAGCTGATCGAACAAGTCGTCTATGCGGGACAGTAGATATTTGTTCCGGATTATGGCTTTGTTCAACTCTCGGTAGTCAATGCACAGACGCATCAACCCATCTTTCTTCCTAACGAACAACATGGGCGCTCCCCATGGCGAAACGTTAGCCGGATAAATCCCTTATCGAGCAATTCTTGCAATTGGACCTCGAGTTCCTTCAGCTTTGCAGGGGCCATTCTGTACGGAGCCTTAGAAATCGATTCGGTGTCGGAAAAGGTATCGATAGTGAACTAGATTTCTCGATCGAATGGCATACCGGATAGCTCGTCCGGGAACATGTCAGAAAATTCTGCCACAACGTCGATTTGACCCGCGTTTGCACCATCATGTCTCATGTTGCGAACGAAAGCCAAGTATCCTTCGTAGCCGGAATACAGCATCCTCCGAGCAGAAATTGTCGAGATCACCATACACGACGTCGCCGCTTCACCACATACGACGTCGACGCTTCACCACATGAGTAGCAGAAATCAGTCTCTCCCGGTAGACCGAAGGTGACCTTTTTTCCTGCGCAGTCAATTATGGTATTACAAACGCCGAGCCAATCCATTCTAGTATGATGTCGTAGTCCTTAATATCTAGAACTATCGCATCAAGATATACCTTTTCACCTCCTATACAAATGATTTCGTCTCTACAGCCTGAGTTTGCAAGTAGTTGCGTGCCCGATGGTATGCTATCACTAAGGTCAAGGCCTAGCGGGGTTATAGAAAATTTGTATTCCTCGACAAAATCTGCCGAAATAAAACTATGTGTGGCGCCAGAATCAAACAGTATACGTACAGGCTTATCATTGAAAAGCAGTATACTTGTCACGACTGTGTCCGAGGAAACGCCTTGTCTCGAGCCATAGCGTAGACGCGTCCTTGGACATTGGGGCGACGGTCTTGGCCATTTTACTGTACTGGCTAGAAAGCTCGAGGTGTCGGGCCTCGATTATCTAGACGGTACTACGGCGGAGGCGTAGTTGGATTTGGTCTTTAGCCAGACAATCAGCACGTATATGGCCCTTTTTACCACAGTTCCAGCATCCACCTTCAGGTATTAGGCAGTCATTGATGGTGTAACCAAGACGGTGATATCGGGTGCAGTAAGTCCATGGGTTCCGCACTTGATATCCGCCTTGTTGTCCGTTGTTTAGACGCTTGAACGTGTTGTTTCCTCCCGCGTGACTTGGGCGCTTGTGATTGTAGGCATGCACAGTACCGGCAGCAGCTGAGGGTATTAGCGCTCAAGGCGGAGAGCATAATTTAGAGACTCGCCCATCGTTTTGTATTCTGGAACTGACACATGGGCAGAGATAGAGGGCCGCAGACCCACTTCGAACCGCCGAGTGCGACTCTCCGTAGTAGACAAGAATGACCCAACGAATTTGGCTAACTTGTTGAATTCTGCTGCGTACTGTCACACCGTCATGTTCCCTTGCCTCAACTGCATATATTCATTCTCCTTTTCTTGTCGAACGGCTACGGGAAGGTACTCAATCTCGAACACCTTTCGAAACGTAGCCCAAGTGATCGTCGTCGTCGCGTCGAATTGCTCGCTTTTGCACGACCCACCATTCGTGTGCGTTCAATCTGAGTTGAAGATGAGCGCAGGCGACTTTCTTGGACTCCGCAATGTCTAGAAGTTAAAATGATCTTCCAACTCCTCCAATCAGTCGATCACCAGATAAGGATCTTCAGTACCGCTGAAGGAAGTGTGGCAATTTTTCTTAAATTTTGACACCTCAAAGTTGAAACTTATTGGTGCTGCAGGTTGACGCTCGGGCTCCTCCGGTTCGACTTCGGTAGGTCGGGCCGCAGGCTCGGTTACGGCACGAGTCGTCGCAGAGTTGATGTTGGCCACAACTATCTGGTCAATCTGTTGAAGAGTATCAAGCTGCTTCTGCTGTAACTTGAATTACGCCTTAAATCGGGCCTCAAACTGAGTCTGTCGTGCCTCAGCTTGTCTCTGCTGGTTTTTGACGTGCCGTTGGTGAAGCTCATTCTGGCGCTGATTGGCCTCAACCTGCCGTTGTTGCGCTTCCAGCATGGCAGCATCCATACCATGGGGGCGTTTTAGGGTTCAGCCCTTTAGCTACTCGAGCCGCTCGAAGCACTATCTTCGTTCGCGGCCGCAGCTTCCCTAACTTCTGAAATTAGAAGGCAACTCGCATTAGTCTCAGAAAATATTACGGACTCATCGACACGAGGTCAAATGTTCGAGACTCAAAACAGAAGGCCAAAGTGTTGGCCCATTGGTCATGGTCAAACCTGATTTTAATAATTGATCAAACTCTGTCTTGATATACGAAGCTACTCTGATGTTTACTCAAGACGTTTTGGACACTTGGACACTGATCAAGATCGGATATCTACTCAATTCAAGACCGAAGCTGTGTTTGCCACTCGAGTATGTATTTCTTTATGCAATATATTTTTTCACTTTTATTGAGTCTTAGAATACGTTGTATACCGAGTCGTACTGGCAAATAGGCTATCCAAAATCGTTTTCAAAAATAACCTATGTTTTGAAAAACATCTCTTATTTACAAAAGCTTCTGAAGGATTTCAAAAAGCCCAAAAATCATTTTTTGAAAAACCCTGACCAACCCTGACAGAACTCGGCCTAGTTCGGCCAGAGTTCGGTTAGTGACCGTTTGATTTTTGAACGTTTGAAAACTTGGTCTCCCTTCAGTTGCGAATTTTTACGAGATTTTCTCATAGAGTTCTGTCCGAATTCTGCCCGAATTCTGCTAGAGTTCTGCCTTTGGAAAAACTATAAATAGAGAAGAATTCTGATCATTTCAATCACTCATTCACTTTCATCTCTTCTCTACTAAACTTACGTTTCTATTCTAAAGAGTTCTAAAAAGCTTTCATTTTCAAATCCCAAGCCAGTTACAATTCTCTAGTCAATTTGCCGGTACGGTGCGGTATAGAAGATTTCAGAGAAATTGTAATCAGAGGCTTGATTGAAGAAAGACTCTTCAAAATTGAAGTTGGTCGAGTTCTTCGTATCAAAGCTCGCGTCTGTAGAAGTTGCAAGGACTTCGTATGAAAACTTGCGAGATTTTCCAATAGTGGATTCAACTGGAAGCTAGAGTTCTTCCGACTGGACTAGTCCTCACAAGAGGGAAACCAGTATACATCGCTGTGCTTGCGTTTGTTTTCTGATCTCATTTATTTTACCGTTATTGTTTTGTGATTATTGATTTAATTATGTGATCTTACTGCTAACAAGTTTTTAATTAGCAATATTCCGCTGCCTATTCTATTCACCCCCCCTCTAGAGTATTCTGCTTTACGACTTCGTTCCTACAATCGGTATCAGAGCGGGTTATACAGGTAAAGCAAGGTAAAATTGCAGTTATATTCAATTATTCTTAATTGCTATATAGATCACAGTATAACACATGGCAACTGTGAAATTCACAACTGAAGGCCAAGCTACAAACAGACCTCCACTGTTTGACGGCACAAACTACACTTGTTGAAAAACACGGATGAGTTTCTTCTTACTCTCTCTTGATTTTGACTTATGATCTATAGTTCTTGATGGCTACAAAAAGCCTCCTCGTATTACTGTTGAGGGAGTTTTAGTTGATAAATCCCATGATAAATATACTGAGGATGACAAGAAAAAGGCCAATCTTGACGCACGTGCTATTAATGCTTTGTTTTGTGCTTTAGACAGAACTGAGTTTAACAGGGTGTCTACTTGCACAACATCGAATGAAGTATGGAAACTTCTCGAAGTAACCCACGAAGGAACAACGCAAGTCAAGGAGTCGAAGATCAAGAGTACGAGGCGTTCAAGATGAAGCCAAATGAATCCGTCACTCAGATGTTTACAAGATTCCTGGATATTGTAAATCCTTTGTCTTCATTAGGCAAGGAATACAGTAACCATGAGAAGATTCGTAAACTTCTACGAGCTCTCACGAAGAACTCGATTTCAAAGGCTACAACAATCATTGAAGGAAACGACCTCTCAATAATGTGTCTGGAAACACTCATGGGTAAGCTACTCACTCACGAGTTGGAACTTCAAGACTTTGAAAATGCTACACCAAAGGAGAAGTCAGAGAAGTCGATCGCTTTCAAGGCTCAACATAGAAGAACTGTCGAAGATGATTCTGACGACAGTGACTCTGTAAGAAAATTCAAGAAGTTTATGAGATTCAACAGAAGAACAAAGCTCTTCTGGTAAGAAAATTCAAGAAGTTCATGAGATTCAACAGAAGAACAAAAGACAGCAGCAACAACAACAACAACGAGGAAGATCCTATTTGCTACGGATGTAAGAAGAAAGGACATATGAGGAAAGATTGTCCAACAGCATCATCATCAACCAGAAAAAGCAGCAAATATGACAAAGGCTACCTGAAGAGATCTACATCAAGGAAGTACGACGATACAAGCATATGGCATGAGGGTGAAGCCAGCGACTCAGAAGACGAACAATCGGATGACGCTGCAAATGTATGCTTGATGGCTTACGATCAGGTGGGACGCCCTTCACATGCTAGAAGCAAATAGATCCTCGACAGCGGTTGCTTACGGTACATGACCGGTAATGCATCATTATTCGCAACACTGTCGAATAAGAATAAAGAATGATACGTCTCCTTCGGTAATAATTTGAGAGGATACATAATCAGTATCAGTGACATTGGTATCAGGGAAGACAACATATATGTTTTCTATCTGTTAGAAGATGCTAACAAAGCAGGTAGATGCTTGATGGCCAAGAGCATTGAGAGTCAACTATGGCATATGAGACTCGGTCATGCAAACATGAACACAATTTCAAGACTATCCACAAAGTTGGTACGCGGCTTACCGGACATCTTTCAAGAAGGATACGGTATGTAGCGAATATGAAAAGAACAAAGCTACCCGATCCGTCTTTAAGTCCAAGAACGTTGTAAGTACCACTAGACCTCTACAATTATTGCATATGGATTTATTTGGACCTAGTAGAATTGCTAGTCTAGGTGGTAAGTTATATACATTTGTCATTATAGATGATTTCTCTAGATACACGTGAGTATATTTTCTTGCACGCAAGAACGATGCTTTGTCAGAATTCGTCACCTTTTGCAAGAAAGTACAGAATGAAAAAAGGTTTCATGATTACTCGCATTCGTAGTGATCATAGCGACAAATTTGAGAATGCAGAGTTCAAGCAATTCTGTGACACACACGGTTATTTGCATGAGTTTTCCTGTCCTAGGACTCCACAACAAAATGGAGTTGTGGAACGTAAGAACAGGACTATCTGAAATGGCTAGAATAATGTTGAACCAGTTTAGTCTACCTAGATACTTTTTGTGCTGAAGCTGTCAATACAGCGTGCTATGTTCTCAATAGGGTTCTGATTCGACCTATATCGAAGAAGTCTCCCTATGAGTTATGGTTTGATAGAACACCCACTGTTTCATATTTCAAGATATTTGGTTGTAAATGCTTTATTCTTAATACTAAAGACAACCTGAGTAAATTTGATGAAAAGGCCGATGAAGGTATCCTTTTAGGTTATGCGGCAAAGAGCAAAGGGTACACAGTCTTCAATAAGAGAACCATGATCATCGAAGAATCAATTAATGTCAAGTTTGATGAACTAAATCAACATTCAGTCGATGACGATGATGAAGACGTAAGTACACCAACTACAGCTACTGCAAAATCTTCACACAAAGATGCAGAACCTTCACACGAAGCACCAGCTGAGCCTCCAAGCAAACCTCCACACCAAGCACCAACTGAGTCTTCAAGCAAATCACATACAGAACCAAAAGCCGAAACCAGCAATTCTGAGGATATGCCAAAAGAGATGAGATTTTTGGCAGATCATCCAAAAGACTTGGTAATTGGTGAGATTACCAAGGGTGTAAGTACTCGTTCCTCTAATAAAGATATAGCTTCCTGTGTTGCTTTTATCTCACAGCTTGAACCCAAAAACATTGAAGAAGCATGTAGTGATAATTTTTGGTTAGATGCTATGCAAGAGGAATTAAACCAATTCGAACGGAATCAAGTTTGGGAACTTGTTCCCAAGCCCATTGATCATCCGGTCATTGGCACCCGTTGGATATTCCGAAACAAATTGAATGAGAATGGTTTAGTGACTCGTAATAAAACTCGACTCGTAGCTCAAGGATACAATCAAGAAGAAGGTATCGACTACGATGAGACTTATGTCCCAGTTGCGAGATTAGAATCCATTCGCATGTTATGTGCATTTGCATGTTTTTAAAATTTCAAATTATTTCAAATGGATGTTAAAAGCGCATTTTTAAATGGTTTTATAAAAGAAGAAGTTTATATAACTCAACCTCTAGGTTTTACTGATTTCAAAAATCTTGATTATGTTTTCAAGTTGAAGAAAGCCTTATACGGTTTGAAACAAGCCTCTCGTGCTTGGTACGATCGTCTAAGCTCTTTTCTACTTGACAACGGTTTTTCAAAGGAAAAGGTTGACACTACACTGTTTATAAAATCTTTGAATAGCAATCTTCTTTTGATTCAAATCTATGTAGATGATATTATTTTTGGATCCACTGATGAATCTCTTTGTCAAAAAATTTCAAAGTGTATGCAGAATAAGTTTGAGAAGAGCATGATAGGAGAGCTGAAATTCTTTCTCGGACTACAAATCAAACAAACCAACAATGAGATGTTCATAAATCAAGCAAAGTACACAAAAAATTTATTAAAGAAGTTCGACCTGGAAGCAGCCAAACCACTTAGCACTCCAATGGCGCCTTCAACCAAGCTTGATATTGATGAACAAGGCAAACCCGTCGACATACGTAAGTATCGAGGTATGATCGGTAGCTTACTGTACTTAACTGCTAGTCGACCTGATATTATGTTTAGTGTTTGCTTGTGTGCACGTTTTCAAGCCAATCCTAAGGAATCACATCTGTGCGCAGTTAAGCGTATATTCCGATACCTTACAGGCACTTCCTTCTGTCGGCTTATGGTATCCTAAAACCACGTCGTTTGACCTAACCGGTTATTATGATGCTGATTTTGCTAGATGCAAAGTAGATAGAAAAAGTACCAGCGGCACATGTCATTTCCTAGGAAAAGTCCTAGTCTCTTGGTTTAGCAAGAAGCAAAATTCTGTCGCATTACCAACAACTGAGGCTGAGTATATCGCCGCAGGACGTTGTTGTGCACAAATTTTGTGGATGAAGCAAACTTTAGAAGACTTTGGCTTACACTTCACACACATACTTATTTTCTGTGATAACACTAGTTCTATTAATTTGACTAAGAATCTAGTATGTCATTCTCGTACTAAGCATATCGAGATTCGACATCATTTTCTTAGAAATCATCAACAAAATGGAGATATAGACCTTGTATACATAGACACACAGAATCAATTGGCTGACATTTTCACAAAACCTCTAGCGGAAGATCGTTTCAATTACTTACGTCGAGAATTAGGAATTTTAGATGTCAATAATATTAATTAATTTTGTTTTATTAATTAATTTTTCAATACTCAATAATTGTTTTCGAGACGAGCCTACAAAGAGTTTGTCTGTCACCACGACTACGGTCGAAGCGAAGCGGTACTTAATTGTTCCCTAGTGAACTCCCGTTAGCTGGGACAGTACTCCTACAGCTAATCTGAAACAGACGCTGAGTAAACGAAATTTAATTTATAAAATAATATTAATTATATTATTTGAAGTTTAAAATTACTAAACTTTGAATTAAATATTTGAAATGAGTTGATGAAAAGGATGTGATGTGGCGTGGCCCACAAGCTTTTCATTTAAAAACCCAGGAGAACCCTAGACAAATTCGATCCGAGTTCGGTCCGAATTCGGCCAGAGTTTTGTTGGAATTATATACTTTTAAGTCGGAACCCGAGGCCCCCTCCTCTTCGTCTCTTCCAAAATTCATCAAAACAGCAGCAGCAGCAGCCCGAAGGTCCCCCAAACCCTAGTTCTTCTCCACCTTCTTTCTTCCAATCCACGTAGAGAAATCAATCCAAACTTTGGATTCGTGCAGAGAATTTGTTCCTCTACAACAAACTTGAATTTCAGAAGGTATAACTTCTTTCCTCCACTTTCAATTTCGTAAGGTTATCTAGTTTTGGGAAAGAATGCCTAAAGGATTCAATACTTTCAAGAGGAAGAAGACTAATGCCAGTGAAGAGGCATCATCTTCCGATCCGAATACGGATTCCCTCTTTTCCTCGGTCCAATCAGATGACGGCGTGTCGGATGAGTTTTACTTCAAAACTCATGACCAAGCATTGCTATGGTATGCCGACTTTGCCATGCGTACAATATGCACCGGCGCTCCGATCAAATGGACTGTGTTTCCAGATCATCGTACTGTGTTTGAGGTATTAGGGTTACACTGTCTCGTTACCCAAAAATTTCCTATAGCTACTAATGCCCTTTGACTATTTTACTGTAACTTCGTGTTAGACACTTTTACCGCAAGAACTCGTGTTGGCAGGATCGATATTGAGTTCGATGATGTGTTGCTAGCGGAAATCCTTGGTATTCCAAACGAAGGTGCCCCGCTCGATGCATCACCGACTTCGACTTTCCCGAGGGCACGACTCTTGTTAGTTTCAAGAATGAGCTTTGTGCGCCAGCACGTGCTCGTCCTGGAAAGTTCAAGGCCAATAACTTGAACTTGTTTAACTACGAGTTACATCGCATCATCTATTCCACTATTCTTCCGAAATCCACTTCGAAAGATGATGTCACTGCACTTGAGCTATCTGTCCTCTATCACATTCTTAAGGGGATTCCTTTTTCTGCCCCTAAGACTATCATCCAGATGATGGGAAGATGTCGAGGAAGAGACCGCAATCTCTCCTATGCAATGTTTATCCCTCGCATCTTTCAGCATTTTGATATCGATTTATCCACTTGCGCTCTGGACCCTGAGCCCAAGTATCTTCAGGTTTCTTGTCGCAGCACTGCCGCTGCTCCTGCACCTCCTGCTCCTGCTCCAACTGCCCATGTTCCTCCTCAGACCTACCCTATGACTTTTGAGGGTATCCATCAGCACCTTTCGGATATGCAAACTTTCTTTGTTGACACTTCCAGGGAACATGAGTTCCGTGACGTGACTCGGTTCTAGGCTATTGCCAACTCGTTTGCCGAGCTCCGATTTGCTCAAACGGGTCATTTTGCCAGTTCTCTTCCTAGAGACCCTGGTGTATCTGGTTACCGCATTGAGGATGAGGCGGTACACTCTTTGTTCCAGCCAGGGAACGCTTATGATTGGTATCGTGGTTCGGGTGCTACTCCACACACCTCTGGAGCTGGCACATCTGGAGCTGGTCCTTCTGGACATGGTGGTCGTGCTGGGACTACTGCTGAGGATGATGATGATGAGGATGAGATGTGATTTAGACATTTTGTCTAGTTTGTCGTACTATTGCGACTGTTTATTGTCTGTTATGTTTGTCTGTTAAACATCGTTTTCTATTCTCTACTTTAGAGATTTACATCAGTTTAGTTCTATTTAGCGTATCATGTTATAGCACTCTTTATTATGCTTCGATACCAACTGCCTGTGAAAAAAATTTTATATACCATGCCTGTGAATACTTTTAACTGCCTGTGATAAATATTTCATATATCTTTTTGTTGTGTTTCTTCACTGATTGTTGCTTATGCATATATTGCGGAGGAGCTTCCTCTTTTGCAATTATTTTGCTAAGTGACAACGGGAGAGAAATAAGATCTAGCATCTTCTCTTTGTAAGATTACAGGAACAAATTTTTTTTTCATACCGAAATTCGTTTTTTGTCTTATCAAAGATACCAAAGATGTCATATCAGTCAAGGTTTGTCTATTATGAAAATGGGGGAGATTGTTGGCCCATTTGTCATGGTCAAACCTGATTTTAATAATTGATCAAACTCTGTCTCGATATACGGAGCTACTCGGATGTTTACTCAAGACGTTTTGGACACTTGGACACTGATCAAGATCGGATATCTACTCAATTCAAGGCCGAAGCTGTGTTTGCCACTCGAGTCTCTATTTCTTTATGTAATGTATTTTTTCACTTTTATTGAGTCTAGAAATACGTTGTATACCGAGTTGTACTGGCAAATAGGCTATCCAAAATCGTTTTCAAAAATGACCTATGTTTTGAAAAACATCCCTTATTTACAAAAGCTTCTGAAGGATTTCAAAAAGCCCAAAAATCATTTTTGAAAAACCCTGACCAACCCTGACAGAACTCGGCCCGAGTTCGGCCAGAGTTCGGTTAGTGACCGTTTGATTTTTGAACGTTTAAAAACTTGGTCTCCCTTCGGTTGCGGATTTTTACGAGATTTTCTCATAGAGTTCTGTCCGAATTCTGCCAGAGTTCTGCCTTTGGAAAAACTATAAATATAGAAGAATTCTGATCATTTCAATCACTCATTCACTTTCATCTCCTCTTCTAAGCTTATGTTTATATTCCAAAGAGTTCTAAAAAGCTTTCATTTTAAAATCCCAAGCCAGTTACAATTCTCTAATCAATTTGCCGGTACGGTGCGATCTAGAAGATTTCAGAGAAATTGTAATCAGAGGCTTGATTGAAGAAAGACTCTTCAAAATTGAAGTTGGTCGAGTTCTTCGTATCAAAGCTCGCGTCTGTAGAAGTTGCAAGGACTTCGTATGAAAACTTGCGAGATTTTCCAATAGTGGATTCAACTGGAAGCTAGAATTCTTACGACTGGACTAGTCCTCACAAGAGGGAAACCAGTATACATCGTTGTGTTTGCGTTTGTCTTCTGATCTCATTTCTTTTACGGTTATTGTTTTGTGATTATTGATTTAATTCTGTGATCTTACTGCTAAAAAGTTTTTAATTAGCAATATTCCGCTGCCTACTCTATTCACCCCCCCCCCCCCCCCCCCCCTCTAGAGTATTCTGCTTTACGACTTCGTTCCTACACAAAGGACGTAAAGTCGTGCTCTGATACCATTAAGTCACGTCCTAATTTCGAAGAATCGATAGTTTTCCCCCGGGCGTGATGCCGTACGAGCCTAGGTTGCGCTCGCACAAGGCACATTCATAAGGTTATCCGAAACGCAACAGCAAGGAGAGTACGCAGAGTACGTTGAACACATTTGTATAGAAGTAACTTCTTTCATTGATAATACTGAATTTACATTTACATTGACACAGATACAAAAGAGAATTGCCACGTGGCTTACAAACTGACTCAATTACAAAATTAACATCGATGAGATAGCCGTTCCATACATCAAACCCCTTTATACAACCAAAACATTCAGACACCTTGAATATGGGAGAGTTGAGTCATCTTTGCTTGGATAATTGCGGGATCTTCAAAAGGAATTTGATTAAGTCTTCGCACGTACGGGCGAAGCTTCAAAACACACGAGCGGTGCCTTCAGTCATGTGGCACGCTACTCATGATTTGTAGTACTTGTGGAGAGCGATGATCAGTACATTACCGTGTCCTGGTGGGTGGCTAATTAATTTATGTGCTCTTATTTGGTTCAAGAGTTTAGGGGAAACATGCAACATATTTTAGTGATCTTTCTAGTCATTCTAGTCAGTTTCATGCAAGCAGTTTGATGAAACATAAACAAGGTAAATTACGCTATAACTTACCCACAGCAGAATGTGCCGTGCTATATACAGCTTACTATAATCATCCCTACCAGTTTGTTAGCAATGACTAAAAATAGTGTGTGATGTGGAGGTCACTGGCATTAACCAGCCGTCCTGGACATAGCCTGGTTAGACGGTATCCTTTCAACGCAAGTAGCGAGCTCCGCTGAAAATCTCCGAATTGCCCGTTGCTTAAATCCAGCTCAGCTATACCGTGTTTTCCCTAGGCCGAATCGGTCCCGTGGCCCCAGGTTACCGTTCGAGGAAACATCGCATTTGTGCACAAGTTGTCCATCACCGTGCTAGACTAAACTAGTTATTCACGCATGGTTTACACTTTCATAGGAAACTTAACCAAGTTCGGCGTATACCGCCTTTTCATTTTGCAGTGTTCATTCGTTGATTCATTCTCTTTTTCTTAACATAGTTCTATAGATTGCATAACATAAGCATGTGAATAGTTTCATGGTATAGCAGTTCTACACAAGTAAACATATACAATTCTATAAAACAGTTATGTGACATTGGGTCGTCGCCTCTATAACTAGCATTCGGACTATTGATGTTATCGATTGATTGGAGAAAAAGGGTCTAGCAGAGAAGGTCGAGCCACTCACCGTTGATTGAATGAGCGAGGGAAATGAGTCTTCTAAACCGTGCGCTCGCCTACGCGATCACCAGAAATCGCATAAGCAAACGTTCAATACACTCTTTCTATTCCGAGGTCGATACGAAATGCGAAGTTCGAAGAACACAAGCAATGAAATCCATCGAAAATATTGACGAAAACGCATTAAAAAAACCAAAGCCAAAGAAGCAAGTGCGGCATAAAAAGTAGAGCAACGGGAGGTCTCTCCCGACTCAGCCGCAGAATCCATCCTTGAGGCGCAACCCGCTGAATATGGAACATGATTCCGAAGAAGCCAATCCGTAACGAGGAAATGATCTTGATTCAACTGGTCCCGACCAATCGATAATGACAGTATTTCTTAATCGCGTTCCCCGCGTCGCAACGGAGAACGGGGCACAGTGTTGGGACGGGACACTACAGCTGGATGTCAAGACAGCAGGAGATCCACATTAGGTTATGTTTACCTGTTGGCTGGTGGAGATATATCTTGGTAGAGTGTCAAACAGACACTCATAGCATCTTCCACCATGTCAGTAGAGTTTACAAGTTCTGAGGTATCCAATCAAGGAATATGTTTGCGGAATTTTGTCATAAGGCTGTGCCTACAGGAGGGTGTTGAAAGACCACTCAAATTATTTTATTTTTTTATTCCAGCACGTGCAAGCTAAGTTAAATCGTCTCTCCCCGCACACGATTTTTAGCCGGTCGTCATATCATTTCGGACTCTTCGTGCGGATCTTGTCCGCACTGGCTTTGTCATCATCGCCCCACACGCACATCTCGCGCACTCCGCGTGCTCCAGAGCTCCACGAGACAGCCATGACGTCTTTCGACGCCCGCAACTCAATGCCTCGCTTCCAATAACAGGAGTTTGTATAAGTCGAAGTATATTGACATAAAGTTCCTAGTTGTGAAAGAAAGAATTCAGCATGATCAAGTGTCCATGTAGCACATTGGGACAAACTCCATGTTAGCGGATCCGCCCACAAAAGTGTTACCGAGCACATTGCTCACATGGGTGTTATTATATTTGAGGATATGGCAGTATAGTGGGAGTTTGCATTTTATGTATTTTGGTGCTGTATATTTGGATTTGGATACATTTATGTACTTAAGTATTTAAGATATTTTCCTGATCAGATATATAGAAAATTTAGTTCATTCTGTTTTCATTATGTTAATTGATCTCATTAAAGTTAAGGAAGGCCAGTTAGAAATAGATGTGTTAATTACATTTAGTGTAATTTACATGCTACGCATCCATGATTGATCTATATCATTTAGCTATATTGGTATTTGTGATCATTGATGGTTTAGTTACGCTAAACGTGACGAAGGCCGCTTTGATCCTATATTGATATGGTTAATGGACGAGATTGTCCGGATATAACCTAAGATTAAGATAGCATTTTTTAGCTCATTAAGGTTAACACATATGTAAGGTACATATGTGGCCCAATGGAAGATTATTGGAATTATCCGATAATTAGGATCACACATGTAAAATTAATTGTGTTGTGCTATCTAAATAATTAAGTCAAATTAAAGTGGTGTAAATTGGAAATAGGCTTAAGGGTCTAATTGTCATGGAAATAATGTGTACATACCGGAGATAAATCAAATTTGATGAGGGGCCAAATTAGAAATATCTAAAACCTAATATATATATATATATATATATATATATATATATATTCACTAGGGGTTATACTCCCCAACTTATACGGCCACAAAAGAGGGGATTTTCTCTTTTCCTTTTTTGCATCGCATCAACAAAGAGAAACAAAGAATACATTTTTGTTATTAAGGGTCGTAGCAAGTTAGAAGATCGAACCGCATAAAGATACGTTCGTTTCGAGATCCATCTTAAAAGATCCATTAAGCTAAGCAATAGATTCAGGTACGCTTCCGCAATTAATTTATTTGTCATCTTCATCCCATGAATCAAAGGGTTAAAATTTTCTAACAGGTGCCACACGAGTCCTAGAATGAAATGTAGGAGGGTTAGGACTAAGTTGGAGGTAAAAAACTCTATATGTTGCGTAGGTCTGAATTGGAGATGGTTCGCTCTACATGCAGCCTAAGCAGAAGTGAGAGGTGGCAGAAGAAGTAATGGGCAATTTTGCCTTATTTTTATCAACTTCATATAGCACGATCTCTTTCTTTACTTTTACGACTTACATCATAGAAAAGATGGGTTTTGTTTCTTTTCCTTCTTCATCCTCAACCTCTTCCCTAATCCGCGGCCAATCCATAACCACTTGCTAATAGTCGGCGAAGAAAGAAGATCGCAGTACCATTATGACCGAAACATTGAAAGTGTATGTGGCTCAGCCATCCATCGAGGATCATGGAAACTGCTCAGATACCATTTTGAAATTAAGAAGCCAACAAACACGAACGATGGGAGGAAAAGAAGGGATGTCATTAACACTAATTTGGTGGAAAGAAATATTATTCAAGGAATAACAAGCATGCTCTCCACAGTTTCATCTTATTTTATAGTAACTCTAGAATACAAATATAGAAAGAGAGACTATTGACTTGATTTATAGATAAGACTGAAATTTTACTAAAGCTAATAAACAAATAACCTACCAATCCTAAAATAAATATTCATACAGTTTTTTAATACCTTTGGTAGGATATTATCAAACAAAGTTTATTTTGGTATTCGCTATATTATATTAAGCGTGAGGCAATGCGAGGCGACGAAGCTGGCGCCTCGCTTAAGCGGCGCTTAGTTAGCACTTTCACCCATTTTTACCTACGGAGCCTCCTACATGTAAAATATATACACATAAATTTCAATATTTTTTCATACAATCCTACTAGTATATACATGAATAACAATACCAATTATCAATCAAGCAGAGTAACAATATAAATACTAGAATCAAAATGCAAAGTCATCAAAATACCATGGTCAAAATAGTAAACAAGCCACACAAGGCATACATACTACATAGTCATCAAAATACCATCAAACATACAAGTTAAGGGTCCGTTTGGATAGGCTTTCTGAAATTTTTTTTTGAAAACAGTTTTCAGAGAAGATATTATAAAGTTATTTTTTCTGGATGTACATATTCTGAGTTTGCGTTTGGTTACTTTCATCTGAAAAATAGTTTTCTGAAACAAACTTTAAAAATTCTATTTGGCAAAATATTTTAGAAATATTTTTTAATAAAATTTTATAAAATAATTCTCAATGTGTTGTCCCCAAAATTTTCGTGTCCAGCCAGACACATTTCATGTTCAGCCTCTGGGTCCGATCTCAGGATATCCACACCCAAGTTTCGTTCTGACACACTGTTACCATTAACACCGAAAATTCTAATACAATTTTTAACCCAATGTCCGAGACAAGGACACATCAACCCCAATCCAACAATGTCCCATCCACCACCGTGTTTCTCCTGTGTCCGTGTCCAAATCTGGCCCCGTTTACCACAGATCTGACCCCGATACCGTGTCCCGTCCACCACCACTCGAACAACTCTTCCTCTGTCGTTCGAGATGGATGTTGGGGAGGATGGGGGAGATGGAGGAGCCGCTGTCAGCTCTGCAAGGGGTTGGAGGAGCCACCGTCGGCCTTCGTATGCACCGATCGACGTCGAGGCTGACCGGAGATCACTAGGCGTCGGAACCAGTCACCAGATCTGTGGTTCCATCGCAGAAGAAGAGCATCGCTGACACTCGACCGTGCTGTGGTAGTTGGATTACGGTTTGTCGGTCAAGAGCGGGTCCAGGAAGCGGATTATGAGCTCGGATGCTACACCCGCGGGAGGTCGAAGGGTACGCGGAGATCCGTCTCAAAGACGGGGAGGGTTTGGATTTGAGGAGGGAAAAGAGGAGGGCTTGTTCTTCGTCGTGTTCTTCTTCGAGGCCATATGAGAGCATAGAGAGAGAGAGAAAATGGTAGAGAAGAAGAAGAGACGGAGGACGTGGATAGGGTAGGGTGAGACCCTGATTTTTTTAGGAGGGGTCCACCATGTGTGCACATTTTTTCCCTACGCTCAAAAATCTGCTTTTAAACTTCAGTTTTCCCCAAAAATTTGGCTTCACATCTTAAAAAAATCAGACAATTTCATACAGAGGGATGAAGTTGGGTGTATTTAGGCATAAGAGGAGTTTAGAGAAATTACACGTAGAGGAATGGGGCGCCATCTTAGATTTTCAAACCTTTTTTTTTTTTGCGCCATCTAAGATGGCGCCGGACCCATCTTAGATGGCGCCCAAAATAAATATAGTGTCTGGCGCCATCTTGGATGGCGCCCAAAAAAATGATGGGTCTGGCGCCATCTTAGATGGCACCCAAAAATATTTAAAAAAATTGTTTGAAAATACTCCATTGTGATTGGTTGAGATTTTGTTGTTTGGATTGTGGTTTGGATTAAGGAAAAAATGAAAGAATGTGATGACTCTACCAAAACTCAAAAAAATATGCTGATATCAAATTTCTTAATCTTTGTAACAGATTCGGCCAATCATATTTGTTCATTTCTTTCTCAATCCAAACCACAATTCAAAAACAAAAACTCAACCAATCACAATGAAGTATTTCAAACAAAACAAAATTTTAATTTTTAGGTGCCATTTAAGATGGCACCAAATCCTCTTAGGCGCCATCTAAGATGGCATCCCATCCCTCTATATGTAATTTTTTCAAACTTTCTCTTCTGCGTAAATATACCTAATTTCATCCCTCTATATAAAATTTTCTGTAAAAATATCTATGCCAAACGCTTATTCCACCAGAGTTGAAGTTTAAGCACATAAAGTTCGTTATAAAACGTAACCAAACGCAGCCTAAGTTCATATTTTTTAGGGTCGGTTTTTTTCTTTTTTAAACCAAGGCGTTTTTTCTAGCGCCTAACACTATGAGATGTGCTATTAAGCGACGGCTAAGCGCGCCTAAGCGACGATCGCTTTTCTGGGACAAGATTTTCCTAAACGAGGCGTCCTAATTCCAGTATTCGCTTAAGCGCCCTTTCCACAACATAGGGCAATCGAGCATAGTTGAGTGCACAAGTCATGTGTCTAAGTTGAGTATTTACCAATTTCTATAATAACAAAAACCTTAGTAATCCTAGACTATAACCAAAAAATATCATAATGATAACTCAATATTATGATCTGACCTAAATTTATTTTCTTCTACATTTTCCATATTCTCACTACCTCTATGGCAATAGCCAAAACTGAGAAATAGATATAAGGATAAATCAAGAAAGTTGACAATGAATAATTCTACCTTTGTAGCCTCTTATCCATTACTCTGGTAAATCTGAAAGTCTAAAGTAAGATTTTGAAATACCCAATTGTCTCCCCCTCCTCCTCTACACAAACGCCCAAATAACCTATCCCATTCACTGTTGGGGTCCAGAGATGTGCATTGTGGATGTCAACGAGGGTCAACCACAAAAAAAAAACGCAAATCATGATCCCGCTACCGAGAATCAAGCACAGATCAAACACGCAATATTTGGTGGCTATGGCCACCCGGACAAATCACAATCTTTTAGTTGATAAAAAGATTGCAATACAATGTATATGCTTGCTCTTTTGTCCCAAGTACCGACCCCTTACAACTTCTCAAGAAGTAGAATACAATATATGTGTAGAGTTGGAATAATAGGATAGTTTTATTGACATTGAGAGACACATATATATAGGAGAGGCTAGCCCTTCTCCTATTGTTCTAAGCAATGTGGGACTAAAGTCCACTAACTAATAGTTTAAAATAACACTTAACACCCTCCCTTAAGCTGGAGCATAGATATCAATCATGTCCAGCTTGTTACATAGATATTGAACCCGAGGACCCAAAAGAGGCTTTGTGAATATATCAGCCATCTGGTCGCCGGTCCTCACATGTTAAAATTTTATCACTCCTTTTGTATACTCATCAGGAACAAGTGGATATCAATTTCAATATGCTTCGTCCTTTCATGAAATACGGGATTGGTGGCAATATGGATAGCAGATTGGTTATCACATCATAGATTTGCCGCTTGAGATCTTGCGTCTTCTCCCAGTTCTTGTAAAAGATGTTTCATATATAATACCTCTGATGTGCCATGAGCAATGGCTCGATATTCTGCTTCTGAGCTTGAGCGTACTATCACACTTTGTTTCTTGCTCTTCCATGACACTAGATTTCTGCCAATAAATACTGAGTAGCCAGATATAGATCGTCTATCTGTCAGGCTTGCTCCCCAGTCAGCATCAGTAAAACACAAAATACGAGTGTGTCCATGATTCTACATCCGAATTTTTTTCCTGGATTCTTGACTAGATAACACGGGATTCTGAAAACTGTCTGCAAGTGTGGAACTCTTTGAGAAGCCATAAATCTACTTGCAACACTCACTGCGAAAGAAATGTCCGGACGAGTCATGACCGCCAAGTAGTTGAGTTTTCCAACTGCTCGACAATACTGATCTGGATTGGTCATCAGAACCCCTTCGTCTGGAAGTAACTTTGCCTCTGGATCCATAGGTGAGGTTGCTCCCTTGGCTTGTATCATGCCTGCATCATTTAGTATGTCCAGCACATAATTCCTCTAGGACATTACAATGTCCCGCTTACTTCGTGTTACCTCAACGCCCAATAAATAGTTCAAGGATCCCATATCCTTGGGTTGAAATTGTTCTCCCAGAAACTTCTTGAGGCCTGCAATATCCTGGATGTCGTCTTCCTTTATTACAATGTCATCAACATAGACACCAAGTAGTATCCTTCCAGCTGATGTCTGTCAGTAGAATACCGAATAATCATTCTTTGATTGACACAGACCAAACTGAGTAACCATATATGTAAATCGACCAAACCATGCACGAAGTAATTGTTTTATACCAAAGAGGGCCTTCCGCAAGTGACACACTTTACCCTCCCTTACAACTAACCTCAGAGGTTGCATCACATATACTTCTTCATCAAGATCCCCGTGGAGGAATGCATTTTTGATATACAGCTGAATCAATGGCCAGTCATAGCGAACCGCCAAGGCCAACAGTACACGAACAGATGTCATTTTGGTAACTGGAGAAAAGGTCTCAAAATAATCATCACCATAGGTCTGAGAATATCCTTTGGCCACCAGACGAGCCTTTAGGCGATCAAGAGAGCCATCATGTTTTACCTTGATAGTGAAAACCCATTTGCAACCTACTGCCTGTTTACCGGAAGGTAAATCAGCTAAGTCTCAAGTATGATTATCCCGGAGAGCCTTAATCTCCACGTTCATAGTAACATGACAACCGGGATGTTTGAGACCCTCCTCAGCATTTTTGGCAATCTGAATCCCATCAATAGTAGTCACCAGAGACTGACTGTGGCTGGTAAGTCCTTTGTAGTTGTCAACATATACGGGATGATCACGACAGGCACGACGATGGCGAGCTGCTTGCGGAATAGGCGGAGCTGCTGGTGGAATAGGCGGAGGCGAATCAGTGGAGCCAGAGGAGAATGACTTTGTGGGCATTATTGGCGATGTTTGTGCTGGGGACGTTGGCACTAACTGAATCGGTGTATTTGGACCATCGTATCGGATGACTTGCTCGGTAAGGAAGCGCACCCTTACGGAGGACTGTTGTGTTTGATCAGAAAATATCAAAAAAATCCGCTTCTGGATTAACTTGGCGAACCGGATCCGTTGTTTGTGGAAGTGGAGGAAATTCGGTTTCAATAAAGGTAACATCCTGAGTGAAAAAATATCTCTTCAAGACAGGAGAAAAATACCGATACCCTTTCTGATCTTTAGAATATCCAAGGAAAATACATTGTATTGCATTAGGATATAATTTAGAAAGAGTCGGTCGGATATTCCGAACATAGTATAAGCAACCAAAAATTCTGAAAGGCAGGGAAAATGGCTCTCGTCCGGGATATAGCCTAGAAAAGGGAGTATTACCATTGAAAACTGACAAAGACATGCGGTTAATAAGGTAACAAGCGGTAAGAACCGCATCTTACCAAAAACTCTTGGAAGTACGTACTTGAAATATAAGAGCACGTGTTATTTCCAATAGATGGTGGTTCCTACGCTCGGCCACACCATTCTGTTATGGTGTGTACGGACAAAAAGTTTGGTGGATAATGTCATTGCGGGCCAGATGACTATCGAGCTCACGAGATAAATACTCACGACCATTGTCACTCCGAAAAATTTTAATTGGAACACCAAATTGTGTTTTTATTCCGGCATAAAAATTACACCAAATGTTAAACAATTCAGAACGATTTTTCATCAGAAAAACAAAAGTGACACGTGAGTAATCATCAACAAATGTAACAAAGTACTTAAAACTCATTATTGATTCAACCGGACAAGATCCCCATACATCAGAATGTACCAACTCGATAGGAGCGAATGCAATTTTATTATGACTCACCGGATAAGAAACTCGGTGATGCTTAGCCAAACTACACGACTCACAATAAAAGGAAACAGGGATATCTAAAGAAGGGTACATTTTCTGGAGAGCTTGGTTTGATGGATGGCCTAACTTACAATGTAACTCGAAAGGATCGAGTTTCACGCCGGTACACACAACAGAAGAAGGTGCATCAAACAGGTACAAGTCTCCAGCCACATGTCCTTTACCTACAGTCTTTCCAGTTTTCAGATCCTGAAAAACACAACCATCAGAAGAAAAAAATGTTACCGAGCAATGCAGTTCACGAATAATTTGACTAATTGAAATTAAACTGAACGGATTCCCAGGTGTAAGTATTACAGAATTGAGCGACAGTCCGAAAAAAAGGCTGGCACTTCCACGTCCTCGGACTGTCAGGGAACCCCCATTGGCAACAGTAATGCCAGAAACACGACGGACAGGAACATACTTATGTATCATACCTGCGTCACCAGTCATGTGAGCAGACGCACCAGAGTCAATTACCCACTACTTTGGCTTTACTATGCATGTTGCTGAGTATCCGGCTGTGGATCCAGACATGGAAGCTTCACCACGACATTGAGCCTAAAAATCAAGAAACTTTGTATATGAATTCGAAGTCATCTGAACAGATCGGATACCATCATCAGGAACATCATTTGTGATATTAGCAGTAGGTGATTTAGTGCATTGCCAGTAGAAATGGCCAAGCTGACCACAATTAAAACATGTGCGCGATCTTCCTCCATCACGACCACCATTGCCATGTCCCTCATCGCGACCAGCAGTTCGACCACCACGACCACCACGAAATCCCGTACGAGCAGCATCAAGAGCAGATCGATCGGCAGGAGTATCACCCGGAGTGGTCTTAACGATTTTTGCTGCCCGAAGGAAACGATAGTGTGCTTCCAGCATAGACAGAACTTCAGATCCAGCAATAATCTGAGAGCGAGCAGAGTCTGCATCAGGACGGAGAGAGGCAAGATAAGCCATGACATGAAGCTGCTCACGTTGAGCCCTTGCTTCATTAATATCCGACGTAAGAGGTAATACGCGGTCGATCTCATCAGACATAGCCTTAAAGGCTCGAAAATTGTCCTTATGAGATTTGTCTTCCTGATTTGCTCGGTATACTATAACGACCGAGTCATAGATACGAGACAAATCGTGTTTTCTATCAAACGTAGCTGCAAGTACCTCCCATAACTCCTTCACGGAGTCCGTATTTTGAACCATGTCTTCCACCGATGGTTTCATTGAATTCATCAACTGTGTAAACAGTCGACTATCATCTGTCTCCCATTGCTCAAATATGGGATCATTCCCTGCTGGAGGGTTGTCAGTCAGATGTTTGGACAACCGTATTCCTCGAAGCGTCTTCTCGACCTTCTTTCTCCAAGTCGAGTAGCCCTTTGGTACTTCCAACCGTCGATCGACAAGTCGAATTGAGAAAACCGTCGTGCTAGTGCCTATTGGTCCCGCTATTGCGTTGCCGACACTAGTGTTTGTAGCACTACTATTCGTCGTAGTGTCTGTCATCCTTCAGGATTCCTGATTCGACTGTCGATTTGAACTTTCCAATTGGATAATCACATCAACTCTGCCAATATGCTAGACACGTAGCCAGAACCGACACGCGCATAGGAAGCAGAGAATGTGGATCACATAAGCCAGGACAGAAAGATAATCCAAGTTACCCCCTGTTAGATCCTGATGTGAAGATCAAGAAACGAAACAAAGATTCATGCAAAGCAACCATATGTTTGCTCTTTGTTAAATTCCTGAATTTAACATTGAGAGTCAGATGTTCCAGCAAACAAATCAAATGTTTACCCTCTGAGAGTCAATTGTTTGAGAATCCGAGTTCCAAGCAAACAACAAAATGTTTACCCTCGGAGAATCCCAACAATTTTTTTTTTGAAACTAGGTTAGGGTTTGGAGTGGTAGGACGACGGCAGGTGGAAAGGAGTAAGGGTTAGGGTTTTGCACTTGATCCATCGAGAGGAGGTTTATGCTTGGGGGGAGCGGATGACAGGAGGGGGAGGGAGGGCGGCTGACAGCAGCAGCAACAGTACCGGAACAGGAGGGGGGCGGCTGACAAGGAGGCGGCAGCAGCAGCGGAGGGGGAGGGGAGGTCGGCAACAAAGGGGGGGACGGCAGCAGGGGGCTTAGGATTTTGTAGATAGAGAGAGAGGGGGTGGATGACGGCTAGAGTTTTGGCTCTGATACCATGTAGAGTTGGAATAATATTATAGTTTCATTGATATTGAGAGACATATATATAGGAGAGGCTAGCCCTTCTCCTATTGTTCTAAGCAATGTAGGACTAAAACCCACTAACTAATAGCTCTAATATAACACTTAACAACATGTATACAATAGAGATCGCAAAACTCCAACCCTAAATATAACTCTCACCTAGCAACGACAACAACCGAATCTCGGAGACGATCTTGACCTGACGGAGCAAACGAATCTTCGAACAAAAACCTGGTTCTCTTTTGAAGTACAAGAACATATAGGCACGAATCTCGTAAAAGTTTGATGGTCTCCTTGAACCCTAGAAGAGCATCCTAATAGAAATCTCCTTAGCCTCCTATATGTAGGACTAAAAAAACCCTAATTTAGTTGCGTTACTTGTTTTCAGATTTCGTATTTTTGGAATTTTTCGTATTTCGAAAAGCATATTTATATCGTATTCGTATTTTCTTATATCTGTTTCTCCGTTTTCATAAACAAATTTCGGTTGGTGTTTAGTATTGGCTATCTTGTCTAGGGTTTTGGTTTCAGCAGTTTTTCGGTTTTCGTATTGTGGTCGCAAGAGTGAAATACTCGAGAGATAGCATGAATTAGAATTGGATTAATAACTTATGCAATTTAATTGGTTTCTTGGATTTCTTGTGCAACCATAGCTAATGGATAGACCACCCTAAGCTTGTAGATGCCCTACCTAATAGCTATAAACCCCGGACTAGGTTCGGTTTAGAACGGATACCCAAATTCCAAACTTTCAGGCTTTTTTTTCTTTCTGACAGTACGGGAGGAACCTGTCCAAGAAGTTTTATTTCTGGCCGTTCAATCTTTGATTGAACAAATATGATTCTTTCTTGGGAGATATTATATAAATGATAACTCTCATTTTAACATTCATGCTCTCTCTCTCTCTCTCTCTCTCTCTCTCTCTCTCTCCAGCACCGTCGCACTCTCGATCTTTCTCTAGATTTCCTCTCTCCTTCACTCCTCCTTACCCGAGCTTACCAGGGAAGCTCAACCACGAGCCGTCTAGCCCTAGGAAGTCAACATAGAGAGGAGCGCGACATGTGCTCGCTAGAGCCGGTCTAGATGTGGACTTGAAGCCGATTCCGTAGCCCTAGACACGCGAGAGAGGAGACCCGAGGCAAGTACACCTTGCTCACAGATTGGAGGCAATGCCTTATCCTATTTTTTGTTGATTTCCTGGACATCGACACACACCTATACACGAACTCCCATGGCTCTATGCACGTGGGTGTTTTATTGTGTCAACTATGGAATTTGTGTTACTGCATGCGGGTTTTGGAGTTTGTACTGGATTTCTTTGTTTTCAGTGTCTCTGGTCACTAGCAACATGCCAGGATACTTCGCTAACAAGCACTCCTGATTTTGGCACACAGAATCAAGCCCGATACCCGTATCGATCGTTTGATCGGAAACCCGTTTTTGGGATAAAAACTGATTTTACCTGTTGTAATCTCAAAATTTGTGAAAACTAATGGTTTCATCTTATGGGAGAGCTTTGGAAAGTCGAATTCCGAGTTGATATGAGAATTTTATGGCCAAAACAAGTTTTCAGATCTCTTGATTTTTGCCAGCAGGACAATATATTGCCGATATACCATAGGTGTACCGCCGATATACCAAAGGTGTACTCCCGGTACACAGCCAAGACTGATTTCAGCCCAAAATCAGTGCAATTTGTGAACCATTTGTTTGGATATTTTCGTATACTTTTGCAATACTTCTTCTTGACTTCTAAGCTTATTATCATGCATTTATAAATGGATTACCTAGTATTTTGTTCTCAGTCTTAGTATGATGCTTTAGATATCATTGCGACACGAATACTTCCAAATTTCACCTTTGCACTGTTTTTCGTGCGTGAACATTGTACTTGGTTCTTGTGTGTAGTTCGCTCCTATCAAGCGCACGCACCCTTCTAGAATATCCACGGGTACATATCACGAGTTCATCTAGTCTTGTATATGATACTCAAACCGTGACGCAAGGTCACTTCCAATCAACTTCAAGTCTCATATCTTGTGCTTGCCATATGATCACATGTTGATATTCTAGTCCTATGGACATTTCTCTTTGGTTGTTTGTTAAGCTACCTGCATTTTTGGACCTGTATAATTCTCAGTGTCGGACTATAACTCGAGACAGATATGATGTGGGCCCACCTATCATCATTTAGTCATAAAGGGGTATTGTGGTCTTTCACCACAATAACCCTCTTCCTGTTTTAGTAAGGAAGGATTATTTTGGTCTTTCACCAATAATAACCCTTCCTTAATAGTCATTTTCCTATTTTAGTAAGGAAGGATTATTTTGGTCTTTCACCAATAATAACCCTTCCTTAATAAGTCATTTTCCTATTTTAGTCAGGAAGGATTATTTTGGTCTTTCACCAATAATAACCCTTCCTTAATTAAGCCTTTGTTTTTCCCTATATAAACTAGGGTTAGCCATCTTTTATTTTCCATGCTTGTATTGAGAAGAAACTCTCAAGTATCAATAAGAAGGATTTAGACTTTGTCCGTCCACCAAAGTTGGGAGTTTGTTCTTTTCTCACAAAAAGATCATTATCTTTCTCTGTTTCTCTTTTCTACAAATCTTTTGTGAATCGAATAGATCGATTCACATCAATTAGTATCAGAGCTCTCTACGATCCATGGCGTCCGGCACAAGGAACACGATCGAGGAGAAGATCCAGGGGCTTCGGGAGGATTTCAACATCGAGAACGAAAGTTTGAAGGCCGCAATCAAAGATCAAGCGTCCACACAGGAGGATCTCCAGACCGAGGTACGACGCATGCGGGAGGAGATGAAGTCGATTCCGGCAATGATGAAGTTGTTGCAAAACATCTCGAACAAGATCAATGGCGGCGAAGCGGAGGCGGCAACAACCCAAACCCTAGGCGACCAACTAGGGTTTGTTCAAACGGAGGGGGAAACGACCGAAGATCACGGAGGACCGACCGACGGGCGATGGCCCGCACCCGCCGTCACCACCACGCCGCCGGGCGGGGCCCTGGCGGCCGGCGAGCAGCGCCGGACGGCGGCCGAAGGTCGCGGGGGCTTCGCCGCCGACCGCGCGAGCCCGGGCAGGGCCGCTGCCGTTGGGGGCAGTCGCTGGCCGGCCGCCGACCGCCACCCCTGGCCGGTCGGTGCCAGAGGAGCCGCCGGCGAGCGGCCGTGGCCGGACGCCGGCGACCCGTACGGTCCCGGCGGATCGGCTCCACATGCGGGAGTTCCGGCGTGGACGGGAGGAGCGGAACCGCCAGGAGGAGCGAGGCACGCCGGAGGCAGCAATTTCTTTGGGGGAATGGCGGATCCCGCCAACTTCCAGAGAGGGGACCTCCCCCACGACGACCACCACGAAGGAAGAGGAGAAGGAGGATCCGACGGAGGAAGAGGCCGCCATAGCAACAGACGCAGTTCCCAGATTTCCACCTTGAGGACAAGGTGGCTCTTTTAGGGGGCGGTATTGATGTGGGCCCACCTATCATCATTTAGTCATAAAGGGGTATTGTGGTCTTTCACCACAATAACCCTCTTCCTGTTTTAGTAAGGAAGGATTATTTTGGTCTTTCACCAATAATAACCCTTCCTTAATAGTCATTTTTCTATTTTAGTAAGGAAGGATTATTTTGGTCTTTCACCAATAATAACCCTTCCTTAATAAGTCATTTTCCTATTTTAGTCAGGAAGGATTATTTTGGTCTTTCACCAATAATAACCCTTCCTTAATTAAGCCTTTGTTTTTCCCTATATAAACTAGGGTTAGCCATCTTTTATTTTTCATGCTTGTATTGAGAAGAAACTCTCAAGTATTAATAAGAAGGATTTAGACTTTGTCCGTCCACCAAAGTTGGGAGTTTGTTCTTTTCTCACAAAAAGATCATTATCTTTCTCTGTTTCTCTTTTCTACAAATCTTTTGTGAATCGAATAGGTCGATTCACATCAAGATACCTCGATTACAATCCAACACGAGATATTAGCCAATCCAATGTACGTAGTATGATGCGACAGTAATCGTCGGTGACAGCTCACGAATTTATCTCGATCATCGTACACATTATTTTAGGACAATTATCCGATCTCCGAGGTTGAGAATCGATAAATGAACATGATAGGTAATTAACTAGACTATCTCATCTAGATCATTGAAAGGGGAGGATATCAACGTTTAATGCAGCCTTGTTGGCTCGGATTTCAAGGACATGGCAACCCTAATTGGCATGGGCCAATAATCCTATCTAGTATGCAGTGTTGTCTGCATTTCCACACACGACCTATTTATATTTCCATGCGCTTTCAGGACGCCACCCTCTGGTGTATATATATTACATGTTTATATTCTTGCTCTTTCAAGGCGCTCATCTTTGATGTATATATGTATATTTCTGGTCCAAGCTGCCAGGTATCTACAGTGTGTTGTGTTAACCTTATTTAGTTAATTGTATCAAGTTGTAGGTTCATGGTTGGTCGCTTATTGATCTAGTTTATTTTCTTTTATCCCCTGCCATGTTTATCATTATTAGTGTCGCAGGATAGGCATGTCATATTTATCATTATTAGTGTCGCATGATAGGAACGTAGTCTGACATATATCTAGTTTCCTCCCTCTTGTCCTTATTTGGTGTAGAAATGGTTGTTGGTTTTATGTCTGAATCTTGTTATTGTTGTTAGCATAGCTGGATGGAAAGCAGAGTCTATCAAGGATCCAGCTTCCTACCTCTTGTCCTTATTTGGTGTAGAGGTGGTTGCGCCTCTATATATAGTATTAGAAAACAAGTGGTGAATGTTTTCTTGTTTATTCTTCAGCCCCAAGGCTGGTTTAAATAGAGGAAATAAAATCAATGTCCTTCCTTGATTCAAGGAGAACTTTATTACAATCAATGTCCATCCTTGAATCAAGGAGAACTTTATGGAAAGAAAAACTAACAAAAAATCTTTTGTATAATAACAAAATCTTCTCTAATAATAACTAATAATAAGAGAGAAGAGAATCAAGGGATTCTCCAACACCCCCCCCCCCCCCCCCCCCCCCCTCAAGTTGGTGCATAGATATCTATCATGCCCAACTTGCTTATCAAATGCTCAAAGACCGGTCTTGCCAAGCTTTTGGTTAAGATGTCCGCAGTTTGCTGACTAGATGGCACAAATGGTAGACATGATTCCAGCTTCTAATTTCTCTTTTATGAAGTGACGGTCAATCTCAATATGTTTGGTTCTATCATGCTGAACTGGGTTGTGGGCTATGCTAATGGCAGCTTTACTGTCAGAATATAACTTCAATGGAAGCTCAATTTTCATCTTAAGTTCCTTTAGGACTCTTTGAATCCATAGACCTTCACAAATACCCTGAGCCATAGCTCTAAACTCGGCTTCTGCACTACTTCTTGCTACAACCCCTTACTTTTTGCCTCCATGTCACAAGATTACCCCATACATAGGTACAATATCCAGAGGTTGATCTTCTGTCTGTGACTGAACCTGCCCAATCTACATCAGTGAAGATAGACACATTTCTTTCACTAGTCTTCTTAAAAAATAAACCCTTTCCGGGATTGGCCTTCAAGTATTTCAGTATTCTATATACTGCCTCAAGATGTTCCTCATAAGGAGAATGCATAAACTGACTCACTACACTGGCTGAGAAAGAGATGTCAGGTCTAGTATGAGACAAGTAAATTAGCTTACCCACCAACCTCTGGTATCTTCCGGTGTCAACAGGAACACATTTCCTTCTCCCCAAAGTTTTATATTAGAATCCATGAGAGTGTCGGCTGGTCGACAGCTACTCATTCCTGTTTCTCGCAATAGATCGAGAATGTATTTTTGCTATGAAACCACAATTCCTTTCTTCGATCGAGCAACCTCCATACCAAGAAAGTATCTTAAGGACCCTAAGTCCTTGATTTCAATGTCTGTAGCAAGTCTCTCATTTACTCTTCTCATTTCAACTGTATCATCTCCAGTGAGAACAATATCATCTACATAAACAATCAAGGCAGCAAATTTCCCATCTGAGGAGAATTTGGTGAATAAAGTATGATCAGCTTGTCCTTGAGTGTACCCTTGGTTCTTCATAGACTGAGTAAATCTTTCAAACCAAGCTCTCGGAGATTGCTTTAAGCCATAAAGAGACTTCTTCAACATGCATACCTTTGATCCAAATTTGTCTTCAAAGCCAGGAGGACAATCCATGTATACTTCTTCTTCTAGATCACCATTGAGGAAGGCATTTTTAACATCCAACTGATGTAGAGGCCAATCCAGGTTAGCCGCAAGGGATAAAAGTATTCTGACAGTGTTCAATTTTACAACGGGAGCAAATGTCTCTGAGTAATTTATGCCATAGGTTTGAGTGAAACCCTTAGCCACCAAGCGAGCCTTATACCTTTCAACTCACCCATCTGAATTGTACTTCACAATAAACACCCACTTACATCCGACGGTCTTCTTACCAACTGGTAGCGTCATGACTTTATCTCCTCAAATACAACTTCCCTCCACTTCGGAACTTCTAGAACATCTTGTACATTCTTTGAAATCTCTAAACTAGACAATTGGGAGGTGAAGGCAGAAAAAGATGAAGACAAGTTTGAATATGATATGAAATCGGACATAGGATATTTAGGACAAGATCTAACAGGTTTTCTAACAGCTATAGGATCATCTACATCAGGATACATGATACGACTCTCAGAGATAGAGATGGACTTATCTTTTCTTAGGAGGTTGATTATTCCCCAGATCAGATTCATGGCAGTGTTGAGATGTGGACACATCCCCTTCTTTATGTTTCTTCCTCGCAAACACCTTTCCTTTCCAAGTCTTGTTTCCTACTTCGAACATGTTCTCTTTAGATTATGATTCATTTTGTGACATTTCAATTAGTTCATCATTATTATCATCTTCAAGATTCTCATTGTTTTTTTCATGAGAAAGTGTAGGCTCGGATTCATCGAGTTCCTTGCTCATAGTAGGAGTAGGTTCAGATAATGAATCATGGCCATTGTTTTTGCCATGAGAAAGTGTAGGCTCGGATTCATCGAGTTCCTTACTCATAGTAGGAGTAGGTTCAGATAATGAATCATTGTCATTTTCTGTTGGTGCAGAAGTACAAGCCTTCGAATTTTGTAATATAGGCAAGGACAAGTTATTTAAAAAAACTTATGTTCTCAGTTTGAAACGAGTCTTCCTTTAAGTTCCCCCCTAAAGATGAGTACCATCAAAGAAAAGGTTTGTTTTCAAATAATGTGACATCCATAGTGATAAACATTTTCTTGTTTTTTGGATCAAAACATTTTATCCCTTCTGGGTTAGAGAGTACCCTACAGAAATACATTTTATAGCACGTGGTTCGATTTGCCAATATTCTTATGTTCATGAACAAATGTTGTGCAACTAAAAATTTTTAATGTCAAATCAGTTAAAACACGAGTAACAGAAAAATATTCTTTGAAAATATGAATTGGAGTTTGAAAATTGAGAACTTTGGAGGGCATTCTGTTAATTAAATATGCAGCAGTTAAGATTGCTTCACCCCACAAATAATTTGGTACTTTACTTGAGAAGAGTAAAGCTCTAGACACCTCCAATAAGTGTCTATTTTTTTCTTTCTGCAACTCCATTTTGTTGGGGTGTATTAGGACATGAACTTTGATGCACAAATCCATTTTCAAGAAAAAAAAATCAACCAAAATTGTGTTAAAGTATTCCATGCCATTGTCACTTCTAAAGACTTGAATAGTTGTTTGAAATTGATTTTGGACCATTTTAAAAAGTCCTTTACAGCCTGACAAACATCGAATTTTTCCTTTAACAAGTACACCCAGCATACTCTTGAATGGTCATCTATAAATGTGATAAACCATTTTTTGTGAGAAAGTGTACTTGTACGGTTAGGACCCCAAACATCACTGTGAATAATAGAAAAAGGTTTTGATGGTTTATAAGGTTGTATTGGAAAATGAAAACGATGATGTTTTCAAATTCACATGCCTCACATTAAAACAAAGACAAATCTTTGTTACGAAATAATTTAGGAAACAAGTGTTTTAAATAACGAAAACTAGGATGACCTAATCGTAAATGTCATAATATAATGT
This sequence comes from Iris pallida, assembly GCA_029216955.1. NCBI lineage: Eukaryota > Viridiplantae > Streptophyta > Magnoliopsida > Asparagales > Iridaceae > Iris > Iris pallida. The sequence goes on from JANAVB010003600.1 coordinate 9,099,131, forward strand.
TGTCATCATTGTTCGAAACAAAAAAAGACTCAAAGCAGGAACTTATCGGTTTGGAAAGTAGTTGTGATTTAGGTCCAATGTCGAAGTAGTAGAGTCCTCCATTCTCCTTAGCACTGTTAATCATCTTTCCCGAGTTCAAATCCTAAAAGACACAGTGAGAACGGAAAAAGGTAGTTTAACAATTTTTTCTTGGGCTAATTTACTGACAGATATTAGGCTACAAGATAGATTTGGGACATGAAGGATATTTTTAAGAGTCAACATCGGAGACAACACAACTGAACGTTTACCTGCAAGGGCTGAAAAGGAGCCATCTGCGACTTTTATTTTTTGATTCCCTGCACAGGGACTATATGAAGAAAATAAAGTAGATTCACTTGTCATGTGATAGATTGCACCTGAATCTACTATCCAAGTGTGGTTGGGAGGGGGGCTCACTTGGGGGAAGTCCCAAGTTCGAGCCCCCCCGTGGGCATGGGATGGCTGGGTGGTCGCAGGGCGGCCACGGTCCCAAGCTGGCGGCCTTAAAGAAATGGACACAAAAAAAAAGTGTGGTTGGGACTGACACTAAGAAGAGCAAAATTACTTTTTTGTGCTATAGAGCAAGAAGAGGTTTGAGATTCGAGAAGTTTGAACAGTTTGTCTAGTTGTTCCATCGTGAGTGAAAGCCTGAATCTACTATCCAAGTGTGGTTGGGACTGACACTAAGAAGAGCAAAATTACTTTTTTGTGCTATAGAGCAAGAAGAAGTTTGAGATTCGAGAAGTTTGAACAGTTTGTCTAATTGTTCCATCGTGAGTGAAAGCTGAGTTGAAGAAGATTGCTGCCCTTGGTCTGAATTACTAGCCTGAAATGCACGACCCTCATTACCACCTTTCTTCTTCCAGTTCGGAGACTTGCCATGGAGCTTCCAACATGTTCCACGCGTATGCCATGCACGTTTGCAATGATCACACCAAGATTTGTCCGACTTCTTACTTTCGTTGAAATCGCTCTCCGAAAGAACTTTCGTCTCCATTGTCGCCGCCATCGCCATGGCCCGTACTGCCGCCAGTATCGCGACCAGCGCCTTCGCCAGTGCCAGCGCCGCGACCAGCACCACCACTATCGCCACGGCCTGCTCCGCCTTCTGTCGTGGAGGAGTCGTCGTTGTTTGTTGAGCCGGTGAGGGCTTGTTGCCATCTATTGAAATTGGCCATTGAGAGCCTAACCGGGTTAAGAAAAAAACTTTACAAACCCTATGTTAGGGAACATGGCTCTGATACCATATTAGAAAACAACTGGTGAATGCTTTCTTGTTTATTCTTCAGCCCCAAGGCTGATTTAAATAGAGTATAATCAATGTCCTTCCTTGAATCAAGGAGAACTTTATTACAATCAATGCCCATCCTTGAATCAAGGAGAACTTTATGGAGAGAAAAACTATCAGAAAATCTTCTCTAATAATAACAAAATCTTCTCTAATAATAACTAATAATAAGAGGAGAGAGAATCAAGGGATTCTCCAACATATAGTATATTATTTCTACTCCGTTTTCCTTTCCTTTTGTTGTAACTTTATTGTTTTCCACTTTTTTTTTTAGCTTCATTGGTGGTACTTGCTCGTTGGGGTTAACCTCATTGGTTTTGCATGACCAGATCTCATGCCAAGCCGGAGGAGCTACCGCCGCTTTCGCTTGATAGACCGCTCCCGTAGGTTGGCGACTTGCAGACAGCAACAATAGATTTCATTTTCACTCACTCGCATGTATATATTCTTTTGCGACGTTTAGCCAAACACAAGTGTTTAGCCTTTGTTTCTGGAAAAAAAATTTCCTATTTTCTGTGTATACGACTTCCAACTTTGCTTAGTCACTGACATTCGTGATTAATATAACCTTGCGAAGTGGACAACATATCTGAAGATCGAATAAAATAAGCCAAAGTGTCTAACAATTTTACTAGCCGGAAAGCAATGGGAGGCAAGCGAAGGGAAAATGATACGAGTGTTAGACGTATAAAAAGAAAATCCCACATCGTGATATACCTTTCTCTATGTCAATATGATCTAGTTCATAAGAGCAAAGCTCATTTTCCTTCCAGGGTAAAGCGGAAAGGGAAAAAATTTCCAACCCTTGTTCAGGTCCCTTCGTGCTTATACACAATAATGGTTTTTCATTCGCAATCACCACCATGGGCTTAATAGCACCTTTTTTGAGAAAACTCTCGAGTACTTTGAACTCATTCTAGTCCGTCAAGTATTTTGAGCATTATGTTGACAAAGGCGGTCTAAGGGGGTATGCTTTGAGAAGTTATTGGCTATCAAATAAAATAAAGTTAATAGTCGTATGATATTTTTTTGGCTCCGTTGCATTGACTGGTCTCTAATCTCAGTTTTTCGTCATATGTATATCATCGGCATATGCTATTGTCTCCTCTGTCATTCCAATTTCGCCTCCCTAATATACATAGAAGAGAGTGGTTAGGAAAGAGAATCAATGGTTAGTAGTAGTCCCCTGGTTCACCAGGTTTTACCACTGTAGGGCCCAATCATAGTCAAAATCTGAATTTGATCCTAGCTCAGAAGGAACACTACCTATATGCTTAACACATGCAACTCGAACGTTGTTTTATTTTCGTTCCGTCCCGACCCCAAAATGGAAGCCAAGCTTCCTCATGACGCCTTGCCTTGGAGAAAATCGAGTATTCCCAAAAAGACGACTCAGAAGCGCCGTTTTCGGCTCGTGAAAATAACATAGATAGATATTGAATGCCATTGAATCGAAAAAAGGAAAGAAAAGAGGCGAGCGGCAGCGAGGAGGAAGTTTGTCTATGATTTCGATAGGCCTTATGCTACATTTATCTAGACAGCCAAGACCGTTATATAGAGTATCGAGTACTAGTATGGCGTAGCTGGCCTACATCCACCCTCACTCTTTAGTATTATGGTTCGTTCTGGGCGTGACATTAGTAATTTGGAAATTTTCTAACTTAATGCCTAAGTTAGACAATCTAGATTGTCCAAAAATACACCCAAACAACCAAATTTTGCTGAAAACACACCCAACCCGAACTTCGGCTTGTCCCGACCGGAACTCCATTCCAATGCAGTTTTGGTTGAAATCAGCCCCAATCTTCGCAACGACTTATGTCATCTCTCCCACGGCCTCTGCCACCGCTCCACGACACTCCAGACTATTTCATCCCCTTGAATCGAGGTCGGATACCCAACAAACTCCGCTCCAGTCTAATAAGAGAGTGTTGGACCATGCTCCTCAATCGGACCATACATGTCGTCCAGTGACAGTTTCTCTCCTTGTCGTCATCAACCCTACATCCCCCAGGCTCCTCCAAGTCACATGTCTTCAGTTGCTCGAACACAATGTCAATATTAATTGGTGTGCGTAGTATTTCCCAAATTAGTAGAAACCCCCAAGAACAATGACAAGACTAAGATCGAAATCCCAAACTACCGATTCACCGTGAGTCTTGGATGTGTCCTCGACTTCCGTATTACACCGAAAGATGATCTTGTTCTGAATTCTGAATAGCCTTCTTACCCCTGGTTGTGTCGACCAAGCGAACGGTACGGTTCCCTAGCAGTTAAAACCCCCGAACGTGTCTACCATCATGTTCGATATGAAAGTTGCCCAGTACATATGTATCCTTGAGCAGAGTGAGTTCATACACGATGCACACAATCGTAGACCCACAACTCCCTTTAAACTTTGCAAATACGTGCACCTCATGATTTCCTTTCCGGTTTCGAACCGCTGAAACCATTGTCCCTCCAATAAGCTTCGGCATCCATCCCTATGCAAAACTCGAATCCGTAGAGAAATTTTCACCTGAAGATCAACCCGCTGTCATGGAACCGACATTCTGGCCCTCAAAATCCAACATACCTCCATTCGTTGCTTTCTGCCGGTGAACTGAATCCTATGTTCTCCTCAAATATTCTTAAAGGCCTTTCTGGTAAATCCCCGTCGAACACAAATACCTTATCAAATACCTCTCAAGACATCATCTAATACATGTAATTCACTTGTATACCTCAGGGGCTTAAGCATGTACATGTTGCAGCATATACCTCCTCAAGCCAGTAGTTGGAAACCCTTCGTAAGCATCCAATTCTTATCCATAAACATTCATCAACAACTGGCATCGCTAGCCTTCCGACTGACACCAAATTGAGGCACAATCTCGGTACATTGAAGAACTCCCTTGAGGACAAGCTCCTTCCCTCACTTCATCACCAAGTGCAACAACAACCGTCGATGTCTCATTGTCGCTCATCTTTACTCGTCTGAACATGTCACTCCAGTAAGTGGTGAAGACCTCCCTCCATAAAGTAGCGTGATAAGAATCTCTCGTGTCCAAGACCTTGTCGTAGTATTATGCGTACTACAAGTGTCTAGTGCATAAGTCGCTACAATGATGAGATTCCCTATAGTTGTAGATACTCTTGATCGTCCGTCTTTCGCCTTCTCATCCTCAAGCTTTTTGCAGTCCTATTTGCAGTGCCTACTGTCGCTTGTGGCTTGGGCCTTACCTTCCTTTCGGAAAGAACCAGGACAGTCTCCAAATATGATGATCATTATTGCTTACGGCAGATCTCCGTGTTTAATAGGTTGCTTTTGACCAACCCACCATGACAACTCCCTATTTGGCAAAGTTACTCATCGATACCACCACTCCACTCCCAATTGTCAGGCAAAGAACTCGAGAGCAATAGGGCCTGAAGCTCATCTTCAATCATTATCTTCATTGCAGATAGCTAATTGATGATCTCCTGAACCTCTTCCAGATGTTGCATGCTGAGGCGTCCTCTGTGTATTTCAAATTACCGAGTTGGCTAATAAGAAACACCTTGTTGCTAGTTATCTTCCTTTCGTATAGCGACTACAGCTTCCCCCATAAGCTTTTCAAAGGACTCTCCATGAAAACAAGATGAAACACTAAATAGTCTAACAATTGGCAGATGAATCCAATAGTCTTCCGATCGGCCTTCTTATAGTCATTAATAGACGTGTCCTTTGGCTTGGTGTTGTCGCCCTCCAGCGGACAATACAAGTCCATGCAATAGAGTAGATCTCCATCTTTGGCTTCCAAATCGTTCAGTTTCCCCCCGTGAGGGTAATCATGTGTGAGTTAATCTTGTCTGCAGCCATGGTCGTCAATTTGTCATCTCGAACCGAGAGCTCTAATATCACTTTGTTGGGGACCAAAGATGTGCGCACGGATTTCAATGAACGTCAACTACCGAAACCACAAAAAAAACACGAACCACGATCCCACTACAGAGAATGAAGCACAGATCAAACATGCAATATGTTGTGTGTGTCTATGGCCACCCTTATTATTCTCAGTCCTCTACTTGATAAAAAGATCTTGTTACTTTACCCAACTGCAGACCCCTTCAACATTCCAAGAAGAAGAATACAATAGATGTATTCAATAGAGATCACAAAACCCCAACCCTAACTAGAACTATCACCTAGCAACGGTTGCCCACTGATGAATCTCTATGACAATCTCGACCTGATGGAGCAGACAAATCCCCGATAAGAAACCTTGTTCTCTCTCAAAGTACAAAAACCCCAACTTAGTAATTAGGAACTCCAACTTAATTCCTAACTTTAGACAAATATAAACAGTCCAAAAATACACCCAATATCCCAAATCTACCGAAAACATGTCCGACCGAAATTCCGATTGACTACACCCTTGCTCCTTGACTAGAATTCTGCTCAGGCAGACCGTATTTCGGGTACCCTGCAAATTTGGCTAAAACCAAGCCTGGTCTTCGTAACCGCTTTTGTCGTCTCCCTGTGCGGCCTCCGCTACCGCTCCACGACACTCCAGACCATCCCAGCCCCTCGAACCGAGGTTGGATACCCAACACTCCCACCCTTCTCATTTGGGGATCTTCTAAAATGAGGTTTATACCATATAGGTAGGAAAATCAAAGTCAGAAGTGAAGATCCCAACACAGTTACCAATCTAAAATCTACTTTATGTGCTCTTCATTACCTTACCTAACTAACTTAGCCACACTGATGAAACTCTTCCAAAATCACGAGCATTTAGTCCCTAGGCCAGTTGATGCAAATCTAGTTGTGTTTTGCATGACCTTATCCAGCCAATCAATGGAATGGGTACACATTGACTAAAGTTTTCTATAACCACGTTACGATCCCCACGATTTCATTAAATATGTATCACATGTCTCAACTCTCATTTCCTTCCCCCAACCCATGAATATAGATGCCTGATTTCCCTTACCTTGTATTTCTAGTATGTACCTCCACTACACATAGTAATGCTCACTCTATATATCTATTTCAATCACAAGCTTTCTTCCCTCCTACATAATTATTAATCTCATGCAAATCTAATACCACAAGTCTCTCACAAACCCAAAAAGTTTTAGATGCATGAGTACCTCTACAAGGTTGCCAAATCTAAGTAGTCAGCACTTTGGTGAGGAGGCTGAAGGGTGTTCTGAGAACCTGGATCAAGAACACTCTAATACCATATCAAATCTACGGTATATGTCATAGCGAAAAAAATTGAAAGAGTTGTAGACCTTGTAAACTCTCCTGAATTAGTCATACCAGTCTACTAGCTGATTGGTTCAGCTGACCAATAAATCCAATTGACTCGATTCAAGTTGACGAAGAAAACAGACGCTACAGCTGTTTTGCCTGGTCATTGCATCTAATATAGTGGAATATTCCCTGTAGTGTAGCAGACTACTTCTCAACAGTTCTCATTATTGCTGCCTTAACCATCGAATCCCACCATATTCTACTACTCTCGTCTACTTTAGCAATGGCTGATGACATCTCCAAGCTGCAGCAGAATCCTATAATCCTCAAGGCAACTTCATAAGCCCCACAGTCTGAAAATATAGGAACCATAGTTGCATCCGCATTATTGCATTCAACTAATTTCTTGTCATAAAACCACTTTCTAAGCCAAAGTTGAGAAGCAAAAAGACAATATTTGTGATATCTTTAAAACATGCTTTTCAACTTACAATTTAATATTTCAGAGGATGAGAGAGGAATATATAATAGATAAGGATTTGTAGAAATAACAAACCTCAAAAACAAAAACATGTTCGCAACTACCGCCCAGTTGACAAATACGCATACAGAAGCTTGATCCTATTTACATTGTTTATAACAAGGGATAAACAAAGACATTGGCATAACTATTCCTTCCAGGTATGTTCCTATTATATCGTCTCATGCATACCTTTGGATTAATAGATATCTCCTTAGAGCTGGTGCATCAACAAAAGAATAAAATAACAGAAGGTAACATGATAGCATGCAAAACTTACAGAGTAGACGGCTGCAAAAACCACAAATGTGATCAAGATAAGAGGCCAAAACCCCAAAAAGAACGTTCCACCAATTGTAAGCAGCAGCTTTGCCCGTGGAATCAAACCCTAAACCAAGAATAAATAAACATCAAAACCACAGATAACAAAAAGAGAAGCACAAGTAAATATACTGACTCAATAGAGTTAGCAGCACAGTACTATTGGGTCCACTCAAATTCCAAATAACAGTTGTACACTTATAGAAACGTAGATTACTCAAAATATGAGGCTTTTTTAGTTTACATATCTCTTGGTATTCTCCCTTTACTCATGAAAAAACTGGTGACTTCAAAGTTTGTCTTTATCTAATTATTAACATCAAAACATGTATTTTAGGGTTTAATCATTTGCTATACAGATATTAAATATCTTTCCTTTCAAACAAGCACCAAACAACAAAGAAATCAAAAATCAAATTTCATTCATGAACATATTAAACAACCTGAACATGCAAAAGTTGGCCAACACCTGCGTTCTTGGGATGTTTATGTTCTATAAATGTATGATTCCTGATATAGCCATGTTCATGTTCCGGAACATGTTATAAAGTATCATGTATGTGACCTACTATCTAAGCATTTCTTATATATAAAGTATATACTATATGGTCATAATCAAGTAAATGTGGCTCAAGCATTAGGAGGATGGTTAATATGTCACAGGTTCAATTAATAGCTAGAATCCCTGGCATTGCCTGCTTTTCCAATTCCCTTTTCAATTGTATACATGTCATTTTAGATCTCTGCATCTCTGTTGCCTTAAAAAAATAAGGTCAAATATGAAAGACATAACTGTTGGAATTTTCTTTATCTTTTTTTCTTTTGAAATCTGAAAAAACAAAAAATGAAAGTAAACGTTACCGGCCTCCGGGGAAGTCACGCATGTAGCACTGCCCTAAGAGTTAATCCGGATCTATGTGCAGACTTTGTCTGAATGCTCCTAGTGGTAAAATCCCCGCTCCACCGGTATCTCGTTGTTGCACACAACGCAGAGAGAGTGACCCTTGACTTAGCTCTACCCAGAGCAAAAAACGAAGAACATGAAGCTTCGGAAAGACGAGATTTTTGGAGAGGGTTTTCGTAAGGATTTTCGGTGTGTTGGAAGAAGAGAAATGACTCGATATTTATAGGCTGATTTTCAACATATAGTAATTATGAGCAATAAAACTGAACGTTACAAAAATAATGACGAAATACTAAAAACGTGATACATTGAACCTGGACAAATTTAATGTCCATACGTTACAGAAAATTTGTAACGGTCAAAAAAATTAAGAGGAGCAAAAAAGATTTTAGGATCTCAGGCCGAACCCGAAGAGGAAATCGAATCGGCATTCGACGCCAGATGCGGGCACGTACCTGCACCCGTTACGCACGCCGAACCGAACCGAGCCGAGCCGGGCCGGACGGCGGCGGCGGCGCACGCGTGTGGCCCATAGGGCAACTCACACAAGACTTCATTGAGGCACAAGGAAACAAATTAAAATATGCATACCCAATCCTCACATTCCAGACGATGTGGGACTATTAGAAATAAGAACATGAGCTTTTGGTTTTTGTGTGTGTCCACAAACACACACAGCTAACAACCCCCCCCCCCCCCCAAAAGGTCAAGTTCCAAAATGATAGAAGGAAAGAAAATAAGAGAATTTCTGGACAATTATATACTATGCATAAATGAGATGTACTACAGCCTTAAATCTCACGTAGTGACTATTATCTTTATCTGAAGAAAAGCTTTGATGGACTAAGCCTTGAATCAGTCTTCTTGAACCAGATTCAGAAATTAGCACACATAGTACGCTAGAGGTACTTGGGTCTATCGGGTGGCGTGTTTGGTTGGCCATGAGCACTTTTTTTACATTCATGAGAGTTGTCTAGGATCGTCATGTCCTATAGTCGCGGCCTTCACGACCTCTAATATAGGTAAGTCCTCAAGGGTTGGTGATAGGAATCAACCCTGTATATTATACTTGGACTTATTAAGAGTTAAAACTCACCCTAACCTTATCACACATGAACACTGTCACTATAGGGATGGGGTATCCATGTACACATGTACAGCCTCTTGGGCATTTATTTTAAAAGAATTTAATCTCAGGGTCAGTGTTCCATAATAGTCACCTAGTCCAACTTGTTTCTACCCATTGAACCGGCTTCTTGTGATCTCCAGTCATACTCGGTTGGGTTGCCACTGCTAGTGACTAAATTATGGGCTTAACCCCATCCCCCTCGATGATTCTAGGATCAATGTCCTAGACAGACCCTTCGTCAAGTGGTCTGCAAGGTTCTTTTCTGACTTTATATAGTCAAGAACCACATATTTGCCTAATAGGCTCTTTATTGATTTGAAGCGCAGCTGCAGGTGCCTGTTCATCTTAGCATTCACAGAATCATGCTTTAGTAGTTCTATAACAGATTTATTATCACAGTTTATAGAAATTGCAGGAACAGAATAAACAGAAACAGGTATATGCATAATAAGATTTCTAAGTCATTCGGCTTCTGTACAAGTAGTGTCCAAAGCTATCATTTCAGAGTCCATTGTACTCCTGGCAATGATAGTTTGTTTACATGATCCCCAGGAGATTACAGCTCCTGCTAGGGTCAAAACATATCCAGTAGTGGATTTCATATCATGTGAATCAGTTACCCAATTTGCATCTGAATAATCCTCTACGATATCAGGGTGTCTAGTATAATGAAGTTTATAATCTAGAGTATCCTTAAGATATCTAAATATTCTGTCCAATGCAATCCAATGTGACTGGTTTGGATTACTAGTATATCTACTTAGTCTCCCAATAGCAAATGTTATATCGGGTCTGGTCCTATTTGTTATGTACATAAGGGACCATATCATCTGTGAATAGCTATGTTGTTCTATAGGAGATCCTTCATTCTTCTTGAGAACAACATTACTGTCATCAGGAGTAAGAGCAAATTGTTTGTCAAAATACTCGAACTTTCTTAGCATTTTTTTCAATTGAATGTGCTAAAGATATAGTATAGCCTTTTTTGCATTTTGAACTTGCATTCCTAGGATCAGGTTTACTTCACCTAGGTCTTTCATATCAAACTGGTTAGATAAATAATTCTTAGTGTTATTTATCAATTCCAGTGAAGATCCTAGAATAAGGATATCATCAACATATAAGCATAAGATGACACAACTTCCATTTGTATTTTTAGAATACAAACATTTGTCATATTCATTTGGCACAAAACCAAATTATGAGATGACTTTGTCAAATTTGCTGTGCCATTGCTTGGGAGCTTGCTTTAGGCCATAAAGAGATTTTACTAATCTACAAAGCTTCTTTTCTTGACCTTTAGCAATGAAATCTTTATGTTGCTCCATATATATTTCTTCTTCTAAATCTCCATTTAGAAATGTTATTTTTACATCCATTTGATGGATCAGCATATCATGAATGGAAGCTAATGCTAAAAGGGTTCTTATATAAGTGATCCTTGCTATAGGAGAGTAGATATCAAAGTAGTCTAATCCCTTTTTCTGGATAAAACCTTTGGCTACTAGTCTAGCCTTGTATTACTCTATGGTACCATCGGCTCTAAGTTTTTTTTTTTGAAGATCCACTTACAACCTATGGATTTACTACCTAAAGGTAGGTCTGCTAAAAACCAAGTATTATTCTCCATAATCAGTGTTCTAAAAATCGCCCAACTCGGACGCCTGGGCGCTAGGTGGAGCCCCAACGAACCGATTATGCTAAAATCGGCCAAAAAAATCGCTAGGCGGTCAAAATCGGGTCTAGGCGGTCAAAATCGGCCCTAGGCGGCCCTTAGGCGGCCAATTTTTTTTAAAAAATTCAAAAACAAAACAAACAGAAAAATTTGAAACAAAATTATATACTTACCTGTCGCCGTCGTCACTGCCGCCGCCGCCGTCGTCGTCGTCGTCGTCGCCGCCGCCGTCGTAGTCGCCGGTGGTGGCGGCGGCGGCTGCTGCTTCTGCTGGTGGTGGTGGTGGTGGTGGTGGCTGCTGCTTCTGTTGGTGGTGGTGGTGGTGGTGGGAGGGGAGGAGGAGAGGGGAGCGGAGGAGGAGAGGAGGAGGAGGAGAGGAGAGGGGAGGTGGTGGGAGGGGAGGAGGAGGAGGAGGAGAGGAGAGGGGAGGAGAGGGGAGCTGCTGCTTCTGCTGTCTCTCTCCTCTCCTCCCCCTATATAGACATATATACGGTAAAAAAAAAAAAAATTGGCGCCTAGGCGCCCTAGGCGCTAGTCGGCCCTCCGACGCACCGACTCCGCCTAGCGCTTTTACAACATTGTCCATAATAGAGTTGTACTCATTGTTAATAGCTTTTTTCCAAAAAGGGGCATCAGGAGAGTATATCGCTTCTTCATAAGTTGAGGGATCACCCTCTATCAAAAATGTGAAGAATCATTCTCCTAAATTCTTTTCAATCATTTCTCTTTTACTCCTTCTAGGTTCTCTATCTTGTTCTGGTTGAGAACTTGATATTTTAACATGAGAACTAGTAGAAGGAGTAAGAGAAGGGTTGGAGGAAGATGAAAAAGTTATATCCTTAAAAGGAAATATATTCTCAAAGTAAATTGCATCTCTAGCTTCTATGATTGTGTTATTAGATATTTCATTTACTTCAGAATGAGTGACAAGAAATCTATTGGCATTACTATCTAGGGCATATCCTATGAACACGGTATCTACAGTCTTAGGTCCAATCTTCCTCTTCTTGGGTTCAGGAATTCCTACCTTAGCTAGACATCCCCAAACTTTGAGGTAATTAATCCTAGGAGTTCGGCCTTTCCATAGCTCATATGGTGTCTTATCATTAGTCTTACTGGGTATCCTGTTAAGGATATAACAGGCTGACAATAAAGCTTCTCCCCACAGATTATCAGAGACACCTGAACTGAGAAGCATTGCATTTACCATATCTAACAGAGTGTGATTCTTTCTTTCAGCAACTCCGTTTGACTGTGGTGAATAAGGAGCAGTTACCTCGTGAATTATTCCATGTTCTTCACATAAATTAGTCATTTCATTTGAGGTATACTCTCCACCACGAACTGGTCTAAGGATCTTAATCCTTTTCTCTAACTGGTTCTCAGCTTCAGATTTATAAACCTTAAATCTGTCTAGAACTTCATCTTTGGTTTTAAAAAGGTAGGTGTAACAATACTTTGAATGATCATCTATAAAAGTGACAAAGTATTTTCTACCGCCTCGGGTCAAAACTCTATTGGAATCACAAACGTCACTATGGATAAGTTCTAGAAGTTTAGAATCCCTATGGACAGATTTGAAAGGTAATCTAGTGTGTTTGGCTTGAACACAAATCTCACATTTGTGTGTCATCAATAGGAGTCTTAGGAATAAGATCTAAGTTCATCATTCTTTTAAGAGATCCTAAATTCACATGGCCTAATCTGTCATGCCAAACATTGGAGGATTCAACATTTGTAACAATAAAAGAAGGATTTGAAATTTTATTCATAATACTTAAAATAAAAAGACCATCATTTACAAATCCTTTTCCTATAAATAAGTCATTCTTGGGGAAAAAAAAACTACTTATGAGCCCCCATTACAATTTTGTATCCTCGGGCTATAAGTAGAGATCCACTAACTATATTTCTCCTAACCGACGGCACATGAAGCACATCATAGAGAGAATTTTTTCCGATGTCATCTTCAGATATATTCTTCCTCTTTCTACGATCTGTGCCGTTGAGCCATCTCCTAGGGTCACGCCTCCTCCACCTGATTCCTGATAGTTTGAAAAACATGAGCGATCAAACGAAACATGAACATTAGTTCCGGAATCCAACTACCAATCATCAGAATGGTAAGAAATATTGACTACTGGTTGATAGCTTACAGACTTGAAGGAGCTAGAAGACTCATTCAGAATCATGTTAGCTTCTGGCTTGTTTGAGCATTTCCCTTTGTAGGAGATCTTGACAGCTTCTTTCTTCCTATGGAAGCAGTTGATGGCCGTATGGTTTGTTTTACCACACACAAAACAAAATCTTCTCTGATCCTGAGTCTGGCCAAAGTTTCTAGGTTTCTGAGATTGGTGATGAGGGTTTTGGTAATGAGGATTTTGGTGATGTGGTTAAAAACTCTGCTTCTTTTGAAGGAGTTTTTCTTGGATTTGAGATAGTGGTTAGACTTGGGTTTGCCATAGCTTTCTACAAGGTTTATCCTAGCTTTGGAATCAGACCTAGCTTTGGACTTTAACCTAAACTCTTCTTCTGTTCTAAGTCTCTTTAGAGCTTGAGGGTATGTAAGAGTTCCTTGTAGATGGGTAAGATCCTTTGCCACATTCGACCATGAAGGAGAGAGTTTGTCTATCAAGCACCATATTTTATGCTCAGTAGAAAAGAATGTACATTTGGCTTGAACATGCCTAAAGTGTTCTTAGAATTCATGAATTTGGTCATTGATAGGTTTATTATCTACCATGACATATCTGTTGAATGTGGAGGAATTGAATCTTTCAATTTCAGCATCATCACAACCATATTCATCTTCCAAAGCATCCCAGAGTTCTTTAGCGCTTTTGTATTCAAAAAATATGTCATAAAGAGACTCAGACATAGCGTTTAAGATTATGTGGAAACAATGGAGCCTATTTCCTTAGGGGTTTTAGGTTTGGAGGAAGATGAGGATTTGGTTACCCCTATGTCAGACTCGGTATCGTCCGAATCATTTGTGATGGACGTGGACCCATCAATAGCGGAGATCAGACCTAAAGTGGTATGCCAAAACTTCATTTGGCTATGCCACCTTTTGAAGTAGGTGCCACTGAACTTTGAAGGCTTGGCAGTAAAGGTCTCTTTCTTGACAATCATGATTTCTACAAGTCTGCAGAAATTATATTTACTCAATAAAATTGACTTTAAGTTAAAGAATAACGGTTTAAATGATCTTAGTAATTCACCTTTAAAATTTTAGTTTTTCAAGTTTTGATCAGATTGGGTTAGCTATAGGAGCCGGATCCCAGCAAGCGGAGGTCCACTAGGGACGCTTAAGTACCGGTCGCTTAGACGATTTACGTCTTTTTGACAGAAGGACCCTTTCAGCTTGTACCCAAACAAATCTCTACTTTAGAACTTTAAAATTAAAGGAATTTACTAAATCAATAAACTGTTTGCTTTAGCCTAAATTTAAATATTGAATAAAGGAAACTTTTCAACTAGTATTGACAAAGATACTAACACAATAATGTTTATCTAAGGTGTCAATTTATAAAATGACAATTGATAATAGCAGTCTTAGTTTACTGAAATAACAAATGTTTATTTAACCAATAATAACAATTTGTTACTAATATGCCAAATATTTGAAAGGTAACAAGTAACCTGTTGGTAGTGAACAACAAATGTAAAACAGGTAACAAATATTTGGTAGTGAGCAACAAATATAAACAAGTAACTTGTTTTGAATAGCAAGCAAGTTTTTCTTGTAACAGTAGTATGACAAAATTGTTCAGAGGGTTAACAGTACAATTTAGTTAACAATATTTATATTGAGCAACTTGTTAACAGTACTAAATGATTAACAGTACAAGATGATAACAGAACACAATCTTATGAAGGAATATTTGTTAGACTAATTGTTAACAGTGTGATGTGAATCGACCTATTCGATTCACAAAAGATTTGTAGAAAAGAGAAACAGAGAAAGATAATGATCTTTTTGTGAGAAAAGAACAAACTCCCAACTTTGGTGGACGGACAAAGTCTAAATCCTTCTTATTGATACTTGAGAGTTTCTTCTCAATACAAGCATGGAAAATAAAAGATGGCTAACCCTAGTTTATATAGGGAAAAACAAAGGCTTAATTAAGGAAGGGTTATTATTGGTGAAAGACCAAAATAATCCTTCCTGACTAAAATAGGAAAATGACTTATTAAGGAAGGGTTATTATTGGTGAAAGACCAAAATAATCCTTCCTTACTAAAATAGGAAAATGACTATAAGGAAGGGTTATTATTGGTGAAAGACCAAAATAATCCTTCCTTACTAAAACAGGAAGAGGGTTATTGTGGTGAAAGACCACAATACCCCTTTATGACTAAATGATGATAGGTGGGCCCACATCAATACCGTCCCCTAAAAGAGCCACCTTGTCCTCAAGGTGGAAATCTGGAAACTGCGTCTGTTGCTATAGCGGCCTCTTCCTCCGTCGGATCCTCCTCCTCGTCGGGCAAGATTACGATCTGCAGCAACTTGCTCGCACATCGATGACCGGGAGTGAACCTCTCGTCGCATCTGAAGCACAAGCCAGCTGCTCTTCTCGCCTTCATGTCAGCATCCGACAGGCGCCTCCCCGGTAATATGGAGCCCCCTGTCCCGCCTGCGGGTCTAGGTGGTATTGGTGCCTGAGCCTCCGCTGCTGGTCGTGGAATTACTAGGCCCGTCTGACTGTGCTGTCCCGATGCTCCCCAAGCGTCTTTAAGGCGCTTTTCTTCCGCCAATTTCTCCTCTGCCTTGTGGGCCAGGCGGAGGAGATCTTCTAAGCACCGCGGACTCTGCAGCCTGAGCTCCGCTCGTATGGAGGACTTTAAACCCTTCATAAACATACCTATCTGTAACTCGTCCGACACCCCTCGAACGCGTCCAGATAGTAATTCGAACTTCGCGACGAAGTCTCGAACCGTCCCCTCCTGTCGTAGCGACGACCACTGCTCGTAGAAATCACCCGAAGCCGTCTCCTGGAAGCGGTCTAAAATGTATCCCGTCAGCTCCGCCCAGCTGCTGAACGGGGTCCTCGCCGATCTCCACCGATACCACGCCAGGGCCTGGCCCTCGAAATAGATTCCGATGCATCTGAGGACCTCTGCCTCGGTCAGCTCCATGATCTCAAAATAGCGCTCCGCCCGAAAAATCCACTCGTCCGGGTTCTCACCCTCGAACGTGGGTAGCTTCAGTTTCTTCAGCCGGCGATCCGCGCTAAGGTCACCGTGCTGCATATCATCCCTGCCTCGTCCTCCTTCCCAGCGGTGTGTATCTCTCCGCTGGGTCTCGTACGGGCCTCTGTCAACCTCCTCATACCGCTCGTCAGCCCAGACCTGCTCACCCCACACCTCCACCGGACCCCTGTAGTCACCGACTGCCCTCGTCCGTGGTGGTCGTCGTGGGGGCAGGTCCCCTCTCTGGAAGTTGGCGGGATCCGCCGTTCCCCCAAAGAAATTGCTGCCTCCGGCGTGCCTCGCTCCTCCTGGCGGTTCCGCTCCTTCCGTCCAAGCCGGAACTCCCGCCAAGCCCCTTCCCGGACCCGCGAACCGATCTCCGTAGTTCGCTGTCATCGTCCGACCCCCGTAGGGGGCCCCAAGCCCTAGGGCTTCTCCCGAATGTGGAACCGGTCCGCCGGGACCGTACGGATCGACGGCGTCCGGCCACGGCCGCTCGCCGGCGGCTCCTCTGGCGCCGACCGGCCAGGGGTGGCGGTCGGGGGCCGGCCAGCGACCGCCCCCAACAGCAGCGGCCCCGCCCGGGCTCGCGCGGTTGGCGGCGACGCTCCCGCGGCCTTCGGCAGCTGTCCGGCGAGGGTCGCCGGCCGCCAGGGCCCCGTCCGGCGGCGCGGCGGCGACGGCGGGTGCGGGCCAGCTCCCGTCGGCCGGTCCTCCGTGGTCGTCGGTCGCTTCCCCCTCCATATGAACAAACCCTAGTTGGTCGCCTAGGGTTTGGGTTGTTGCCGCCTCCGCTTCGCCGCCATTGATCTTGTTCGAGATGTTTTGCAACAACTTCATCATTGCCGGAATCGACGTCATCTCCTCCCGCATGCTTCGTACCTCGGTCTGGAGATCCTCCTGTGTGGACGTTTGATCATTGATTGCGGCCTTCAAACTTTCGATCTCGATGTTGAAATCCTCCCGAAGCCCCTGGATCTTCTCCTCGATCGTGTTCCTTGTGCCGGACGCCATGGATCGTAGAGAGCTCTGATACCAATTGATGTGAATCGACCTATTCGATTCACAAAAGATTTGTAGAAAAGAGAAACAGAGAAAGATAATGATCTTTTTGTGAGAAAAGAACAAACTCCCAACTTTGGTGGACGGACAAAGTCTAAATCCTTCTTATTGATACTTGAGAGTTTCTTCTCAATACAAGCATGGAAAATAAAAGATGGCTAACCCTAGTTTATATAGGGAAAAACAAAGGCTTAATTAAGGAAGGGTTATTATTGGTGAAAGACCAAAATAATCCTTCCTGACTAAAATAGGAAAATGACTTATTAAGGAAGGGTTATTATTGGTGAAAGACCAAAATAATCCTTCCTTACTAAAATAGGAAAATGAAGGAAGGGTTATTATTGGTGAAAGACCAAAATAATCCTTCCTTACTAAAACAGGAAGAGGGTTATTGTGGTGAAAGACCACAATACCCCTTTATGACTAAATGATGATAGGTGGGCCCACATCACAGTGGTAAATGTTTACTAAGAAATTTGCTACAGTAAGACAAATTGCTACTTGATATGGCAAATGTTTGTTTATCAATGTTAGATTACAGTAAGACAAAATGCTACTTGATATGGCAAATGTTTGTTTAACAATGTCTAGCAGTCTTAGTACTACAGTAAGACAAGATTCTACTTTTTTGTAAACATGATTTGGTACAGTAATGCAATTGCTAAAAAAAAATGTCTAGCAGTCTTAGTATTGCAAGTTTGCTCAGAATAAACAACAGTAGGCAAGTTTGTTCCGAATTGCTAAGCCAAGGTTTGGTAACAAAATTTGATAACAAATTTTTGTTAGAGACAATTAATTAACTCTTAGACTGTTGGAATTTTCTTATCTTTTTTCTTTTGAAATCTGCAAAAACAAAAAATGAGTAAACGTTACCAGCCTCCGGGGAAGTCGTGCACGTAGCACTGCCCTAAGAGTTAATCCGGGTCTATGTGCAAACTTTGTCCGAATGCTCCTAGTGGTAAAGTCTCCGCTCCACCGATATCTCGTTGTTGCACACAATGCAGAGAGAGTGACCCTTGACTTAGTTCTGCCCAGAGCAAAAAATGAAGAACAGGAAGCTTTGGAAAGACGAAATTTTTGAAGTGAGTTTTCGTAAGTATTTTCGGTGCGTTGGAAGAAGAGAAATGACTCGATATTTATAGGATGATTTCCAACGTACAGTAATTATGAGCAATAAAACTGAACATTACAAAAATAATAACGAAATACAAAAAACGTGAAACATTGAACTTGGACAAATTTAATGTCCATACATTACAGAAAATTTGTAACGGTCAGGAAAATTTAAGAGCAAAAAAAAATTTAGGATCAAAACCCGAATCCGAAGAGGAAATCGAATTGGCATTCGGCGCCCGCAGATGCGGGCACGTACCTGCACCCGTTACGCGAACCGAATCGAACCGAACCGAGTCGGGCTGGGCGCGGCGCGCGTGTGGCCCATAGGACTACCCACACAAGACTTCAATGAGGCACAAGGAAACAAATTAATATATGCATACCCAATCCTCACATTCCAAGCGATGTGGGACTATTAGAAATGAGAACATGAGCTTTTGGTTTTTGTGTCCCCACAAACACACACAGCTAACGATAACCAATAGGAAATTGAGGCAAAAGCAAAGTAATAACTGAGAACCAAAATATCAAAACATATTCTTCTACGGGGAACAAATGAAATGCTTTAGCTTTTAAGCTAAAACTAGACCGAACATGTGATATTTGACCTTATGAACCATGGGTCAGTTGTTATATACATGGCTTAAGCTTCCCCAAAATTTTGAGAAGGATCTAGCTTAAGACTGGGGGGACTTCACTTGGTAGAAACTCGTATGATGGATGGCTCTTAAAACTTATTTAATTCAAAGGTACGAAGCACTACCAAACAAAGTGGGAAAGAACCAATAGCTAGGCACAAATGAGCCATCCCATGCAGGACCCGCTACAAGTGATCAAAGTATACCTTTTGCAAGGATTCCATTATGTATCTTTTGTTTGTCAACTTTTGAGAGAAGTAAAATGAAACAAACAAGTTGTAAAATGCATAGTGGTGATGTGTATCTGTGGCGTTATTAGGGAAGAAGCCCCAGTTAACAAATAGAAAACTCAAGAATGTAAGGGAAGATGATTTGTCCCTGCATTAAATCTGACATTAATTTGGAATTTGAATTAATAAAATTAGAAAAGGAGTGCAGGATGACATTTAAAGAGTGTCACAAGTTAATGCCAGATTTATTGCAGTGCAGGGGCAGATTTGAATGAATAAAATCAGAAGATGAGTGCATGATGACATTTTATGAGTATAATAACGGCACCCTTAACTAATAACAATAGTTTTTACGATATCATGATAATAATTACGATAATGATCCAACCCACACGCCTATTAATTGGTATGAGCTATAATAATCGATGAGAATCAAATTCAAGTTGATAGGGCTGACTAGATCCGAACAACTACTTTCCGACTTAAATTTAACCAAATGCTAATATGCTGACAAGCTCCAACTTCAGCATGCCTTGAAGTGTAGACTTTTGATAATTGCTCAGCTTATAAGATAAACATATAACACATGAGGCAAGATTGAAAAAATGGGCTAATAGAGAGATGCACTGACCATATAGGATCGAGTTTTAGCAGATTCAATCAAAAAGAACACTAAGAAATGAATAAAATGATCACGAGTATTGACTGAAGTTTGGAAGTGACACTCAGTTTTGGGTCCATTTCTACCAAAAATAGGCACAAACATCCTGAATCAGGCTATAACATATTACCACAAACTAAAAACATCCATAACGTGGCCAAAGTTTTATTTGTAACAATGTAAAAGACCATAGCTTAAAGTGAGGCTATGTTTGGTATGAAGGATGGAAAAATGGAGGGAAGAAAAAAACAAAGAGATACAATTTTCATCCATATGGAAAGAAAAGACTATTTCTTTCCTTTGTGTTTGGTAGGATGGAAAGAAAATAGAAGTGATACACTTTACTATGTTTGGTATGGAAAAAAAAGGAAAGGAAGAAAAATAAAAATATAGATTTTACCAATTATATCCTCAACTAATAATATTTATTACCATTTGACTTGATTGAACTATTTTAAAATAATATAACACTTATATGGTATAATTGTAAATTAAGATCAGCATCCACTTTTTCTTCCACTTTTCCTCTCAGGACGGATTGATTTTCTTAGGTTAAAAAGGGAAAACTAACCCCTCCACTTTTCCTTCTGTCCACTTTTCCTTCTATACCAAACAAGAGAAAATGTATCCTTCCTTCCCCTTTTCCCTCTTCCATTTTCCTTTCTTCCATTTCTTCCTCCTACCAAACACACCCTCGATTCCAGGTCCATATACACGGAAAACTAACCAAACAGATCACTTAACCTTTCTAAACATACCAAAAGCTCAAGAAATTGGCCAAAACTTTCCGAAATTGGCATAATTTGGTCAAAACTACCTGGGAGAGATATGCCTAATTTGGTTTCAGTTTCATTTGATACCTTACAAAAAAAACATTCCAAGCCCATATGAGGTAAATGGTAGGTTCTATATTTAATTAAAATATTAACGTTATTATTCCCAAAGAAACCAACCATGTAATTAATAGCGAAACCAATATACTTCATAAAAGTATTCTTAAAATTTTAAACCTCGAGGCCTTCGCTATTGAGCGCCATCGACCGCTCCCTCTGGTCAGCCACCCCCTTATCGACCTCCGCCGACGCGACCCCGTTCCTCTTCTTCTTCTCCTTCCCCTTACCACTCTCCTCCCCCTCCCCAACCCCCATCTCCTTCTCCTCCTCCTCTCCCGACTCGAACAATCCTCCTCTGTTCGCTTCATCCAACAACGACGTCGGTGTCATTCCCCTCCTCCTCAGCTCCTTCATGAACAGCGACTCCGGACGCTCCTCCCCTGCCATGACACACACAAAAAAAACAATAGTTACGGTTATGCCACTACTCCAACGCTTTGTCGCAATTATTAGTTTACCATTGGAGTCGCCGCCGCTGTCGTTTTCTTGGAGGCGGCAGCGGAAGAGGCCGAAGGGAGGCGGAGGAGCGGGTCGGCGACGGACAGGGCTCGGCCGGAGAGGGGCGGTGGTCGGAGAGAAGCCGGATCCAACGACATGGAAGCAAGCCATTTGTTTGGAGTTCTTTTTCCCTTTTAGGGTTTGAAGAGTGGAGTTCAGAGGAGGAAAAAGGAGAAGAGGGAGAGGGATCCCATCACCGGAAGAAGCACTGACGGTACTGCTAATGAGGAAAGAGAGAGAATTTGGAGACTACAAAAATAGCAGTGGCGTAGAAGCGAGGTCTGGCAGATTTCACCCCTCTAGAATCGAGTACGCGATTTTCTATCTTTCACTGTTGAGGGTTTCAAAAGGCTAATTATAAGGGCACATCAAAATCTTATCAGGACTATCTATGACTGGGATTAGGCCTGTCAATGATAGACCGAAAATCCGTATCCGATCCGTATTCGAACCGAAAATATCCGAAATTTCGGATACGGATACGGATTCGGATATCATGTCGGATATTGGATACGGATACGGTAAGTGTCATATCCGGACCAATAATATCCGAACCAATAATATTTAAATTATTTAATAAATTTAAAATATATTGGGCCATCAGGAATTCAGAATTCAGTCGGAAATATATTGTTTCTGTTGTTTCTTGACAAAATATGTCGTTTCAATGTAGAAATATGTTATTTCTTACAAAATATGTCGTTTCAATGTGAAAATCTGTCGTTTCTTGACAAAATCTGTTGGTTCTGATTTTTTTCTTCTCTTTTTTAATTTTTTTTTAGTAATCTTATTGGTTCGGATATTATCCGATATCCGTTAAAATTATCGGTAGCGGATACGGTAGCAAAAACTTCTATCCGATAGGATATCGGATAGTTATCAGATATATCCGATAGTTAATGGTTCGAATATGGTAATGCCAATATCCGACCAATAAGCTACCATTGACAGGTCTAACTGGGATTAGCAACTTCTAGGACTGTCAGAAATTGTGGCAGTACTGTTCTATAGCAAGTTCCTTTCAGGACAGCAATAATTCCTGGCAATCCTGGGACTGCTAGAAATTGTGGTAGTCATGTTGTACAGCAAGTCCCTTTGTGGACCACAATTTCTGGCCGTTCTCATTACTTCTACGACTGCCAGAAATTATGACAGTCATATTGTACAGCAAGTCACTTTCAGGACTGCCACAATTCTTGACAGTCCTCAATACTTTTAGGACTGTCAGAAATTGTGGCAGTTCTGATATAAACTTGCTCAACAAATCGATTTCTTCTAGAATTAGGGTTTCATTCATAATTTCTTCTATTAATAAAGAAAAATCGAGATTTTTTGTTGTTTTCTTTCTTCTTGTTCTTGCTCTTCTTCTTGTTCTTTCTTCTTTCTTCTTGTTCATTCTTGTTATGAAGAAGGAGAAGAGAGAGAGAAAAATTAAAAGAATTGTCTTTTATACAGTAGAATGGAATAGCCCTGAGTAAAAAATTTAGTGGCAAACTTGTAAATAAAGAAAAGTTAAAAATGGATAACCCTGATAAGGTTTTGATGTGCCCTTATAATTAGCCTTTCAAAACGGCTCAAAGCCACGTATGTGTATTATAGATCAATTCTTTCTTTCTTTTTAGAAATCGCGAAAGATAAAAAAAAAATAAAAAACAAAAACAAAAACAAAAAACAAAAACAAAAACTTCCTCTTTTTTTCTCCTCAATCCAATATTCTCTTCTTTTCTTTTTTTTCTTCTGCATAACCGAATACCCTCTCTTTTATTCACAATATCCATAACAATTATAATTAAATTTAAATTAAATTTAAATTTAAATTTAATTTAATTTTTATAAATTTTAATTAAAATATAAATATATATAAAACAAATCTTAATTTACATTAAAATATTTAAATTATATTTTGATAAGATTAGAAGAAGAAAAATTACGTGCAACGAATGTAATGGGGATGTTATTTTGTGTTTTGTTTTCATATTAATACTAGCCTTCACATTTGCTTAATAATTGGTGTGGTTTGTACTCGCAAGTAGCTCAAGTAGATTAACCGAAGGAGTTAATGTGGAGAGATCAAGACAATATTCCAAATCCAGAATCAAACAACTTTATATGCCTTCTTTTGTATGGGTAAGTAACTATGTATAAGCCCAATATTACTCTGTTTAAAGCGAGTCGCGAGATTAATCTAAAATCAAGCAAGACATCCAGCAGACAAAATGCTCCCCTGTTGCAAAAATCTCTTCCCTACATGGTTACTGTCAGAATGCAAGCATTTTTTTTTAATTCAATATATCTAGCAGCAGATAAAATATGGGTCGATTGATGATTATGAGTTAGATCTATATGCATCTGTCAGAATCCTATATGGTATTGTTCACATGTTTGGTCACTTAAAAGGAAAATGCATATCAAGTAGACGGGATAGTCTGTCATAAGGAATGTAAACACATGATATGATCAAGCTTCAAGATAGACAAATTGTTAGTGTTTTTACCTTTGAACTAGTGTAAAATAGTCTCACATCGGCTACACCACCAAGTAGATATCTCAATATAAAGTTTTGCATGTGTTAAGGTGTGCACATGGGTGTAGTGGGGCACATGTGGATGCCATGTGGAGTGTTTTCCTAAAAGAAAAAAGAATTAACTCCAACAAGGAGCATGTTGCTTTTTGTCTTTCGGACTCAGACTCGGACACAGGCTTAAGAATGCTTCATGCATGCACGGGAGCGTATGAGGGGGTAGGCGTAGACTGGCACACAACTACGCTGATTGCGGGACGATCTAAAATATCAAACTCTATTTTTGAGTATTGGTATTTTAGTCCCTCATCGGATAGGAGAAGAAGTGAAGTCTTACTCCACTCTATACATAGAGTCCTCTGGCCTCCTTTGTAAGATGCACAAAAATAATAAAGTAAAGGGAGCCCATTGAGTTCAGGGAGCCCGTTCGAGTCACAAAAAGTTAACTACGAGCATTCCAGAAGTTTTTTGTGAACTTGCTGGTTCTTGGAAACAGATCGCGGCAGGCGAATCTTGCTTTGAGCAACGATGGCCTTCACCACCCCAGCAAGAATAATAATTTTTTATTATTTCTTTTTCCTTCTTCTTTTTTCTTCTATTTGTAATATCTTATGTCCCAATTGCAACAAGTTTGCAAGGAATAGCACTCTCTGTCACGACCCGATCCCAAGATGTTTGAGTCAAGTCGGATCATGTCCAGCCTACACCGTGGTGAGACGGTGGTAGTAAGCTGTCTGATCAATAGTGGAACTCATATCACAACATCTAAATTTGCAGGAAATTAAAAACATTTTTATTCAATCATCAAACACAGAAGTCTTAGCCGAAGCTACAAGTAAACAAAATGCTGAAACAACTTAAGTTGTAACTAAAATTACGAGTTCAAATGCAGTTCTGAAAAGGAAAACTAAGCAAATAAAATAAAACAACTCCAGGCTATCTAAGTAGCCGGTTCAGGTGCCTCCGGGGCAGTGTTCTCCAATGTAGGTTCCAATGGTTCCTCGGGATACAAGTTGGGGTCATAGTAGCTATTGAAGAATAACTCTTTGTCCTCAAACTCATCTATAGTGAAAAATAGGATTTCTAGTCATGAATGAACAAGTACACAATCCCAAACTCTAGCATTTTAAGGAATATTTGGAAAATGCATAATTGAAACAATTGAAATATTTTGATGCAAGAAAACAATTGAAATATTTCATGCAATGAAACAATTATGATTTGAATAGGTAGACACTTATGACGGCCGACTGGTAGATTCCATTTGTATTCTAGCATACGATCCGGCTTCGGCACATGTACAAGTGTGGCTTCAGCTATCCACAATAGTTCTAAGGGGGGTTTGGTCACAAGTGCTACACTACTCCCCCAATACCCCGATTCAATATTTGAGTTCATAGAGAAGAACTTCGTGATGCAATGTGTCAATATGCAATAAGAAAAATACCAAAATCCAATAGTGTACTTGCCTTGAATTTTGTAAAAAGGAAGATAGAGTGAAGGAGGATCTCAGTCGAGTCCTCAAAACCCTACATTTAATTAAAAGGACGTCTCAGTTCCAATATAACCATTTTAGGGTTCTAGTTACAATCTCTAATATTGGTCCTAGTCAATATTTTGGTTTAATAATTACACTAACGATTTATTAACTATAACACTGCTTTACACTATTTGTCAATTTGTATAAAAGAAGTTTGATTGCATTTATTTTGGAAAGAGTAGACATCTCAATTTATTTGGAAAGTTTCATGTTTTATACTATATATATATATATATATATATATATATATATATATATATATATATATATATATATATATATATATATATATATATATATATATATATATATATATAACTATGTTTTTCCCTTTTAATGATAAAAACATGAAGTTGTTGATATATATATATATAATAACTTGAATTTAAGGCATTCTAATTTATGTGAGAAAAACCTTTATTTTCCTTTTAGAAAATAATATTTTCGGTTTCCATTATAAATAAACTAGCGTGCGATACTATCAACGTAAAACACAGAAAAAGCTACACTACTCCTAAGCTATGCAATACATGGCTGAAAGAAAGAATGGGAAAAATGGACTTGTGCCCTTACAACACATTTATGAAAAAATAATAAAGAAGAATTAAAAATCCTAATCTACGCTGCGACGATCTTCTAAAAGCCGAAAAGCGGTACAGTCAAAAGGCACAAGTGCCCTGCACCTAAAATACAACACCAAGTAACAAGTTCTACAAAATCTAAAATAATCTAAAGTCGCAAGGTAGGGACAAATAGAGTCTCAGACTTGGTCAAGCAATTACATGTTGCTAATAGCTTAAGCCACAACGTACGGGAATACCCAGTAGCATTTGTGTTTCGCTAAAGGCTCATTTAACCATTTTTGTCGTCGCCAAAATGGATACGATAAAGTCTCAATTTAACCAAAATTACACCAATCGTAATAAACCGATAAAATGTAAAATATATATATATATATCTCTGGAATGGTATATTTTTGTAACAACAAGGTTTTGAGAGTAATAAAATATATTTTTAGTTAAATATTATTTTTCTTTAAAATCATTTATAAATACATATAAAAGAGTTACACAAGTTTTAGGAATACCGCTTTCCCCAAAACTAAACCAGAATATTTAACAGCTTTAACAAAACCAAAATACTAACAAAATAACACAAGGAATAATACTAACATAACCATTTCTAACCACAATCATTTCTTTTATTTTTTCACGAAACAAAATTCACTAATAAACTTAACAGAATTAAACTTAATAAGAACAAAACTCAACAGAACTACAACTTATATAAGAACAAAACTAACAAAACTAAATGTAATACCAACCATTACAAAAACTAACAAAGCCTAATATAATGTCAACAGAACATGAATGCTTAACGAATCCGAAGATCACAACCAAGGATGATCAAAGGGTCATTCTCAGTATCCACGGTACACATATATGTAGGAATTAGTGTTTGGTCCAAAACCAACTAAATTCAATAGTATTCATATATATATATGAAATCGAAAACGGCGATCCCGTGATCATCCCGAGTATCCACCACAAGCAATGCAAAATCTAAAATTGAATCCTGTGAGACTTGTCTCACAGTATCGGTATTTATATACGAATACGTATTTTGTATTGTACTTCGTATTTTCTTGGTTTTCAGAACGCTTTAAAATTTTCTCCAAATTATAGATTTTATTCTTGACCGGCATACCGACGGTGTACCGATGTATACCGACGGCATACCGCCCAGACAGATTTTTCACATTTTAGATATTTTTGATTTCAGATAT
The DNA here is from genome assembly GCA_029216955.1 of Iris pallida. Taxonomy (NCBI): domain Eukaryota; kingdom Viridiplantae; phylum Streptophyta; class Magnoliopsida; order Asparagales; family Iridaceae; genus Iris; species Iris pallida. The sequence continues at coordinate 9,126,351 of JANAVB010003600.1, forward strand.
TTTTGTGAATAGTGTTTCCGATATTTTTGTGAATAGTATTTTAGATATTTTGATGAATAGTATTTAGATATTTTGGTGAATAGTATAGATGCATCCTATTATCCATTGGACAATTGATTTTCTTTTAATGGATAAGATTGACTTAGATTTTGACATGGATCACGATCCAATGGTCACGATTAATTCACCCCTTCTATATATACCCATTAAGTTTCTCTCTCCTCTCTCTTTTCTTCCTTCATCATTTCCTCTTCACTCTCTTTCCTCTTCCTCAAGCTTGGGAAAGCTTGGCCTTGAGGCTTAGAGTGTGGTTTCAGAACCCCTCTTGGTGGTGGAGTGGAAGATTAGGCTTGGTTGCTAAAACCTAGGCAAGTACATCTTGCTCAAAAGTGATATGACCATGCTTTATTTTTGTTTTCCATAGAAATTAAAATTTTATTGTTTTCTAATATGCTTCTCTAAATTGTTAATATATAGCACTTTTGGTTTTGATCGATGGTATTGCGTAGATCTGAGTTTCTAGATAGTATTTTCGAGTATTTTGAGGTATTCATTTATCAAAACTTTGAATTTGTGAAAATCTAATGATTCCATGTTGTAGGAAATTCAATTCTATACAATTTTGACTTTTAAAAATCCGAATTTCGATTTAAACCGAAGTTTTTATGGTTGAAACAAGTTTTAAGTTTTCAAAAATCAACTTTCTATGACGGTTCGAAAAATCTGTCGAAAAATTCGAACTTGCACCACAAAACTTGATGTGACATTTCGAAAAATCCGTTGGTAATCCGCAGTAATCCGTCGGATGATCCGGTTAGGCTGTTTTTGTCCGTTTCTGCCCGTTTTTGTCCATTTTTAATATTTTCTTTGATTGTAATGAACTCATAACATGATTAGATGATCTTGTATAGTTAGAGAATGATTGTACACCCTATATACAAGACACATCCTTATGTTCATGTATTGTTCTATGTCCAGATTATAGATAGTGGCCTGTCATGGTGCACTCCAGATTACTGTATATGTCTAGCTTGAGTTAGTGGCTCGTAGTAGTGCACTCCTGTACTGATTTATCTCGATTGACTTCTAGATTGAGATTGAATGCATGTTCTTTATTGACATCGTGGATTTAACTTGCTATATGTCTAATCTATTTGCATCTTGGCAATGGACAATCGAGTGTGAGTATTGTTCATTGTATCACGCGTAATATGTTTTGAGAACATTTGCCAGAGATATCTCGCAAATGACTTGTACCCATGGCTCGTCATTATAGGACGATTCTTAAGTGTCCACGACTTGAGAATTGAAAATGAATGTTATAGGTAATTGACTAGTAAATTCATATAGATCATTGGGAGGGGAGGACACTTCATGCTACCGCGTACTCGAATCACTATGGGTCCCCACAATGGCAGGGATAACCCCGATTGGCGTGGGCCCCTGACCTCTACTGACTGAGTAGGTGTTTATCTACTACTGATATATTACTGAGTAGGTATTTATCTACTACTGATAGAGATTGATTGATTGATTGGTCGACTGCTTTTCTTTTCTTTCTACTGTCGTCGCCCTCTTGGCCATCCGAGTTACTACAGTATAGGTGGTAAAGTTCCTTAACTTGCATTCTAGTAATTAGGTTTGTGATAACCCTAGTTAGTTTATGATATCAAGCCGTAGAAATTGATTGGCTGTACACTTTTGATTGTGCGTTACTCTATATGCTCTTGTGTCATCGAATGACCAGAGGCTAAGTTATGCTAGGGAAAATATTTGTAACCCCGTTCCTTGTTTGGTTTAAAGGTTGTGGCTTTGATTTCTAGTAGTTCCTAAGTCCCTTGTTGCTCTTCGGCTTATTATGTTCCATAGCTATATAATTGTTCAGTATTTCCATTCAGTCATTATATTCTTGAGATACGTGCATTGGTATCGTACTAATCTCGACTCGTATTTATTTATTTTTGTCATTATGTTGTTGTGTTGTTATTGGGCTTTGTCGTTCACCTCGAGCCTTTATTGTGGTACTTGCTATTTGGGGTTTTGACCCCACTGGTTGTTTGGCCAGATTTATCGCTGGAGCCCGAGGATTCTCCCTACATTTTTTTGGATGACCCGCCACCTGCTTAGATCTGCGTTCCTCCTCGTGAGTGGGTTCCCTTTTTTTACCACTTGCAGTTTATTTCATTTTGGTGGTGTTAGCTAGGGCATGTGTTAGCCCTATTATTTTAAGACTTTCTCAGACTTCGGTCAACATGATGTATTATATTAGATCTAGACTGATATATTGATAATGTATATTGCTAGTGTAGTATTTTGTATTTACTAGCTTCATGATCATGTATGATATAGTATCTTGGGACGCCACTTTACTTTCATGTGTGATATACTCTTGATATTTGTTGTTGATGGATTGAGATAGGATTTGTTCGACCATAGGAGTCGTCAGTGGTATGCTAGAGTCCACCCACTTGTCTTTTAGGCAGTCATGATCGTATATTGGGGTACTAGCGTACTTTGGTATACGTAGCTGGCTTTGTTTCGCCCGTACTTTTCAGTATTCTGGTTCTAGGGTGTGACAGGGTTTTTTTTGGTGGCCCATGTAGGTCTGTCTTCAGACTTGTGGGGGATTCATCTTGTTAGAATCTCAATCCTATATTTGTCTTCATTTGATCTCCCTTTGCTTATCGCATTCTCGTTTTCCTTGAACTGTAAACATGATTGACATATCCTTGTTCTGTTCTTGTCCATTATTGATATCCCGTGTCCTTATCTTTCAGGGATACCCCGCCTACTTCTTCTTTCGAATGTTCAGTTGCTCCGCCGTCTTAGGCAGCTCAGATGGAAGGTCATGATCAGACCCCACCTCCGCATAGTCAGAATCTAATACCATTTCAGCATCCGTCGGCAGCTTAGTCTGTTCCTGTTCAGTCAACTCAGCCAGCTCCATCAGTCCCTTCAGTACAGCTAACCCAGGTAGACCAGCGTGCCCTACTCGAGATGATAAGGGGCATGATAGAGGCACAACAACAACAACATCAGAATCAGCTTTAGATCCAGCAGTAGGTGGTTCAGTTGTACCAATAGTTGCAATAGGGCCATGATCATACCAACAATACCCTCTGCCAGGGTGTTACAGTAGCTTTGGAGGCGAATGGACGTCGTAGTCACAACTCAGCATCCGACTTTAGTCGCCTGCGTCCAGCTCAGTTCTTCAGCACCGAAGATGCAGTATCAGCCGATTCTTGGCTTCAGGACACCGAGGCCATTTTAGAGGCAGCTAGGACTCCAACAGAAGATAGGGTAGCAGTGGTGAAGCTGCAGTTATTAGACATTGCCCGTGACTGGTGGGTAGCACAAGAGATGGGTCTTCCTAGGCCTGTTAGTTGGAAGACATTTCGGGAGCGCTTCTAGGAGAAGTTCTTACACACCTCAGCTAAGTTCCAGCTTCAGCAATAGTTCATCAACCTTAGTCAGCAGACGAGGACCGTGGATCAGTATACGGCAGAGTTCAGTAGGCTCAGTCGATTTGCATCACACATGGTAGCTTTCGATGGTGATAGAGCTCGGAGGTTTGAACAAGGCTTACACTTGGAGCTTTAACAGCTTATGGTAGGCCATTTCTATGACACCTTCGATACAATACTGAGAGCAGCCAGATCCTTGGAGATGACCAGTCAGAGGATAACAGATAGGACCGGAGGTCAGAAGAGCTCACACTCGACTATGAGGGGCATTACCATTCAGTCCTCAGTCCCAGCCCCAGCAGTCAGAACTCCAGATCATCGACCTCTTCGTCAGACAGTATCATCAGCCCCGACGGTGACATCAGTATAACAGTCTAGGCAGTCAGGTCAGCCAGGATGTGATTACTGTAGAAAGCCAGGGTAGACTCGAGCCCAGTGTAGGCGGGCCAATGGTCAGTGTCTTAGATGTAGGACATCTTATCATATGGTTGGGTCTTGTCCTCATAGACATCCAGAGGCTTCATCAGTTGTCCCAGTGCCATTGGCGATTGAGAGGGGACGAGCAGAGTCAGCTCGATCCTATGTTCAGCGCCCGCTTCTGACGCAGTCCCAGCAGTTTCAGCACCAACGTCCAGTACAGTATGCACAAGCCCAGCAGGCTAGGTCGAGTTAGCAGCAGACTACACGAATACCCCTGAAGCGTGGGCAGGCTTTCAACATGAGCTTGTAGGAGCTATTGGCCAAGGGTGGTCAGATTGTAGGTGAGATTTTGAGCATTCCTTCAGTTTATCTTACTCTTGGGGTTTTGTTGAAGGTCTTGTATTCCACCTATATTCGGAGTACAATATTCGCCTCGACATATTCGACGAGTGAAGGCGAGTTTCTCGTACCCCTCCTCCGCCTTTGTATCTCAAGATACGCGATATCTATCATGTATCCCGATTACGTAGGTGTGTCCTGGATTAGAGTCATGTCTTCGATTGAGTCGTTGGTACCGACTTACTTTGAGACTTGACCCTTGTCCACTTTGTGAGTCAGCGTAGACAAGCGAGGACGAATCCCTACTCAACTGACTCAGGGGTATATTATTCCATATGCCTCCTTTTCTTGTATTATATATGTATGTATTTATTATTTTCTGTATTTATTTAAATTCTGTATCTCAAATATTACTTGTACACGAGATATTTTCTTTCGATGAGTTATGATTTCACATTGTTTTAGCATGTATATTTTTGCTCGACTGGCTTTAGAAAATTCTGAGGACGGAATTTTTCTAAGTTGTGGAGAGTTGTGAGACTCGTCTCACAGTATTGGTATTTATATATGAATACGTATTTTGTATTATATTTCGTATTTTCTTGGTTTTTGGAATGCTTTAAAAATTTTCCCAAATTATAGATTTTCTTCTTGACCAGAAACCGATGGTGTACCGGTGTATACCGACGGCATACAGTCCAAACAGATTTTTCACATTTTAGATATTCTCAATTTTAGATATTTTCGTGAATAGTGTTTCTGATATTTTTGTGAATAGTGTTTTGGATTTTGTTGAATAGTGTTTAGATATTTTGGTGAATAGTATAGATGCATCCCATTATCCATTGGACAATTAGTTTTCTTTCAATGGATGAGAGTATAGATTCTTTCGAGGATATTTTCCACTTTTAAATATTTTCGATTTCAGATATTTTGATAAATAGTGTTCAGATATTTTGATGAATAGTATTTAGATATTTTGATAAATAGTGTTAAGATATTTTCGTGAATAGTGATGATATATTCTATTATCCATTGTTTCTTGGTTTTTTTCTGGATGGTCGAAATTAATCCTAATTGAGTCGCGGATCGCAATCGGACTGCCACGATTAATTCACCCCTTCTATATATACCGTCTCATTTTCTCTCACCTCTCCCTTTTCATTCTCTTCACTCTCTCTCTCTCTCTCTTTCTTTCTTCTTTTCTTCTCTCACCCTTGGGATGTGTATGGGAGCCGGCCTTGAGGCCTTGGGTGTGATATCTAACCCCCCTCGGAGGAGGAGTAGAAGCTTAGGCTTGGTTGCTAAAATCTAGGCATGTACATCTTACTCAAAAAGTAATATGACCATACTTCATTTTTGGTTTTTCAAAGAAATTAAAGTTTTATTGTTCTATAATATGCTTCTCTAAATTGTTAACATCTTTAGTATATAGCACTTTTGGTTTTGACCGGTGGTATTGCGTAGATCTGAGTTTCTAGATATAATTTTTGAGTATTTTGAGCTATTCATCTATCAATTTTCAAAATCAGTAATAACTAATGCTTCCATGTTGTAGGAAATTCGATTCTATGCGATTTTGACTTTTAAAAATCTAAATTTCGATTTAAAATGAGGTTTTTATTGCCAAAACAAGTTTTGACAAATTCTGGAATTTCGTTGCTGTCTAGAAAAAACGAAATTTCGACGATATACCGGTGTATTCCAACGAAATACCAATTTTCTACCCAGAAACTCTCTGTCTTTTGGCCAGAATACCGCTAGTATACCGTAGTATACCGCCGTAGCTAGTTAATAATAACAAGCCGTAGGCAATGATTGGTCGTAGGCTATGATTGGCAAGCCGTAGGCAATGATTGGCCGTGCACTTTGGTTGGGCATTACTTATATTCTCATGGGTCGGTAAGTGGCCAGAGGCTAAGTTCTGCTCGAGAAAATCTGCAACCCCAATCCTTATTTGGTTTAAGGGTTGTGGCTTCGATTTCTAGTAGTTACTAAGTCCCTTGTTGCTCATCGTCTTATTTTTCTCTATTGCTATATTGTTCAGTATTTTTATTCAGTCATTTCTATTCTCGAGATACGTTCATTGGTAACATACTGGTCTCGACCCGTATTTATTTATTTCTGTCATTGTGTTGTTATGTTGTTGTTAGGCTTTGTCGTTCACCTCGAGCTTTCCTTGTGGTACTTGCTATTTGGGGTCTGACCCCACTAGTTTTGCATAGCCAGATTCCCTAGTTCATCTCGAGGATCTACCGTCTTCTTCTCTGGATGGTTCGCACTCAGAGGACCGATACGGATTAGCGAGTGGGTTACCTTAATCTCTTACTCCATTTTTGTACTTTCATTTGGTGGTGTTTAGCCAAGGACATGTATTAGTACTTGTATCTGGGTTTTGTTCCCTCCGTCTCTAGACGGCATGGTTGTATATTCTGGATCACGACTAATTGTACATTTATGTACCTTTTCTTTATTCAGATGATGTATCTTTTCATTATGTCAGATCTCATAGGTTATGTATGTATTTGTGTTTGGGACGCCTTACCCATCTCATATGTGAGTTACTCTTTATTGCTTCTTGTGTTGATTGGATTGAGATAGGATTTATTCGACCATAGGAATCGTCAGTTGCATGCTAGAGTCCACCCACTTGTCTTCTAGACAGCTTTGATCGTATATTGGAGTACTAGCGTACTCTAATATACGTAGCTGGCTTTGTTTCGCCTCCGCTTTCCATTATTTTAGTTCTGGGGCGTGACAGGATTTTTTGGTGGCCCATGCAGGTCTGTCTTCAGAATTGTAGGGGATTCATCTTGTTAAAATCTCAATCCTATATTTGTCTTTATTTGATCTCCTCTTGCTTATCGCATCATCTCATTTCCCTTGAATTATGAACATGCTTGATACATTTCTCTATCCATGTCCCTTTTGATATCTTGTATCCTTATCATTCAAGGACACCCCACCTTATTCTTTCGAGGATTTTATTGCTTCGTCTTCTTCCGTGGTTCAGGCAGTAGGTCGGCATCAGATCCCGCCTCCGCAGAGTCAGGTGCCAGTACAATCTCAGCATTTGTTGGCAGCTTAGTTCACTCTACTCCTGTCAGTTCAGCCAGCATAGAGAGATTAGCAGGCTATGCTCGATATGATGAGGGGCATTACTATTCAGTCTACAGCTCCAGTAGTTCTAGCTCCAGATCATTGAGCTCATAGTCAGGTACTACTATCAGCTCCGACGGCGGTATCAATGTAGCAGTCAGGGTGTACCTACTATGAGAAGCCCGGGGCATATCGTATCTCGGTGAAGGAGGGACAATGGTAAGTATTTCAAGTGTGGAGAGTCTGATCATAGATAGGGTCTTGCCTACTTTTATATCCAGAGGCTTCGTTAGTTGCCTAGTGCCTTCGGTGATTGAGGCCAGAGAGGACCAACAGAGTTAGCCTGATCCTATATGTTCAGCATCCCCTTCTGACGCGGTCTCAGCAGTTTTAATGTCAGCATACGGCACAGTTTACCCAGGTCCAGTAAGTCAGGTAAAGTCAACAGCAGGTCAGAGCAGCAACCCCGATGCATGGGTAGAGAGAGTTTGTTATCATAAAGCAGATGTTGGCTGAGAGCAGTCAGATTGTTGGTAAGCTTCTGAGGTGTTCCTCCAGTCATTCTTATTCTTGGGTTTTGTCGACGGCCTTGTATTCCACTTATACCCGAAGTGCAATGGTCGCTTCGACATATTCGATAAGTGAAGGCGAGTTTATTGTCCAACTCTTCTGCCTCCATATCTCGAGATACGTGATATCAATCATGTATCCCGACTACGTAGGTGCGTCCTGGATTAGAGTCATATCTTCGACTGAGTCGTTGGTACCGACTTACTTCGAGACTTGACCCATGTCCACTTTGTGAGTCAGCATAGGCAAGCGAGGATGAATCCCTACTTAACTGACTCAGGGGTATATTATTCCATATGCCTCATTTTCTTGTATTATATATGTATGTATTTAAATTTTAGCATTTATTTAAATTATGTATCTCAAATATCACTTGTACACAGGATGCTTTCTTTCGATGAGTTATGATTGTACATTGTTTTACCATGCATATTTTTGCTCGACTGGCTTTAGAAAATTCTGAGGACAAAATTTTTCTAAGTTGTGGAGAGTTGTGAGACTCGTCTCACGGTATCGATATTTATATACGGATACATATTTTGTAGTATATTTTGTACTTTATTAGTTTTTGGAACACTTTAAAATTTTTTCTAAATTTTCTCCTTGACTGGCATACCGACGGTGTACTGGTGTATACCGACGGTATACCGCCCGAGGGATATTTTCTACTTTTAGATATTTTTGATTTCAGATATTTTGATGAATAGTGTTCAGATATTTTGATGTATAGTGTTTAGATATTTTGATGAATAGTATTAAGATATTTTCGTGAATAATGATAATACATTCTATTATCCATTGGTTTCTTGGTTTTGTTCTGGACGGTCGAGATTAATCCTGGTTGAGTCGCGGATCACGATCGGATGGTTACGATTAATTCACCCCTTCTATATATACCCTCTCATTTTCTCTTACCTCTCTCTTTTTATTCTCTTCACTCTCTCTTCATTTCTTCTTCTCTTCTCTCCCACTTGGGGTGTGCATGGGAGTAGGGGTGAGCAACGGTTCGGTTCGGGTCAAACCGAACCGTATTTGTAAAAATTGAATAAATCGTAAACCGTAAATTTAAAAACCGAAAACCGAACCATTTTTTTAAAAATCGAAAAAAACCGAACCGAATTTAAACGATTCGATTTTCGGTCTGTTCGGTTAACAAGCCGGGCCTTCACTTTAAAAAAAATTTAGAAGCCTTATGATTTAAAACAGTTGCAACAAAAGTGATTTTGCTGCAAGCCGAACAAGAAGCAAAATATACTATCAACAAAATGCATAGGTGAAAGGTTTATCAGAGATGAGTAGAACTTTAGTTGGAAAAATTCTATGTCAGAATTGCAACAAGAGAATGAGGAATCAATTAGTAAAGCAAATGAAACATTTGATAGGTCTCCTCTAAAACTTACCATTACCGCGAGATCTGCTCACTCCAACATCAGATTGCTCTTTACCATTTTTTCGAGCCCTGCTCACAGAGCTCCGCCACGAAGCTTGCCGATCGGGGTGGAGCACTTCTCCTCTAGCTCCAGCTACCTCGGGAGTGCCTCCGCCCGATCCTACTTCTAGAGTCGCTCGTCCGGTAGTGCACCACCGGAGCAGCCACCGTATGTTGTTGCCGCCTCTTCCTCCCTCTTTCCTTGATCTGCTTCTTTTCGCTGACCGCTTCCTCTTCTGGAGAGGGAGAGAGCACATGAGTCCTCGGGAGAGGTCCAGAGGAAGAAGTGGCATGGTAGAGAGGTCCAGAGGAAGATGCGGCATAGGAGTGAAGTTTAGGGTTTTTTTTTCGGGAGAGGTCCAGACCAAAGAAGAGGCGGCTTAGAGAAGAGAGAGAGAGAGAGAGAGAGTTTAGGTTTAGCCTTTAGGATTTTTCATTTATATTTGAACCGGGGATAAAAATGTCATCCAACAGAATTAATTCGGTTTTTGGGTCGGGTCCAAAATCGAATACTGGAACCGCGACCCGAACCGAATCAAATCGGTTTTCACTCTTGTCAACCGAATACCGACCCGTTTGATTCATAACCGACCCGAAATACAGTTTCGGGTCGGTTCGGGTCAGTTTTCGGGTTGTAAACCGATAATTGCTCACCCCTACATGGGAGTCAGCCTTGAGGCCTTAGGTGTGGTGTCTAACCCCCCTCGGAGGAGGAGTAGAAGCTTAGGCTTGGTTGCTAAAATCTAGGCAGGTACATCTTGCTCAAAAAGTGATATGACCATACTTCATTTTTAGTTTTCCATAGAAATTAAAGTTTTATTGTTCTATAATATGCTTCTCTAAATTGTTAACATCTTTAGTATATAGCATTTTTGGTTTTGACCGGTGGTATTGTGTAGATCTGAGTTTCTAGATATGATTTTCGAGTATTTTGAGGTATTCTTCTATCGATTTTCAAAATCAGTAAAAACTAATGTTTCCATGTTGTAGGAAATTCGATTCTACGCGATTTTGACTTTTAAAAATTCGAATTTCGATTTAAAATGAGGTTTTTATTGCCAAAACAAGTTTTGGCAAATTCTGGAATTTCGTTGCTGTCTAAAAAAAGGAATTCCGACGGTAAACCGGTGTATTCCAACGGAATACCGATTTTCTACCAGAAACTCTGTCTTTTGGCTAGAATACCGCCGGTATATCGCAGTACGGTATACCGAATTTGGCTGTTTTAGGCTAATTTGTGATGTTTTTGTCCGTTTTGCCCATTTTTGTCCCTTTTTGCTAATTTCTTCTATTGAAATGATATCTTAGCATGCTATAGTATTGTTGTATAGATTGAAAGTGATTGTACACCGTATATGCATGACACAGGCTTATGTTCAGGTATTGTTCTATTGTCCAAATTCTAGTTAGTGGCTCGTAGTAGCGTACTCTTGTACTGATTTCCCGATTGACTTCTAGATTGAGATTGAATGCATGTTCTTTATTGAAACCATGGATTTAACTTTTTATATGTCTAATATATTTGCATCTTGGCAATGGACAATCGAGTATGAGTATTGTCCATTGTATCGCGTGTAATGTGTATTGAGAACATTTGCCAGAGATATCTCGCAAATAAACCGTACCCATGGCTCATCATTATAAGACGATTATTGAGTGTCCATGACTTGAGAATTGAAAATGAACCTTATAGGTAATTGACTAGTAAACTCATATAGATCATTGGGAGGGGAGAACACTTCATGCTACCGTGACTCGGGTTGCTATAGGCCCCCACAGTGGCAGGGATAATCCCGATTGGCGTAGGCCCCTGATCTCTACTGATTGAGTAGATGTTTATCTACTAATATGGTTTTGAGTAGATGTATATCTACTATTGATAGAGATTGATTGATTGGTTGGTTGTATTTCTTTTCTTTCTACCGTCGTTGCCCCTTTGGTCACCCGAGTTACTGCAGCGTAGGTGGTAGTGAAGTTCCTCAACTTGCATTCTAGTAATTAGGATTATGATAACTCTAGCTAGTTAATGATAGCAAGCTGTAGGCAATGATTGGCCGTGCACTTTTGGTTGTGCATTACTTATATGCTCATGTGTCGATGAGTGGACAGAGGCTAAGTTCTGCTCGGGAAAAGATCTGCAACCCCGGTCCTTGTTTGGTTTAAGGGTCGTGGCTCTGATTTCTAGTAGTTCCTAAGTCCCTTGTTGCTCATCCGCTTATTCTTCTCTATTGCTATATTGTTAAGTATTTGCATTCAGTCATTTATATTCTCGAGAAACGTGCATTGGTACCACACTAGTCTCAACCCGCATTTATTTATTTCTGTCATTGTGTTGTTATGTTGTTGTTGGGCTTTGTCGTTCACCTCGAGCTTTCCTTATGGTACTTGCTATTTGGGGTCTGACTCCACTAGTTTTGCATGGCCAGATTTCCTAGTTCATCTTGAGGATCTACCGTCTTCTTCTCCAGATGGTTCGCACTCAGAGGACCGATACGGATTAGCGAGTGGCTTACCTTTATCTCCTACTCTATTTTTGTACTTTCATTTGGTGGTGTCTAGCCAAGGGCATGTATTAGTCCTTGTATCTGGGTTTTGTTCCCTCCGTATCTAGACGGCATAGATGTATATTCTGGATTGCGACTAGTTGTACATTTATGTACCTTTTCTTTATTCAGTTGATGTATCTTTTTATTATGTCAGCTCTCATGATTATGTATGTATTTGTGTTTGGGATGCCTTATCCATCTCATATGTGATCTACTCTTTATTGCTTCTTATGTTGATTGGATTGATATATGATTTATTCGACCATAGGAGTCGTCAGTGGAATGCTAGAGTCCACCCACTTGTCTTCTAGACAGCTTGGTTGTATATTGGGGTACTGGCGTACTCTGATATACATAGCTAGCTTTGTTTCGCCCCCGCTTTCTATTATTTTGGTTTTGGGGTATGACAGGGTCAAGTTCCAACGCACAACAAAACAAATAACAATCCATAATTAATATTAAAACCATAATCTAATTTTTCGACTACGAATATATATATATATATATATATATTTTATTTTTTTATTTTATATATATATATATATATATATAATATACTAGTAATAATACTAATAGATAGTAGTATTCAGTAGCTTCAGGATTTGGGCTTTACACTCTCTTTCTATCAGTTTGTATTTGAGAGAGAAAGCTGTAATATGAAAAGATAGTAGTATTCTGTAGCTTCAGGATTTTTTTGAAAGAAACTTGTTTGCCGGAATCTCCAAAATCCTAAGGATCTTTTGAAGAGAAAACTTGTTTGTAGGAATCTTCGAAGTCCTAAAAGTTAGTTCAGGTACTTTTGGAGAGCAAACTCGTTTGCAAGAATCTTCGAAGTCCTAAAACTCAGTTTAGTTACTTTTGGAGAGCAAACTCGTTTGCAGGAATCTTCGAAGTCTTAAAACTCACTTCAGATAATTAGGATAGCAAATTAATTTGCAAGGGATCTCCGAAATCCTACATAATCATAACAGAGAGAAAATTTATTTGAAAGAGGTCTCTGCTTCTGATCGTTGCTAAATCAGAACAAGGAGCAAATTTATTTGCAAGAGCTCTCTGCTTCTGATCATTGCTAAATCAGAATTGTGAGCAAATTTATTTGCAAGTGGTTTCAATATTCTGACCGTTCCTCTATCTAGATCTGTTTCGGGAACAATAATCTTAAAGAAAGATCCAAATCAGATGGAGAACTATCGTACAATCCTTTTTGATACAAGTTTTAACCAACTTGAGAAGACTGACGGACATCAATTCCAATATTTGGATTAGAAAAGTTCTTTATCAAATGGTTGGATGAGTGTTGGGCCTAACTATCCAAGGAGGATGATGCGCATTACATGGCAGATTGAATTTGCCGATGGTGCATGAAGATTGCAACTTGTGCTATAACGGACGAGAAGTCTCTCAAGGAGTATCTCAAGACAAATGAGAAGAAGACCAAGGTATTTGTGAGCATGGCTCAATCATGCGCATAACATCTGTTCATATATGCGTATGTATGCGCATGTGTCTATTTAGATGATGCATAGGTTTTATTCAGATCATGCGTATGTGTGCGTATGGATTCTCTTCAGCACGGCGTATGGGTTTTGCTCCAACTATGAGCATGGCAGTGCATGGCGATCTAGGACATGACTGCATATGCGTATGGTAGAGTCTGCGCATGACTGCATATGCACTATCTATATATACTTGTTGCATATCTTGGCGCATGTGTCTGCTCGAATGAGACGCATGGGACAGCCCGAATGATGCGCATGGATTGGTGCATAGGTTTTGCTCCAATATGCACATGGTTTCAACTATATAAGCACGAAGATTCTCCAAGAGTGTAATAACCCTACATGAAGATAGTTTCATCTTTGTGGGGTTAGTTACGGCTGTGGCTTGGAGGGTCATTTGAAAGAGAATTACAAAACCAAAATAGCAAGGTAAACTAAACTTGGTTGTTTTGATTACTTAACTTGGTTGCTATATATGCACATGTTGAGTCATCTAGTGTGGTAGCGATTAGTGGGTTGATACTGGTGCATCTAGTGACATGTGCTCTAGAAGGAGCGTTTACCTAGGACGAGCCTAGTTGTGATGAAGGTCTTGATGGCAAACATATTGCTATCAGAAGATATGGGGATCGAGATCATTGTCTTGGACTTTTAGAAAGTTACTGACACTGGTGTACGTGTAGCTTGTACCAGTTATGTCTGAGGATCCGATCTCAGGAAGTCTGTTGTTTGATACAGACTTGAAGATGTACATTCATGCTGGCAAGATATTGATTTCTTGTCCAGGAACAAGCTTTGGAAAGATGTTCATTATCAAGTGAATGTTCGAACTTCTGTTGATGATGCAGTTTCTTAATTGAGTTGTGACGAATGGACTAGGACATGTGCTATATAATAGCATACTCAAGATATCCAATCTAGACCTTATTTCTAGATATGGGGGTAAGGGGTGGAGGATTATTAATTTTGTGCACGAGATAAAGATTGTTAGGAGGCTGCTCAGACGACTATACTAAAGTACAGATCTTCAGGAGTTAGTACACTCATAAATCTGTGACTTTTATCAATTCTCCACAGAAATCTGATTGAAGTGTATTAATACCTCCATAGATGATTTCTCGATGGACTCATATCGAAAGATGGAGCATTCAAAAAGTTCAGGAACTTCAGGGGCGAAGCTGAACGTCTAGCCGGTTGACAACTCAAGTGGCTTAAAAGTGATTAAGTCGGAGAGTATCGTTTTCTTGGATTCGCATCGTTCTACAATGAACATGGAATTGGCTATGAAACGACTGCTCTGTAGTCTCATTATATACTCAGGATTGATCAAGACAGAGAGTATTATTTCTTGGATTCACATCGTTTTTCTATGAACATGGAATTGACTATGAAACGATTGCTCCGTAGTATCTCTAATCTAATGGAGTTTTATAGAGGAATATCAAAACACTATCAGAGATGATGGTATCTTTATTACTGGTTTTCTAATACACTTATGACGATAGATTGTGTAAACCCCCTAATTTTTTCTAAATTGTTTTTTGTATTTTTTAATTTTTTTAGAAAATTAAATTGTATGTAATAATATTGACGTATGATTTTACTTTATATTGTACTATAATAATTTCTGTACATACAAATATAGAAAATGTAATTTTTAGTATATATATATATATATATATATATATATATATATATATATATTAAAAAAAAAAAAAAAAAAAAATATATATATATATATATATATATATATATATATATATATATATATATATATATATATATATATATATATATATATATATATATATATTATATTAATATATATAAATATATATATATATATATATATATATATATATATATATATATATATATATATATATATATATATATATATATATTGGGTCATAATTTATGTATTTGCTATTTTAATAATTTCTAGGAACTTTTTTAAAAATGACGTATATAAGTTGATAGACGAAAAAAATTCATATATATGGATCTTATACATAGAAAATTTGTATGAAATATATTTGTAAAATTTTGTTTAAATTATTATTAGGTTTATATATATATATATATATATATATATATATATATATATATATATATATATATATAGCAGATGACCTCTAGCCTAGTGGTTAATGGTTAAGAGAGATGCATGCGGCCCGAGTGGTCAGGAGTTTGAATCCCAGTGGGAGCGATTCCAGAAACAATTTACCTGATTCCAATATATATATATATATATATATATATATATATATATATATATATATATATATATATATATATATATATATATATATATATATATAGGATTATTATTTGTTGTTATAAGTTATATAGGAAAATTTTATTTTGGTGATATATATATTTAGAGTTTTATTATATGATTACATTAATTTAATAATATTATGTATAAATGGTTTATTATAAATAAAATCTTATTGTTAAATTTTTTTTAAACTTTTATAATAGTTTATTTAAAATATATTCTCATGATTTTCTAGGGATTTATAGGAATATATATGTGTGTGTGTGTGTGTGTGTGTGTGTGTGTGTACATGTGTATATATATATTTTTTATTTTTTTTTATGTGTATATATATATATATATATATATATATATATATATATATATATATATATATATATATATATACACACACACATGTAGAGAGAGAGAGAGAGAGAGAGAAAGAGAGAAAAGAAGAAGAAAAACACAAACACAGAGAACAGCACTGTTCCGCGGAACAGTGCTCGACTGAACGGAAAGAGCAGTATTTTTTAAAGTTTGAAATTTGCAAACTACACCAAATCAAATCTGATTATCTAAATTTTTCGTACATAGTCCCAATCCTGTTGGATCACATTAAATCCAGTTCAAAAAACCTAATCTAAATCGATTCTAAATTTAAGTAAATTGGAGAAAAAACGAGGTTATATATAGTTGGTTCGGAAACCTTCTTCCCTAATCCTCAAAAACCCATGAAATCTATCGAGAAACTTGACCCTAGCTTTCCTTGCCGCTGCCCTCGGCTTTCTGCCTCCCGGAGTGCCGCCGTACGACGCCGATCACGCCAGGCCACGCACAGAGTGCACTGGAATAACAGCAGTTCACAGTGGCAACTCCCTAGGTACCGACTTTTCGTGCTACTTTTCTTCCTTACCATTTTATAATTTTTTGAGCCATAAAATCCTATGCGTAGACAACCTAACCACCTACAAAATCCATGAAGTAGATTTTTCTAATATGCGATGTAAGCGAAGAAAATCGAGTTCTAAAATAAAAAAACTCAATTTTCTGAATATAGAAACCATCCCGAAACCCCAACTTCGGAGGCTGTTTTCAGTCAAACCATTGATAAATTTGGAAATCCACTTGAACAACCGTGTAGACAACCTATACACCTACAAAACCCTATTTTTAGTTTATTAGTTTATGTTTTAATCACTTCCAAACTCGAGAAAACAGTTTTAAAAAATAATAAAATTCTCCGATATCCGTCCCGACAAATCGGGTGACTTGGTCACAAACCAAACGCATAGAAAGGTGCGTATGAGCTTTGATGGAATTCGAATTGGTTGCGTGTGCGTGACAAATTCGACTCGTATCCTTCGAAGGATGCCGTATCAGCCACTTTCCAATAATTCTAATTACTTTGTGCACGTTCGTCACATCGCAGCGCAACTTGTGCCATTGGACTTGTATTATTTTTCTGGTATTGTGAGCCAAGGTCCGATTCTTAAACAGTTGACTGGATCGCTGTTTTAGCGAGCCCATGATCTGATTCAATAGACGATTTTGTGCATGGCTCATCGGAATCCAAAATTGGACATACCATTGAGTACGTACCAAAAAATTGGACTTGTAGGTATATAATTTAATGACTTTAGATACCATATATTTCGGCACACTTTTCGGTGAAAAGTGGGTCCAACGACGGACATTGTTTTGACCCAAAATTATGATTTTATCCATGTGTACAGAATTAGACTTATGGGTAGTCAATCTTAGATATTTCTTTTATTCAAAAACGTTGGTGATGTTTGTTTCAACATTCGAGGACGTTTGTGAAAGTTCCATCCTTATAGCTTCTCCTGACTTGTTGATTTCATCTACTGGATGTCGTTAAAACACGTAACAACTACCGGGCAAGATATATTACTATATTTACTGCTTATTATATTTATTTTTAGCATTTTTTGTTCCATATTTTCTTAGTTTCATCTATTATAAAAATTGCTCGTCCAAGTTATACTTGGGTGCAAGCGACTGTATTAGCCGTTTTCCGTTGCTTTCTTTTATTGTATGCATGTTGAATTAGTTTTAGCGGACTAATTTTTTATTGTACGATATCATTATATCTCCTTTAGCCATGACACTCACATGCCATGGTTTGAGATATTTTGCTAAGGGCACGACTTGGGTATTTGAGTGATCATCGGTACGTAAGAGTCGTGTGACGGACAGATAATCGTAACTACTATGATTAGGATATAGAGACTCAAGCAGTTACAAAACTAGACGAGTTATGGACATGACTCGGTCAGTATGGGAATCTTAGGGGAGGACAATTACTAGTATGTATGGAAAGCCAAACAGGTAACCATAGTCTCCGGATGGAACTATGGCATGATACAAATTGCAGATACCTTTTGATTTTTTGGAACGTTATGGCCAGATACAGATGACTGGATGACAGTACATGTATATATAGACTATATTTTGCCCATGCGTGTGAAAGTTGTCCTCTAATTGCACGATAGATGGTTAGGATAGCTTTTTTTTGCATATTTGTTTAGGATAGTCTTTTGCACTTTTATTTATCTACCATGACAATTCATATAGCATGATATTATGTATCTTGTTACGTCCCTCTGAGGACCTAGTGATTTCTTCAGGTATAGACGATGGACAGTATCCCGATGAGTACGGTTCCGGACTAGACTCTTCCTTTGCAGTCGAGGAGGTCTCACCCTCTGAGTCGATTTGATTTGTCTTTTTAGTTGATGGACTTATGTAGTTGCTACTCTTTATCTTATTCTTTCAGTTGATTTCATTCATTCGTTCGGTAGTGAATTTGTCTCCACCTGACAAATATTTTATTTTACATTTCAGTTGAGACATTTGATTAGTTATTTCTTTTATTTGTCATTATGGATGAGATATAGTTGTTGTGTGCGACCATGGAATATTAATATGAGGTGGAGTTTATATAATACAACTTATGCGTGAATACGTAGATTCCATATATTGGAGTAGTCTGCGTATATATGCAGCTGGCATGTACGTATTCCTAGTCCTACATATGTTGGGACTGGGGCATTACATGTTTTTGCGGTGGTCCATACAGGTCGAAAAAATATTATTTCGGTTAAGTTACTATACTGAGCAAGCCTGCATATAGGATTAGAGTTTAGAATCTCATCCATTTGCTTGATTATCTTCCTTGATTTCTTTTCGAACTCTCATTTGACTGCTTGATTTGTATCCAATTTGATTATGTTCTACCAAAATTCTTGTATTTTGACTAAACCCTTTTCTTTTAACTTCTTAGGTAATTCTTTTCGTTCCTTTTCGCTATAGTATTGGATAAAAAAAGGCTCATGGCTTGGTCCAAGAAAGGTTCGAAAACTATAATTTATCTTTGTATTACGAAATTATAAGTTTTTGCAGCCAGAGAAATACTGGCGGGACATGACTTCAGATAACGACATCACGGTTATATATGTTTCTCAAATTTTACTTAAAATTCATCCTTTGGAAACATCTCATGGATTTAAATTATGGAATCAGGAGTTTTGCAGCCAGATGCATGCTGGCGGGGCAGACTCCGGATAACTTGATTATGGAGGTATATGGTTCTCTGATTTTATCTAGAATACGTCATATGCATCCTGCTTGGGTTTTGTATCGTTCTTGAAAATATTTCTATCATTTTCCTTTTTTGCTTGACCCTAACTCTGATTGATATGGGTTGATCAACCCAGTCCTAGTACCATCTAGAATGATTCAGAGCAGGTCGATTAGACATCCCATAGCACATCAGCAACGACATAAAGCATTACCATGACCATGATAGACACCCATCGTAAGAGTAGGGATATGGCTAGTATTATTCTAGTTACATCATTATCTAGTAAGGCATGATTTATGCTAAAGCTACATCTTCACTAGTTTAGTCATCATGCACAATATAGTTGTCCCATCATTGCCTAGAAGTATTTGGATTTATTAGTTAGCGTAGCATCGTGAAGTATTACCTTCAACACCTTTAGTGCCCATATAACCAAAGCATAGATAGGCTTGTTTAGAATAGGAAATTAAGGACTTGGTCATTAAAAGTTTTCACGATATGCCTGAGAGTTTGTTTCCTCTATCTATGACCCTTGTAAACCATAAGAAGAGTGAACCATGTTATCACTCGGTCCATTTGTCATCATGGCATAACCCGCTAAACTTTGAAGCTAAGGGATGACATAGGCAACCGTTCTCCTCCCAACCATTTGAAAATTATAGAACGATCTTCGTGCAAAATTCTTTTTCTTTCGTGTTACATTTTATTTATCCATAATCGTGCAATAGTTTTAATTTTGAGGACGAAATTCTTGTAAGTTAGATAGAGTATAAACCCCCCTAATTTTTGCTAAATATTTTTTTTATTTTCCAATTTTAAAAATAAAATAAATTGTATGTAATAATATTGACCTATGATTTTACTTTATATTGTACTAAAATAATTTCTGTATATACAAATATAGCAAATATATTTTTTAATATATATATATATTTAATATATATATATATATATATATATATATATATATATATATATATAGGGTTTCCGAGCGTAGCCTGGGCATTCTCCATCTTTTTCCTGGCGGGTCCCACCATGGATCATCCGTTGACCACCAGGGATTTGGTGGAGCAGCGTATTATTCCTCTTTAGCTGGCGGGCCCCACACACCCTCCTATTCTTACGCTTCCCCTACTCTATATGCTGGCATGCCCATTCATTTCTCCTCCTTTTACGCTGATCCATCCGCTTATGATGGCAGGCCCCACATCCCCCCTCTCTCCTCCATTTACGCACCTCCATCCCAACCCTCCCATCTTTACGCTGACCATCATCTCCACGACTTTACGCACAACCCCCTCACTCTCCAATCCTTGCCTCGCTCGTAGGACCCCACCATTGCTCGGCTATCTTCCCTCCCCATCAGTACCCCTCCTTCTCCATCTCGGGCTCCTAACCTACCCCCTTCCCCCGCTGTTCCCCTAGTCGAAACCCCTTCGCTGCTCTCCGCGGATCCCACAGCATCAGGCGCCTCCATTTCTCTGAGCCTCCCCCTCGTGGCCCAGGCTAGTCGGCCTCTATCAGGCGGTGACGCTGTCGGGCCCCCCCTCTGGAGGCCCAGGGCGTCCCTCCCCCCTCTCTTCAGGCCGTGTTGGGCGCGGTAGTGGCGCTCCCCTATGCTCTTGGAGGTTCCTTGCCGCCCTCGGCGGCGCTTGGTGCGGAGGCGGCGGTTCCCGGGGCCACCGTCGCGTCCTGCACTATCATCGCTGTAGGCTCGACTCATTGTCCTTCCCCCATTCAGGGCCCACCGGCATGCTCCGCCGTCCCCACCCCCTGCACCGACATTCTCCCTACCAGAATTGCCCCTCCGCCCGCTCAGGGGGTGCCCTCTGCCCCCTCCTCGTCGGGAGCCGGCCAGGCATCTTACGCCGCCATGCTTCGCCCGGATCTAGCCTCTGCGCAGAACTGCCTTATCCCCGATATCCATCTCCCGGACATCGAGTACTCCAGTGACCTGTCGGAGCCTTTCGTTCCCTTCTCCGACTCGGAATTGTCATCCATGTCATCCTCGTTCCCTCACTCTTTCATCCTCAAATTCTCCACTGGGTGTCCCAAGCTCTCCAGGGTGCAGGAGGAGATTCCAAGTGGAAACTATCGGCGCAGTATCGAGTAGCCCCACTCGATCCCAGGCACAATCTTCTCCACCTCTCCTCCGACATCGACCACAGGATTGTGTGGTCCAAAGGCACGTACAAGATAGACTCCCATCAGATGAAGATCGTCAAGTGGACTGCATGCTTTAATACCAAAGAAGACTCAACGATGGTCGCTGCATGGGTAACCCTACCTAATCTACCACTCGTCTGCTTTGTCCCGGCAGCTCTTAAGCGCATTGCCAACTCCTTCGGCACGTATGTGGCCACTGCCCCCGAAACTAGCAACCTCACCAAGGTCCACTATGCCAAAATCTGTGTGGAACTCGACCTTTCTTTCGAACCACCAAAGTTTATCTCCATCGAGCTGGGCAGCCAGACCCACACCCAACAAATCCTCTACGACAACCACATTATGTTCTGCAATCACTGTCACTTAAGAGGTCACCTACCAAAATATTGTCGCCGCCTCCACCCAGAACTCAAGAAAAAACCAGTCCGGAACAACATAGTGCCACCTGAAGGGAGGAAACCCAAATCTCCTCTTCTACCTCTCCCAAACTCTCACATCCGGTTCAGCTCCAACGACGACAGGTCAGACAAAAGCGAACCCCCTAACAGAGTGCTGATCCCATTCCAAACCAAAGCTCTCACACTCTCCAACCAATTCGATGCTCTGGCCTCGGAGGACGAGGATCCCCCATCGGAATTAGTATATCCCTTGGTTGATCAAATCACCACCGAGATCCCCCACCCAGAGGACGTTGAAGAGACCACCGCCACAATTGCCAAAATTCCTCACCACACTAACGAAGACCTGATTGTTGAAGCCCTGGCTATCCTAGGCCCAGACCTTATCCGGAGAGGACAACAGGTTCAGGCTGCAGGATTCCCTCCACAGCAAACTATACTTCTCATTGAGAGCGCCAGCGACTCCTTAGCTATCCCCCCAGAGGATCCTATCCTGGACTCAGCCGGTGAATCAATAGGCCCACCCCCAGAACAACTCGTGGAAACATCGCGGGTCGCTCCTGCCTCAACTGAGGCAGAAGCATCAACCTCGAGCGAGGGCATTGTCAAGATAGCACCCACCGAAACCACATCCATCCTAACCAGATTCGCCGCCAAGCAGAGCAAAAAAAATCCCCCCACAAACCCTTTAATGCTGAACATCCTATCCTGGAATGTTCACGATCTGGGGAACAAACCCACACTGAGGAGAATTATCAGCCTCAAAAAAATCCACAAGATTGATATCCTTATTATTCTTGAACCCAAAATACCCCCCAAAAGGTTAAAATCCATCCAACTGCAGCTGGGCCTTCCCACGACCATCGCCAGCAGACACGATATTTGGATCCTCTGCACCGAAGATATCAGCATTGGTAGCATCCAGGACACCAGGCAGGCCCTCTCCTGCTGGATGGATCATCCAATGCTTCCAGAGCGCACCATCATCTCCGCAGTCTACGGCAGCTGCGATGTTACTGAGCAGAAACAACTCTGGAACGATCTCCTTGACATCCACCTAAACCACATCAACTATCCTTGGCTTTGCATTGGAGACTTTAATGCGCTCACCTGCAGAGAAAAGAAAATCGGGGTCGCCCCCTCCGATCACGGCCATGCAGGACTTCAAAAACTTCATCTTCAATGCTCACCTTGCATCTCTCCAGTTCTCCGGCAATGCTTTCACCTGGTGCAACATGCAAGAAGGCGATCATCGCCAATATTCCCGTCTCGACAGAGCCCTTACGTATGTCCTATGGCACGGCATGGGGATGTCCACCAACCTAACTCATCTCAACACCACTGAATCCGACCACGCCCCTCTGCTGGTGGCCATTAATAATAATTCCAATCCATCAAAAAAGAACTACCAGTTCCTCGACTTCTCGACCGAACACCCCCAATTTCTGGGTATCATTGCGGATGCATGGAATAGTATGGATTCTCCCAACCCCTTATCCCGGGTGGGCAATAAGCTCAAGGCAACGAGGAAAGCCCTATCCAAGTGGAGCAAGCTGGCCTACGGGGACATATTCTAAGCCGTGCGAACCGCCGAGGATGACGTAACCCGTGCCGAAGCCAGGTTCGCCTCGGATCGTTCCCCGGCGGCCAGGACTGCCCTGAATTTCACCAAGGCCATGCTTAAATTCAGAATCAAAGTGGAAACTGACTTCTGGAAGCAGAAAACGAGATTGAAATGGGATAGCGACGGAGATAAAAACTCGAAGTATTTCTACGCCTGTGTCAACGGTCGCAGACAGAAGTTAGCAATTCATCATACTATTGACGACAACGGGAACATCATCGCTGACCAAAAGAGCATCCAGAAGGCCGCTACGGAATTCTACTCCAAATTATTCACTAAAGAGATGGTTCACAAAGACAACGCCTTCCTGGAGCAAATCCCCCATCTCATCAACGACAATGACAACGCTCAGCTGGATCGCTCTCCCACTGCCCAGGAGGTAAAAGATGCGGTATGGGCACTGAATGAGCACATTGCTCCCGGGCCGGACGACTTTTTGGGGGTTTTCTTCCGCTCGTGCTGGAACATTATCAAGCAGGATATCACCGAAGCAGCTATTGCATTCTTTGAAGGAGCCACATACCCTAAAGCCATCTCTAGTGCCAAGCTCATCCTTAGACAGAAAAAAGACAACCCGGAGTCATTTCGGGACTTCCGTCCCATCAGTCTATGTAATTTCATCAACAAGATCATCTCCAAAATCATAGCTACGAGGATGGCTGGGTTACTCCCCAAGATTATCTCCGAGGAGCAAAGCGGGTTTGTCCGAGGAAGGAACATCCTGGACAATATTATGCTGGCTCAAGAGTTAATCACCTGCATGAAGTTCCCTGTCAGGGGGGCAACATCACCGTTAAAATCGACATAGAGAAAGCCTTTGACAGACTGGACTGGCAGTTCATGATCTGGGTCTTCAGGGCTTTTGGTTTCTCCGAAAAGTGGACCAACATCGTGTGGAGATCGATTAGCAACTCGTGGTTCTCCACAGTCATAAACGGCCAAGCCGAGGGATTTTTCAAATCCACTCGAGGGGTTAGGCAAGGCGACCCTCTATCATCCACTGTATTCATCATAGCGGCTGATGTCCTCAGCAGAAACCTTAACAACATGACCAACATGCCGAACTTTCAGCATTACCACACATCCAGCGGATGTCCGATCATCACCCATCTGGCCTTTGCTGACGATTTACTCATTTTCTCTTCTGGAGACGAAGGGGCGGTGGCGGTCGTCCACAACACCCTGCAGAGGTACTCCATTTGTTCCAGCCAGAAGATCAACCCCTCCAAGAGCGTCATCTATGCCCCCCACAACACCAAAAGAGAGTACGCCATCAGGATCTCCAACTTAACATCTTTTACGGTTGACCATCCTTCTTTCAACTATCTCAGGTGCCCTCTGGTGTACGGTAAATCCAACGTTGGCATCATTGAGAAATTGATCACCAGAATTAGGAATAAACTTAGCGGGTGGCATAATGCCACTTTATTCCCTGGCGGCAAGACGATTCTCATCAAACACGTGCTCAACTCTATCCCCATTCACACCCTGGCCGCTTGCTCTCCGCCTTTGAAGGTGATTTCTTCGATCGAGCAGATCTTTTGTAATTTCTTCTGGGATCATTACAACGGGCAAGATAAGCATCGCTGGGCTAGCTGGGACTCCATGGCTTATCCTACTGAGAAAGGGGGTGTCACGCCCCAGAACCAGAATACTGGAGAGCGGGGGCAGACATAGCCAGCTACGTATATGAAATAGAATCCATCTCGCTATACGGTCACGGCTGTCTAGATACATGAGGGTTTATCTACAAGCCAACAGTCTCTTAAGGCCATGAACAAGCCTAGTGTCTCAATCACAAGCAAGTAAGTAAAAGTCACAAGATGTATGAACATTAAATATACAATAGTAAGGCGTCCCAAACATTACATATTCAGTTGATCATGAAGCTAGTCATTACAAAATGTCAGGACTAGCAAGAGTTTAGTCATACATGATCAACCCTAGGATCTGTTAATCATGTTACAGCCCGTAGGCAGACAGTAAGTAAGTGCAATCGATCTAAACAGGTGCTCGTCGGCTAAACGCCTCAAAAGAATACTTTTACAATAGAGTGGGAGAGCCAAAATAACCCACTCGTTGCCAGGATTCCTTCTAGTGTTCACCATCTGGCAGGAAGGTTGGGAGATCCTCGGTAGCTGCTCCGAAATCTGGCCATACAAAACCAGCTGGATCAGACCCCAGAAAGAGCAAGTGCCACAAAGGAGGCTTCACTTAAGAACTAAAACCAGCAATCAGCACAAGATATAAATAAAAGTAAGAACTGGAAATAAAGAAAATACACCAGGATGATATACGACGAGATAACCATGGAACTATTCAGATAACCAGGTTACAATCCGTAAACCAAACAAGGACCGGGGTTGTAACCCTTCGTCTGAACGGAACTTGGAATTCTCACCATTTATCGGTAAAATAAATACAAGCATTCTGGTCATTCAATAATCTGGAACAGGATCAGGGCAAGACTAGACTGGTTAGACTCCGTCCAATCACTTCACGGCCAAGCAAGAATTACGGCTTGATATTTTAAATAACTAGGGTTGTCACAAGCCTAATTACTAACAAGATGCAGTAAGATTATTCCACAGCCACAAGCCCTACAGACCATCCAGGTTACCCGGGTTAAAAGATTAGAGTTGAATTCAGGTGGGTACATCATCCAAAAAATGAATGTACCCTTAGGTAGCTTGAAGGGTGCAACACATGACAGTGTGCTGGAAATGTGCCCTACTCGACGGCAGGCTACAGATCCCAAGGCGTGCCCAGGTAACGGGATTGCCTGTAGCTGGAAAATCTCGTCATGACTAATGTATTAATCTAGTTATTAGCCTTAGTCCAGTTTAGTAGGTACTCCTGACCGTGGTACTCAGGAGTCCCTGTCCTAGACATGATGCAAGACAGGACTGGTTTATTTATACAAACACAATCGCCCACGGTGTCCAGATTAATTATACAGGTCATGTCATGTCAGGTAGCCGTCGCAACAACTATTCGAGATAATCATGTCAGGTTATTATGCCAAGTATACTTGTTAGGAGTGCGCCACGACGGGCCACTATCAGGTCATGTCAGGTTATTATGTCAGGAGTGCACCACTACGGGTCACTATCACGTCATGCTCAATTATCAATTCCAAACATATCAAGTAAATTCGTGATTATCAAGTTCAGGACAAAAGGCGTAAGGATATAAAATGGACGTTAAATATCTAATAAAATATCAATATACAGGGCTATAGAAGATTCAGGGTAAGTAGGGTCAGGTCCAGTTGCACCTAAACATCAGGTTGCGCCTGAGTCAGACTGCTCTCAAGTCAGGCTGCGCTCAGGTCAGGCTACGCTCAGGTCAGGCTACGCTCAGGTCAGGCTACGCTCAGGTCAGCGTATGCAAGACATACGCTTCCAAAAGGCAGCGTATATACTCCATACGACTCCTCTTCAAGGCAGCGTATGAGGTCCATACGACTCCTCATCAAGGCAGCGTATGAGGTCCATACGACTCCTTGTCAAGGCAGCGTATGCAAGACATACGCCTCCAAAAGGCAGCGTATGAGTCAGACTGCGCTGCGCTAAAGAGCACGTGCAGCTCAGTGGCGCAAGCTAAAAAGCTCGCGCACACTGCTCACTGTCTTCTCCAAATCAGCAGGAACTCCATAGTTGAACCCAAAGCTTCAAAAGTCCATAACTTGGTCAAAACAAGTCCAAATCCAACTTTTCAAAGGTCAAAATTGGGTAGAATAAAATTCTCTACAATATGGAACCATCAAAACTTGAAAACAAAGAAGTTTGATAGATCAAAACCACCAAAATCCGAAAATAACTAATTTCTAGATTTTTAAAATTTAAAGCCTCAAAATAGAAAATGACAAGTTCTAATGTGTCTTAGAAACATGAGAAGAAGCTAATGGAACAATAAAAATGGGCTCTCTTGTGGAAGCAAGTTGCACTTTCCTAGACCTCTCTCTTCTCTCTCTGGTAGGTGAAGGGAGTAAATGGAAGAAGAAGAAGAGATTAATGAAGAGAGAGAGAGAAGAAGAATAGGTAATAAATATGAGTGGTGGTGGTAGGTAGGGGGTTCACCCCTTGGTTCATGATGAACCAAGAGCAATCCCAAACCGAACCAAGCCAACCCAAACCAAGAATAAACCAAGCCCAGGGAGGAAATTAAGCAAAGAAATCATGCAATACAAGAATAAATACGTACACGTATTCCAGAAATACGTAATATGAACCACAGGCATTACAACTCTACCCACCTTAAAAGAATTCCGTCCTCGAAATTTAATCAAGAGGCTAGAGGAGCAATGACAAGCTACATTAATCACATGCAAGCTATAACTAGGCAGACAATCACTCATTCAAGCAAGGAATCGAAGTCATGAGGCATAAGAAAGATATTATACCTCACGAGTCAAACAAGTCGGGATATCGCGATCGGATATTATCCTCACGCTCCCACGTTGACTCCCCCAAAGTGTGATGACCCCAAGCAACTCGGACTAACTTGATAGTCTTGTTCTTGAGGATCTTCTCTCTCCAGTCCAATATAGATACGGGCCTCTCCTCATACGAAAGGTTGGTACCAACAACCAATTCCGAATGATCCAGGATGTGGCTCGGGTCCGGGATATACCGTCATAATTGGGATACATGGAACACGTCATGCACCTCGCTTAGCGACGGTGGAAGAGCGAGACGATAGGATACATCTCCTACTCGCTCCAGAATGTCAAACGGTCCTATATACCTAGGACTAAGCTTGCCCCGTATGCCGAAACGAATGATGCCACGGTTAGGCGAAACCCTCAGGAATACATGATCGTCGACCGAAAACTCGAGAGGGCGCCGATGAGAATCGGCCCAATGGCGCTGGCGATCTTGGGCAACTCGAAGATGATCTCTGACTCGCCTGATCACTTCAACTGTCTGGGCAATTATTTCTGGACCGAGCATCTGTCTCTCTCCAACATCATCCCAGGCTAGCGGGGATCTGTACTTCCTACCATACAGTGCCTCGAACGGTGCCATCTGGATACTGGCCTGGAAACTGTTGTTGTACGAGAATTCCACCAGGTGCAAGTGATCTTCCCATGAACCACCGAAGTCAAGTGTGCAAGACCGCAACATGTCTTCAAGAGTCTGGATCGTGCGCTCCGACTGGCCATCTGTCTGCGGGTGATATGCTAAACTAAATTGGAGATGAGTTCCCAAACTCTCTTGCAAGCTACGCCAAAAGTGTGACGTAAATCTTGAATCTCGGTCCGAGGTGATACTGACTGGCACACCGTGCAATCTGATAATCTGCCTGAGGTACATCTCTGCTAACTGAGCCGTCGACTGACCAACTATGAATGGAAGAAAGTGAGCCACTTTCGTGAGCCTGTCAACTATAACCCAGATAGCATCTCTACCAGCTGGGGATCTAGGTAGTCCAGTCACAAAATCCATGGTCACATGCTCCCACTTCCATTCTAGAATCGGTAAGGGCGGAAGAAGTCCAGCCGGTCTCTGATGTTCGGCTTTAACTTGTTGGCAAACCAAACACCGAGAGACAAACCGAGCTATCTTCCGCTTCATGCCATTCTACCAGAAATGCTGTCGGATATCACGGTACATCTTCGTACTGCCAGGATGGATGGAATACTGCGAACTGTGCACTTCTGACATGATCTCCTGCCGGATATCTCCGCTGGGTACACAAAGATGCTTACCATGTCGAAGTGTACCATCCTCATGAATGCATAACTTTGGTCTTCGTCCTGCCTCACACTCTGTTCTGAGTCGCTGAAGTTTGGAATCTGCCGACTGCGCCATCCGGATCCTCTCGACTATAGTGGACTGAACTTACATACTGGCCATCAAGGCCATACTGGAAGGGAGAATAACTTCAATACCCATCTTCTGAAGATCTGCTAACAGCTCTGGTTGCGCTGTTAGAAAATAAACTTCCGCTCTCCTGCTCAATGCATCCGCAACAACATTGGCCTTCCCAGGATGATATTGCAGGTTGACATCATAATCCACAAGAAGCTCCAGCCACCTTCTCTGACGCATGTTAAGATCCTTCTGGGTGAAAACATACTTCAGGCTCTTGTGGTCGGTGAAAATCTCTACCCTGTCTCCATACAAGTAGTGCCTCCACAACTTAAGTACAAATACCACTGCTGCCAGCTCCAAGTCATGGGTTGGGTAATTCCTCTCATGATCACGAAGTTGTCGTGACGCATAAGCTATTACCTTCCCATGCTGCATCAGAACACATCCTAAACCTCTGCCTGAAGCATCACAGTACACTGAGAATCCTCCGGTCCCATCTGGAAGCGTGAGAATAGGAGCTGTTATCAGGCCTCTCTTCAACTGCTCAAAAGAACTCTGACACTCTGCTGTCCAAGCAAACTGTGCATCCTTGCCGGTCAACTGCGTCAATGGCACTGAAATTCGAGCAAAATCCGAAACAAACCGCCGGTAGTAGCCGGCCAATCCAAGAAAACTACGAACCTCTGCAACTGTGCTGGGCACTGGCCATGACTCAATAGCCACAATCTTCTGGGGATCCACTTCGACTCCTCCTTGAGCGATGATATGACCCAAGTACGAAATACGATCGAGCCAGAACTCGTATTTACTGAACTTGGCATATAACTGGTGCTCTCTGAGGATCTGAAGAACTATACGGAGATGCTGCTCATGCTCTGCCTCACTCTTGCTGTAGACCAGAATGTCATCCAAGAACACAATCACAAACTGATCCAAGTAAGGCATGAAGATGCGATTCATGAGGTCCATGAATACTGCCGGCGCATTGGTTGCTCCAAAAGGCATAACAAGGAATTTCCAATGCCCATATCTCGATCTAAAAGCTGTCTTCGGGATGTCCTGCTCTCTGACTCTGATCTGATGATAATCTGAGCGCAAATCAATCTTCGAGAATACTGAAGCCCCCTTGAGTTGATTAAACAAGTCATCTATCCTCGGAAGAGGGTATCTGTTCTTGATTGTCACTGAGTTCAAGGTACGATAATCAACACATAACCTGGACGTACCATCCTTCTTTTTTACAAGAAGCATCGGGGCTCCCCAAGGCGATCCACTAGCACGAATGAATCTCTTGGTTCTGAGTTCTTCAATCATCTTGTACAATATCTCCACCTCTGACGGCGCCATCCTGTAGACTCTCTCTGACACTGGGGCTGTCCCGGGAATGAAGTCTATAGTGAACTCGATCTCCCGCTCCGGAGGTATACCTGGAAGTTCTTCTGGGAAAATATCTGGAAACTCCTCGACTATCCTGGGCAACTGAACTACTGCTACTGCCATTCGCAATACTGGAGGAGATGACTCAACTTTGCCTCGGGAGAAAGAAAACTCCGGCTCGCCTGGAATACTAAAAACAACCCTGCCAATGTGGCAGTCTATCCTAGCATACTGGTTCCTCAACCAATCCATCCCTAGGACCACATCATAATCGGCCATCGGGAACTCTATCAATCTAGCGGGGAATTCTCTACCGCTAACTACGATCCGACACGAGGAAAACACTCTATCTACTCCCACAAGTCCGTTACCAGTAACTATATTAAGCCTTACTGATAATGACTCGGGCTCCAATCCTACCCGTGTCGCGAATCGTGCAGACATAAATGAATACGATGCACCAGAATCAAATAAAGCTGAAGCTGGAAAGGAGTTGACGAGAATAGTACCTGCCACTACCTCTCCTGGTGCCAATCCTTCCTCCATGGTCATCACCATAGCCTGATCGTGCCCTCGGGGTGCTGGTTCCCTCTGCTAAAATCCTTGCTGCCTGCTCTGACTCTGGGCTTGGGCTTGTGCATACTGCTGGGGATTCTGCTGCTGGAATACTTGGGTCTGAGGCGGCAAGGGCCTCGGCAATGGATACTGCTGCTGCTGGACCAGAGCTGGTCCTCTCACTGAAGAGCTAGAAAGGTTGAACGATGATGAACCACCCCTATTCGGGCAGGATCCAACCCTATGGTCTGGTGCTCCACAAGCCAGACACAATCTCTGTGTCCTGCGATATTCTGCCACCACATGGCCTGGCTTCCCACAATGAGAACAATCCACTGCAGAAGGTTGCTTTTGCTTCTGCTGTTGAGGGTGCGTCGGAGTTGAATGTTGAACCGACGTTACTGAGGCCGCTCGCCTCGGAGCTCCAATAGTCAAAGCCCTGGCTGCCGGGGCCGGTGCTGAAGACTGATTCATCTGGCCGTGAGATCTCTTCCAACCTCCGGCCCTATCCACAATCCTCTGGGAGGTATACTCATGCCTCCGGGCTGCTCTCAAGACTGCATCAAAAGTCTGATGCTCAAACTGCTCAACTGCCAATAAGATCTCCAGGTGAAGTCCCTGCTGGAACCGCTAGGCTCTATCATACTCGGTTGCTACCAAAGTGGGAGCAAACCGACTGAGTCTGGAAAACTCAGCCGCATATCCATCGACCGTCCTGCCTCCTTGCTTCAGATTGGTAAACCTCGTCTGCAGATCATACCGAGCCACGGCATCGAAATACGTGGTCTAGAATCTCTCTCTGAATACTGCCCAAGCAATGGGTGCTGCTAATCCAATGGCCTGCGCTGCCCACCAGCTGCGGGTAAGATCTAACAACTGCAGGCGCACAACGGCCACCTTCTCGTTCTCTGGGGTCCTGGCTGCTTCTAGAATCACCTCTTTGTCCTGAAGCCATGCATCTGCTGCGATAGCATCTTCACTACCGTCGAAGAATGGAGGGTTCAAGCGCTTGAAGCTGTTGGCCGCGCTGTTACCCTGATGACCACCCCGGGTCAAAGCATCCGTCACTGCCTGGTGCAAGGCATCTCCACGCCGGTCTTGGGAAGCTATCAAGGTCCTGACGAGTCCTACCAAAGTGCCGTCATCATGTTCTACAGGTTGAACTGGCTGGACTGGTGGCTCCCCGCCAGAAGGTACGACTCTGGAGGCTACTCCGGAATGCTGGGCTTGATCTCTAGGTTGCTGCTGGTCCGCGGGAGGTGCTCCGCCTTGCTGGTCGGTAGGACCACGAACAATGTCGCTGAAGAAGACGACATAGGGAACAATAAGAAAGGACCAGGACAGATCAACGATACAAGCATATGATCAGGACAAGAATCCAGGGATTCAGAAGATACGAGCAGAGATCAAGGACGAATACTGATTGAGACACCTATTCGGTAAACCCTCACATATCTTGATTTACAAGACCTGCATGGGCCACCACTTAAACTATGTCACGCCCCAGAACCAGAATACTGGAGAGCAGGGGGCAGACATAGCCAGCTACGTATATGAAATGGAATCCATCTCGCTATACGGTCACGGCTGTCTAGATACATGAGGGTTTATCTACAAGCCAACAGTCTCTTAAGGTCATGAACAAGCCTAGTGTCTCAATCACAAGCAAGTAAGTAAAAGTCACAAGATGTATGATCATTAAATGTACAATAGTAAGGCATCCCAAACATTACATATTCAGTTGATCATGAAGCTAGTCGTTACAAAATGTCAGGACTAGCAAGAGTTTAGTCATACATGATCAACCCTAGGATCTGTTAATCATGTTATATCCCATAGGCAGACAGTAAGTAAGTACAATCGAGCTAAACAGGTGCTCGTCGGCTAAACGCCTCAAAAGAATACTTTTACAATAAAGCGGGAGAGCCAAAATAACCCACTCGTTGCCAGGATTCCTTCTAGTGTTCACCATCTGGCAGGAAGGTTGGGAGATCCTTGGTAGCTGCTCTGAAATCTGGCCATACAAAACCAGCTGGATCAGACCCCAGAAAGAGCAAGTGCCACAAAGGAGGCTTCACTTAAGAACTAAAACCAGCAATCAGCACAAGATATAAATAAAAGTAAGAGTTGGAAATAAAAAAAATACACCAGGATGATATACGACGAGATAACCATGGAACTATTCAAATAACCAGGTTACAACCCGTAAACCAAACAAGGATCGGGGTTGTAACCCTTCGTCTGAATGGAACTTGGAATTCTCACCATTTATCGGTAAAATAAATACAAGCATTCTGGTCATTCAATAATCTGGAACAGAATCAGGGCAAGACTAGACTGGTTAGACTCCGTCCAATCACTTCACGGCCAAGCAAGAATTACGGCTTGATACTTTAACTAACTAGGGTTGTCACAAGCCTAATTACTAACAAGATGCAGTAAGATTATTCCACAGCCACAAGCCCTGCAGACCATCCAGGTTACCCGGGTTAAAAGATTAGAGTTGAATTCAGGTGGGTACATCGTCCAGGAAATGAATGTACCGTTAGGTAGCTTGAAGGGTGCAACACATGACAGTGTGCTGGAAATGTGCCCTACTCGACGGCAGGCTACAGATCCCAAGGCGTGCCCAGGTAACGGGATTGCCTGTAGCTGGAAAATCTCGTCATGACTAATGTATTAATCTAGTTATTAGCCTTAGTCCATTTTAGTAGGTACTCCTGACCGTGGTACTCAGGAGTCCCTGTCCTAGACATGATGCAAGACAGGACTGGTTTATTTATACAAACACAATCGCCCACGGTGTCCAGATTAATTATACAGGTCATGTCATGTCAGGTAGCCGTCGTAACAGCTATTCGAGATAATCATGTCAGGTTATCATGCCAAGTGTACTTGTTAGGAGTGTGCCACGACGGGCCACTATCAGGTCATGTCAGGTTATTATGTCAGGAGTGCACCACTACGGGTCACTATCACGTCATGCTTAATTATCAATTCCAAATATATCAAGTAAATTCGTGATTATCAAGTTCAGGACAAAAGGCATAAGGATATAAAATGGACGTTAAATATCTAATAAAATATTAATATACAGGGCTATAGAAGATTCAGGGTAAGTAGGGTCAGGTCCAGTTGCGCCTAAACATCAGGTTGCGCCTGAGTCAGACTGCGCTCAAGTCAGGCTGCGCTAAAGTCAGGCTACGCTCACGTCAGGCTACGCTCAGGTCAGGCTACGCTCAGGTCAGGCTACGCTCAGGTCAGGCTACTCTCAGGTCAGCGTATGCAAGACATACGCTTCCAAAAGGTAGCGTATGTACTCCATATGACTCCTCTTCAAGGCAGCGTATGAGGTCCATACAACTCCTCATCAAGACAGCGTATGAGGTCCATACGACTCCTTGTCAAGGCAGCGTATGCAAGACATACGCCTCCAAAAGACAGCATATGAGTCAGACTGCGCTGCGCTAAAGAGCGCGCGCAGCTCAGTAGTGCAAGCTAAAAAGCTCGCGCACACTGCTTACTGTCTTCTCCAAATCAGCAGGAACTCCATAG